>CM018695.1:59783257-60354368 GCA_009363875.1 Mikania micrantha
TTATCTTGTGAAATCTTGAACTTGTATTATTCATCACTATATAACATAAACTTCAGTTTAATGATTATAACTCTTGCAATTTATAATATTTTGTATAAATATTCTCATCAGTAGTTAATAAATAACTAAAAAATTATCCTTGCAAATCCAAAAGGTTTAAGTGTCATATTATTTTAGGTTTTGCTCCAAATCGATTGGGCCGACTACGATTAACGTGGCCTAAAGGTTATGCTGTGGGCCGCACGAAAGATAGATTGGGCCAGTCATCCAAAAATGTTGAGCCGATTAACAAAAGGATGGGCCTAGGATGGCCTTGGGCTAGCAATTGATATTGGGCTGATGCCTTAGTGGATCGCATAACATGGCCAGAATTAATATTGGGCTAAACATTGTTGCTGTGGGTTAAGTTGAAAACGTGTGGGCCAAAGTAGAGTGTGGGCTTGTTCTATATATTGGCCCATCATTTAGCCTACGTTGAGAACATCTGGGTCATAAGATATACTAGGTAGAGCTCTACAACTTGGGGCGCGGCAATTTAATAGTTACGAACTTGGGCCAACCGAAGTGAATTTAAATTGGTTAACTGTTATTGGCCAAGATGACTTCTGTTAGGCTGAATAGATGTGATGTTGGGCCCAGTAAATCCCAGTGGTCGATTGCATGACGTCACGACCAATAACCAGTGCGTAACCCCCCTCCAGCGAACCTTGACAGGGTTTTTGGTCAACTAACGAACCTAAGGTTCGTTCCTGTGGGATCAGATTCGCAGCATGGAAGGGTTCGGTGGAACAGGTGGGTTCGGGTCTTGAAGGTTCGTAGGGTTTGTCAGGGAGCTGGGTTCACATACTGCTGGTTCGTGACTGTACACACCCACATAAGGTTCGTCATTCAGGCAGCATCCATCGAAGTTCGGCAGCAGCAACCATGCAACAGGGTTCGTCGCTAGGGTTCGGGAGGCGTGTGGGTTCGTGGGGATGAGGGTTCGGCAGTTGCCTTTGCCCAGCTACAAGGGTTCGGCTGGTCCGCGGTTCCAGCCATCATCTCATCATCACCATTACACGGCTGGGTCGAAGGTTGTTTCTCACCACGATTGTATATCACCAGTAACTCTCGAATGTTTAGTGGTCGAGGAAATGATGCTAGGGTCGGTCAATACATATGAGTCGAGTTTAACACCAAGAAACCCTATTTTCAGCCTCTTAAATGCTTCATACCTTCGATTCAACTGGTTAGAACTTCAGATGAGTTGTTACTTTCGTGTAGAGGGCTTCAAGATGGTCGTTTAGGCTCAAGAATCACTCAAATCCATGGAGAAATGAGCAAGATATAGAAGATTCAAGCTTGAAGATGGGGTTGAGATGCTAAAACCGGAAATGGAGACTTGGGAGAGAGATGAGTGTGAGGAAAATGAAATAAATGCTATTACTTAAGGTTTATATACCCCGTGGGTATCCGGGTTCGTTTCGGTTGCTCGGTTCGCGTTTTCGTCGCGTATCCGGCACGTTACGCGCATCAATCATAATTTAAATAAAAAAATTAATTTAGAATGACTAAATTATAAATATTATTAGAAATTATTTTAAACATCGCTGCTCATAATTATTATCAAATTATAATATTTTACGCGTTTATAAATTTATTAGCGATTAAAAAATAGTTTCGTTTTAAATTGTATTATGATGAGTTTCAAAATTGTAAAATAGGAAATATGTTATTTCCTTAAAATTATTATCGTTCGAATCGTTATTCGTTTAGTCAGATCGCGTCGCCATCGTGCGTATTCGTTCGAATCGTCATTCGAACGAACACGTCGATGGTTTGGCTTTCTGATTCTTGTTTTCTACTGTTAAGTCATTATTTCAGAACGTTAAACTATCAGAATCATTCGTACAAATCGTCACCTATACGAATAATTCGTCTGTTTAGCATTCCATAACAATAACCGTTAAAGTTTTGTTTTGTTTAACCTCACATACGTTTATACACAATAGTATCATATCAAGTATTTATGTTTCAACACTGTGTCGTCTGACATGTTTCTGACTGTTAAACCCTAAGGTTTAAGTCAGATTCAGACAATCGTTTAATAGTTTCATGTTAATCAAATGCATCAATAGTCTAAACATAGTTTCTCGTAAAGTGTACTTAAGTTACTGTACAATTTACTGTACAGTTTACTGTTCCGGTAATGCTTCCGGCACAGATGTTACACCAGATCCTTGGGGTCTTTTGGGACAAACATTGAGCATGTGGTCGGGGCTTCCACATCCATAGCAAGCACGTGGAGTGGGGTTGCTTTGACAGTTATTGGCTTGGTGCCCCCGGTTTCCCACACTTGGAGCAGACAAGGCATGCTCCAAAATGGAAGTAGTTGCATTTGGCACACTTAGGTGCATGTTGATTCCTCTTGTCTTGGTTAACTGCCCCATAGTTACGGGCAGTTGTGGGTTTCTTGTTGTTGTTGTTGTGTCTTTTGGAGTGGTTGGACTGGTTGGATTCGTTGGTGTGGTTGGAGGATGTGGGGCTATCAATCTTCCTCTTTTCTCCCGAGTTTTTGTTCTCGAAAGCATTGTTTCTAACCAGATGATCCCTAAGTTGACCAGCCAAGAGGATGGAACCTTTGAGCGAGGTTGGTCTAGAAGCGGTGACCATGCTTCCAATTTGGGGTGCAAGTCCCCAGATGTAACGCTCGATTTTTCGATCTTCCGAGTTCACCATGTGTGGTAGTAAGCTCGAGAGCTCGTGAAAGCGGTCGTTTATAGGCCATCAGTTCAGCACCCTTCATGGTAAGGTGCCAGAATTCATTCTCCAGTTTTTGCAATTCGTTGATGGGGCAGTATTCTTCTAGTAATAGAGCCTTGAATTCTTCCCAGCCCATTGATTCTGCCTCTTCAACACCCCGAGCCTGTATTTGGTTGTTCCACCAGTTCAAGGCCTTCCCTTGGAAGGAGTTTGCAGCATAACGAACCTTGTGGGTTTCAAGGCATTCAGAAATACGGAAAACTGCTTGGATCTTATCTATCCATTTTAGCAGTCCTATGGCTCCGTCGTTGCCATAGTAATCCTTCGGTTTACAGGACATGAAATGTTTGTATGTACAGCCCTTCCTTGCATTACTGGTTTCGGGGTCGGTGTATTGCTATTATTGGTGTTGTGGTTGTTATTGTTGTTTCCTGAGTTCGAGTTTGCTCGAGCAAGTATGCCGGGTATGGCTGCGGCTATTCGAGCTTCCACTAGTTTTTCGATGTCGGCAGGGCTCATTGAGACACTAGCATCTGTATTGTCAAGTGGTCGCTTTCCCTTCGGTGGTCGTCCTTTCCTTGTTGGAGCCATTAGCTTTAAAAATGAAATGATTTAGTACATTATTTGATGTAGTAATTTATTTATTACATACTTGATCGAATTTTCGTGTGTGCAAGAGTATGGACCCTACTTTTGTCAAACGGATTTATCTCGTTGGTCATAACCAATGCTTTGAGAATCCTAAGGTTGGGAACCCATATTACTTGTTAACTTAAAATAGAAATTGCCAAAACTCTCATGCATTTCAAATGGCGATTACGCGTGCACTCGTAATGGTAGTTTGACTTGCATGATTACTTTGGTTCTTGCCATTTTACGTTGACATATGAATACGAGTATGGAAGTAATTGTTTTGGAATTTATATAAATCAATGATGTTGGCTTCAAAGTGAAGCGGAATGGCAACCCAAAGGGTTTGCCGTTGACTTATTAGAGCCGTATAGTTCGTACAACATTTGGTATAACATGCTTTGGCCTATAGGTTAGAATACTCTCATCGGGAATCCCCAGGAAAGCTAGACTGGTCCCGCAGTATGTCGGGAATATATACGAATCGCTTTCCTAGACAGGAGTCCCAACTACCGTATTCGCCCTTCCAGTTAGTACATGTTCGTTTATACAAACTTAGCTTTAACGAGATTAGAATAAAATTTTTAGGTATGAGAGTGTCCCACATATTTTTATAGTGATTTGTCATACATACATATTATATGTTTTAAATTTTCATATAATAGGAAGAAGTAAATGTTATAGGAATTAGCTAAGGTTTTTATAATCTAAGGCATACTTAATGGAATACTTAAATTCTAAGGAAACTTATTTCTAACAAGTAAGCAAGTAGACACGTATGGTGATAACAAATTGTTCAAGTAGTAGCATATACGGTTCATAGAAGTCCTAGGATGAGCTATAAGTTATAGTCTAGGTTTCATGCAACCTAATTCTCTATAACCAATGGCTCTGATACCAATCTGTCACACCCCCGCTAAAGCGGAATCACGAGGGCGAGACGAAATCGGATTACAAATACATTGTTTATAAAGAAACTTACTAAATTGCATTCATAATCCAAATAACATACATAAGAGATTTACAAAGATTCAAATAACATATCGATAATAGTTTTACAAAATGATATGATTCAAAATGATACAACAATATAAGATTTCTCTATATAGTCTAATTTAAATTAAACAATATCTTCAAAATCTTCTTGTTGTAATATAATCCATATAGCTAATTTCCTGAAATACATGCTCAAGTATCAACTAAAAATAGTTGGTGAGTTCATAGGTTTATGACTCGATAAAGCATGATTACAAAAAAAAAGGAGTTTATAGTAACATACATCCCATAATGTTTAACAATAAAGCATGCATTTTATGATTATGAGTTTAAACGATGTCCAACGTATACTTCACTCAAAATATTATTAATGTACATCATGAATATTAAAGAAGTTTAAACGATAGTAACACGTATACTCAAGTAATCCCTAAAATGCCTATTTTAATTAAACACATATGGATGTAAGTATCTAGCATGTATTCCACCCCAAAGTATTAAGTGAAAGAGGGGCTATGAAACTCACTTGTAGTAGGATGATGGTAGATGGATAATAATAAGAATAAGATCTTGATTGTCGTCACGAACTTCAAACCCCTATAAGGAAAGTATACATTTGTTGAGTTTTACGATGGATTTAATATTTAGTATTTTTATAAGAGATGCGTTAACCCGATTTTTAATATATTGGGGTTTTTGCATAGTAATGACTTTCATTAAGTCATATAAGAAATGATAATACGTTACTCGAACTTGTCATCATCCAACTTAATAATGATACTAAGCCATAACACAGTTCGCTTTTTAATTTGGCATTTTAATCGACTCTTTATTTTGAGTCGTACCAAATTACGAATGAAACCACGGATGGTTTAATGATAATGACACCACGGATGGTTTAATAATAATAAAGTTTGTAATGCGTATAATCAAGGTTTTAGTTTTAGGAGTAATGATTAATTAAGTGCGTTACTTTGAAGTGATAGTAGTGAATAAGGGTTTAAAGTTAACCCAAAATATATTACTAACCTTTAAGTGATGTGATTGAATACATATAAGTATATGTGTGCATGGGTTTTGGTCTTTTAAAGGCACTACACATATATAAGTAAGGCAAATGTTGAAAGTATGTTTTGTATAGTTGTTGATCTTAGGTTAAAGACCCATAATTATACAAAACCTTTGTGTTATCAACATTCAAAATAATAAGGCAAATATTGAAGGTATGTTTGGATGTTTGGTAAAGAACAAACACACAAACCTTTTTGTTATCAATATTGCAAGAATCCATAACTTGAAAGTATGTTTGTGTATGGGTCGATCATAAGTTACTTGTCATAAAACAAGTTATTAGGAAACCTCACAACACACAAACCTTTGTGTTATCAAGCATGGTAACAACTTAGAATTAGAGGATTAGAAGAAGAAAATGAAGCATAAAGATGAAGAGCATTTAGTTTAAGTGTTTATTACCTTGGAAATCTTAGAAAGATCCCAAGAGAGGTGTATTAGGGAGATAGAATTAGAAATCCAAAGAAGAATGGATTTGGTGCAAAGAATTTAGGAAGGATGAAGCTTGGTATTTATAGTTGAAAAATGGAATGGGGGTGGCCTTGGGGTGGTCCAAGGGGAGGAGAGGGTGTGTGTGACAAAAGTGTTGGAGGGGGGACAAAGATGTTGGAGTGTAGGTTAGTAGGTTATAAAGTTAAATGATTATGTTTAATTAAGATTTTTGATTTAATTTTTAATTAGGGAAAGAGTTCTTTCAATTTTTATAAAAAAAATGGGTAATAATATTTATTTAAGTATTAAAATAGTTATAAATCTATACTCATTTTATACCTCCTTTAAATTTATTAATTTTTATTAATTGGAACACTTTTAAAATTGTTAATTATATCCACATTTTACTAAATTATTATAATTCTTAATATTTTCAAGATTTCATAATTTCAGGGTTTTCGCGTACTGTGATTATCGTTATTCCTTGATTATTTCTTTATACGCATTACTACATCTGAAAACCCATGACTGATCATGTTTTTCTTAGTTGTTTAAATACCATCGACTCAACATACATATTAACTTGGTTTTTGTTCGTTAAGGACTAAATAATTAAGATCTTAATATGGATTTTACCTGGATTTTTCACGGATGTTACAAATTTCCTATGCAATTTCCCATGATTTTGGCGGAGCGATCACCATAATGGAAAACTAGAAGCAATGTTTCAAACAAAAGAGGCATTGCCTCAATGATACCCTAAGATTCTTTCAAATGGGAGGTCTTGGGTTCAAATTCCTCCCGCAGCGAAAGGGGTCTGGGGGGTTCAGGGGGTTTTCCCAGTGGGGTTCCTCCTGTGGTAGTTGTGGTGGCTCATGGGAGGTCCAGGTAACTAGACCTTGGTGACATGGCCTAGAAACAGTGGGTTCACACGATTGAGACCTTCGCCGTTAAAAAAAAGAAGAAGCAATGTTTCAACTTTCAAGAACTGTATGCCAGATATTGAACAAGATGTCTTATTGGTTAATGGTTGGACCAGTCAATTTTAAAGCCAGATGAAATCATAAATATATAAAAAATAGCAAAAAAAAAATCAAAACATTTAAAGAATTATAAACATAGACGGATGTAGGTTGATTGATGTGAGTTCACAGGAACACACCGCACTTCGATTCGTTAGCAATGTTTTCATAACCGGACCGGACATCGAACTGGACGTTTACGGGTTCACTGATCGAACCGATCGGATCGGTTAGACCGGATTAGAGAACCGGAATAATTTTGAAAAATATTTAATGTTTTTAAATCAAATAAGTTT
The DNA here is from genome assembly GCA_009363875.1 of Mikania micrantha. Lineage (NCBI taxonomy): Eukaryota > Viridiplantae > Streptophyta > Magnoliopsida > Asterales > Asteraceae > Mikania > Mikania micrantha. The sequence goes on from CM018695.1 coordinate 59,790,447, forward strand.
TGTTTAATTATATGTTAGTTTAGATAATATTGTTTTTTTTTCTTGAAATCTTGTCCCACATAGGTGAGATAACAGATAAAGAGATTCCTCACTTCTCTATATAAAAAATGAAAATAAGCACAAGTTTGTATAAAAAAAGTTATCCCACATTGGTGAGATAACAAATAAAGGGTTCCCACCTCTCTATATAAAGAAGAAAGAGAACTACAAATTTGTACGAAAAATAGTTGTCTCACTTGGTGAGATAATAAAGGAAAGAGGTTCATCACATGTCTATAAAAAAGAAAGAGGAGTAGCAGTTTTTTAAAAAATATCCGGTCCGATCGTTTTTTCCAGTTCCGGTCCAACCGCCGAACCGTTTTGGCCGGGCGGTTCCTATACAGGAGGTTCTTCTAACTTTTTGGGCCGGGTGTGTGTGCGGTCTCTGGTCTGACCGGTCTGGCTGGCCGGTCCGGTCGCTAAAACACTGCTCGTTAGTAAGAAAAAAATTTTTTCGAAAAAGTTAAACAATAGGGTGAACCCTTTTAATATTTTAGGAATGAATCCTGAGATGAACCCATGAAAATTTTTAAGAATGAATTCTTAATGTAATTTTCATAGCAATTTGTTAACTTGATTGAGTCAAGTGATCTTTGTTAGAGAAATTTCAATAATCAATTATTAGATTTCTATATGATCATGTTAAAATCACTTTTCGGTCATATAACCTTAGCAAGCAAAATGATAGTTATTAGTGGTTAAACCCTCTGATCAAGTTAATTTTGGTCATACAAACTTAGCATATTTCGTTTAGGTTTCGGGGCGTTGCCCCGAACCCTACAACGGGCGTTGCCCCCTTGACCCATGCCTGCTGAATGGCCAATAGAACAGCCACCTTGGATCCCGCAAGGGTGCGTGACCCTCTTGACTCTCATTTGGTCTGGAGCTTAGAAATCTTAAACGAAAACCGTACCTTCGAAGTCTTTAATGATGACGTTTTTTTAATTTTAATCACTGACTTAATATATCGCACTGTTATTATGTGAAGAACATTACAAGACCCAAACCGTCAACCCGACCCGAAAATTTTTATGTTCGGTTTCACTTAATTTAAACGTCGGAAATGGTGAACCCACTGATAAAAATTCATGTATCCGCCACTGATTATAAACACATGTAAACAAAATATTCAATGTTCAAATAAATATAATATATTTTAAAAAAAATACAGGGTTTTGTTTAAAAGTTTATACTATGAATTTAAGTAAAAAAAGGTTCAATCGTATTAACCAGTCCTGGTCTGACCAGTAACCAGATCGACCGATTGGTTCATATGAGGAGTGGCCAGAACAGAACCGGTTACCCCATTAATTGGCTAGTCCAGTCCGGTTTTTTTTTTTTTGAACGGCGACGATCCTACATACCACGTATGTTGTCTTAACAGGGCCCACCGGGCAGAGGTAAGACGCGGCCACACCAGATGCGCGGGAACCCGGTGGAATAGGTAAACCCTCGCCCCCCATTGGTCCAGAACCCGAGATTAAGCTCAAGATTCCTTCCCTCACCTGGATGTCCTTTAAATTGCCTCTCGCAGGACTCGAACCCATGACCTCTCGGTCACAAGGTAAAGCCCTAACCAGTAGGGATGGAAGAACCTGATGAAAAGTACATTAGTACAGTAGGGATGGAAAAGTCTTTAATGCTATAAAGCTAGCGGTCTTTGATGGGTAGCCAATGATGGTACAATTCAAGACGTTGGATGTTTCCTTCTTGTTGAAAGTTTCTCTCATTTAATTTACGTGTCAAATGCTTGATTTGTTGAATCCAAACAGTGATCAATTGAAAGCAATCATCTCTATCTTTATAACATGTATGTTGCTCACCATTCTAACAATTTACAATGGCCTTGGTCTTTTATTTCATTCTTTTAATCTCTCTCCAAACATTCTCAGTTGTAGCACAACCAAGAAACGGTTCGGTACCGGTTGGTTCGTCCCTCACAGCATCAGAAGATGATGTTGAACCATGGCTCTCTCCTTCAGGTGATTTTGCCTTTGGGTTCAAAGAAATTCAGGATCGCTTTGTGTTAGCCATATGGTATGCCAAGATACCTGAACAAACCATTGTCTGGTATCCCCAAACATATCCCACGGTTTCTAGAGGATCCAAAGTTGAGCTAACGAGTGGACGTGGGCTCGTGCTCAGTGATCCTCAAGGTGTGGAGGTGTGGAATACTTCTAGTTCCATATCAGATGTTGCATATGGGTTTATGAATGATACTGGTAACTTTGTGATTGTTGGTAGCAATTCTAGCAACAATTGGGAAAGTTTTGATTATCCAGCAGATACCATGTTGCCTACTCAGGTTTTGGAAAGAGGTGGAGTGATCAATGCAAAACTGAGCCAAACAAACTTCTCTAAAGGAAGGTTCCAGCTTAAGTTTCTTCAAGAAGGGAATATTATTCTTCTTATGCGTGATATAGCTTTTGATTACGTGTTTGCTCCTTACTTTGAGAATAAAACTGAAGATCCCACGAATTCATCGAATTCAGCTAGCCAATTGATCTTTGATGCAACAGGTTATATGTACATATTGAGACCCAATGGCCAAAGATCTGATTTTTCTGGAAAAAATACAGCACTTTCTTCTGAACAATATTATTACAGAGCTACTTTAGATTATGATGGTGTTTTTGGTTTGTACTACCACCCCAAGAATCCCACTGGCGATACAAGCTGGCAAGATATATGGTTTGAGCCAGAAAAATTATGTTCTCGTGTTGGCAGGTTTGAAGATAGCAGGGCTTGTGGGTTTAACAATGTTTGCGATATTGAAGCTCAGCGACCAAATTGCGAATGCCAAAAAGGGTTTTCGCTGGTTGATCCCAACGATCCAAACGGTGACTGTAAGCCTGATTTCACTCCAAGCTGTGTTGAAGGCGAGTCAAATGAAGACTTAGATTTCTTTGAACTAGCTAACGTTAATTGGCCGCAGTTTGACTATGCCCGCATCAGATCAATAAGTGAAAACAACTGCACAAAAAGCTGTAAGGAAGATTGTTTCTGTGTTGTTGCAATCTACAATAACAATACTTGTTGGAAGAAGCAGTTTCCACTCCTCAATGGAAGAAAGGGACGAACAGAAGTAGCGAAGGCGTTGGTGAAATATCGTAAAAGTGACCTTCAACGTATCCCTACTAAGATCCAAGTGGAAAAGAAAGATCAGAACACTTTGATTGCCATAATATCAACCCTCTTAGGTAGCTCTTTGTTGGTAAATGCGGTGTTAGTTGGTTTAATTTGTGTTGGTTTCTTCATGAACTATCGAAAGAAGGCCAGTTATGATTATCCAAGTAGTAATGTGGTCAAGACTAATCTGCATCATTTTACATATCAAGATCTAGTTGAAGCAACCAATGTGTTTAAGGAAGAATTAGGAAGAGGAGCCTTTGGGATCGTCTATAAAGGTGTAATAGGGACAAACATTGTGGCGGTAAAGAAGCTGGATAGGGTGTTTGATGATAGCGAAAAGGAATTCCAGGCTGAGGTTAATGCTATTGCAAGGACTCACCACAAAAACTTGGTACAACTTCTTGGCTATTGCGATGAAGGCACGCATCGGTTATTGGTTTACGAGTACATGAGCAATGGTGCGCTCGCAAGCTTTCTATTTGGAGATGGCAAACCGAGTTGGAAGCAAAGGTGTTGTATAGCAGTTGGCATTGCAAAGGGACTCTCGTATCTTCATGAAGAGTGTATCAATCAAATCATCCATTGTGACATCAAGCCTCAGAATATACTTCTTGATGATTACTACAATGCTAAGATTTCTGACTTTGGACTCGCGAAGCTTTTGATGATGAATGAGAGTCGAACAAACACTGGAATTAGAGGAACAAAAGGTTATGTTGCTCCAGAATGGTTTAGGAACACTCCTGTCACAGTTAAAGTTGATGTCTATAGCTTTGGAGTCTTGCTGCTGGAGATCATTTCTTGTCGCAAGAGTGTGAAGCAAATTGAAAGTGGTGTCGAATATGGATCGATCTTGACGGATTGGGCATGGGACTGCTATCAAGAAAGGATTTTGGGTACATTTGTGGAGAACGATTTGGAGGCGATAGAGGATTACAAGAAGCTCACAACTTTTGTGATGGTGGGTCTTTGGTGTGTGCAAGAAAACCCATCTCAAAGGCCAACCATGAGAAAGGTCATCCAGATGCTTGAAGGAGTTATTGAAGTTTCTGAACCTCCATGTCCATGCCCTTTCTCTATCACCTCAAGCTGATCCTTTAATTTTATTGGAATTGGATATTGTTTTCTGTAAAATTTTATCGTAATTGCATTATCCTAGTGGAACTAACTATATAGTATAAGCTATTTATGCATTCGAATGTCCATTTGTTCTTCGTTTTATCAACTTTGTTGTTGAAATATCTTAATGTGATATATATGTGTGTGTAAATTGCATTGAAATGTCCATTTGTGTGTATATATATATAGGGAGAGGATCAATTATTAACTCTGTGTTATTGCGTTAACCGTTTAACTAAATCTGATTGGTTGGATCAACTTTATCTTCTTCATCCTATGGTCGAGACTTATCTTCTTCGGCCACCTTTCTCCGGTCGAGCTCCGATCCCACATGAGATTGCGACGTCAAAGCTGAATTCGATGAAGGGGGTATATGATTAATGCGTCGGAGAGTCTGTTCATATATAGTTTCATGGTTTATCACGTCAGAAGATTGCAGGCCGGAATGTTTGCAGGCCGGAAAATACGTAGCCACGTGTTCTTGGTGGCGTAAAGGGTGTCATCGTTGCTGGCAACTATTTGATCGGGGAGGAGGTGTTGTCAGAATTTGGGGAAATTCCTTTAGGCGGGTAAGCCTACCATCTTGGTTTTTTATAATTTTGAGGTGTTCGTATGGATCAAACATTGACATTGTTTTGGTTGTGTTTAGGTTAAAAACAATTTTTGAATGGCATCTGTCAAGGCAAATTGCATAAATTAGCAACATGCTTTGTTTAATTATCATTCTTAGCAACTTCCTTTTTTGATTGTGTACATCCAAAATAGCAATCTACTTCTATTGTCAAAGTTAGCAACACACTTTAGATTCGATTATCATAAGAAGTAATGTATTTTGTTGTAAAAATATATCAAAAGTGGGTTGCAAAATGAGAATTGAACAAAAGTAGATTGTATTAATGGGAGTCAAATAGACAAATGAAAGTGAGTTTTGGCCATGTTGCTAGTCACGATAAGCTGATAATTAGAGTCAAATTTATAGACTGATTATTATATGTATTGATTAAATTGAATAATGCAAATTTTGTTAAATTTCAAGTTTTTTGGTTTCTTGAATGCCCAATTCTACCTTATGGGTCTTTATGTGTTTTTATGAATTTTATGGTCAAATAGATTAACTTATATAATTTGGAGTTTAACGAATCTTGAATTTGTTGTTCATTGCAGGGAGTTACAAGAACAATGACTATACTATGGTTTCTTGCAATGGATGGCATAATCAAACGTGAGGGAGCAATAAGTTTGCTATAATCAACCTACAACGACTTACATCAAATTACAACAATTTACATCAACGTAACAAAGTCATTTATATTAACTTACAACAACTTACATCGACGAAACAGAGTCACTTACATCAGTTTACATCAACTTACAGTATTATAACACTAGTGTATATTTTGTTTATTTATATAGCAAATTATATAACATAAATATGTTATTTCATTTATGTAATTTTATGCTTTAAAAATGCAAGGGTAATTTATTTTCTAATTTTTTTTGTTTGATGAAGGTAAATAAGAAATTGTCAAAAATGACAAAATATGGTTGTAGAATAAATTAAAATTAAATATTAATAGAAGGTATTTCAAAATTTTAAAAAGAAGAAAAAATTTTAAGAAGTACACAGAATCTTGAATTAAAATTAAATATTAATTTTATTTGTTTGATCCTCTCCATATATATATATATATACATATATATATATATATATAGGAGACGATTCCAATACATAGGTTGTTTAACGTGAAAAGTATAGGAAGCCTCTAAGTGAAGACACGTGGACATTTTTTTAAAGTTAAACAGAGGGTCAATTTCGGTAAAACACACATACGTTATTTAAGGATATGATTAACAAAACAAATTTATGATCCGAATTAAACGATTTCAGTTTCTTTTTTTATTTTTTTTAAATTTAATAATAATAGATCAAAGTATATATCATTATTTGTTCGCATTTTATTAATAATAATACGTTATTTAAGGATATGATTAACACACATACGTTATATTCTGTGTTAATATTATATGAAACAATTGATGTTAACAGAACATAAACTCGATACGGGCAAACAACACACATACACAACACTGATATGCTTAAACATGTTAAACTATGACATGATATTATGTAGGGATATTAGTTAGGGTCTTATTATGTATAAACGTACGTGAGGAAATTCAAACTAAAACCATAACGGATGTCGTTAAATGAATATTAAACATACGATGCATTCATGTGGGTGACGATTCACATGAATATATTTTTAAGTTTAACGTTCTAAACGATATCTTATAATTAGAAAACCATATTGGAAAGTAACGTTGTCGTTGTATTCGAACGGGTGACGATTCGTACGGATACGCACGAAAACGATACGATCCGATGGAACTCTAATAATAAACGTTTTTGAAATTTTAAAAATAATAAAAAGATATTTAGTTAATTTACTAGGAATTTCCACCTAAAGTAATTAAGAAATGTTTAATTTCAAAACGTTATGTAATATTGTGAAAAACTAGGAAAAACGACGCGTTAAAACGAAACCGAACGAAACCGAAACGCAACTGAAAAACCCGGACTATAAAAATCTTTAAAATCTCTTCTTCCCCCACATTTTAAAGAAAATACATGTGACAATTCAAAATTTTCAGGTTAGAATCATAACTCGAAAATGAAGAGAATGAGTGTAAGCGAAATCACGAAACGAGGCTCTGATTTCAAGATACACTGAGTCAAATATAGCGTTAAATAAGAGATCAGATATTTTGAACTCTTCAGGTCTTGAAATTATAACCATTGGAAACATCTCGAAAAATCGTGAACATCGGCGAAAACGACGCGTAAAACGGAGTTCGTATGCTCAAGTTAACGCGAAAACAAGAAACCAGTCAGATCGCACCCGAACGTGCCACGTGGCGCCACGTGTCAAAACATGGCACGCATGCAACATATCCCATCCGGGCGCATAGCCCTGTGCCAAAAGCGGGGGCTAGGCGTACCGCCCCGGACCCAGATTTCCCCTATAAGTACCAGAACATCATATTTCGATTTTTTTTACAAAAATTCGCCCTCCAGCTCTCAAATCTTAACCCTACACCTCCAAATACCCATATTTAACCCCTCCAATCATCTAGTATTCAACGCAAGGTTCTTCTGAACTTCTGTGAGGTAAAAATTTAGATTTGTTATAATGCTCATTTTATATTTTATTATTATTATATATAATAGAATTATGATTAATTGTTTGGTTTGAATCAAAAATACGTCGAGGTTCTGCTCGATTAATTTTTGGGAAACAAACAATTATAAGCAGAAATTCTGCCCAATTATTTTCAGGAAACTTAAGAAATATAAGTCGAGGTTATGCCCGACTTAAAACCTGAAAACCTTACTATTATAAACAGAAACTCTGTCCATTTTTATACTTAAAAATACACCATTTACAATTTTACAAGTTGAAATTCTGTCTGTTTTAAATCCTGTAAAAAAAAGACATTTTGTACTTCTGTAAGTCAAAATACTGCTCAAATATTTTCCAAAATATAAACGAGCATAAGCCGTTGTAATTTCTTGAAACACTCGACATTATAGCAATTTTTATTCTTTTCACAACTCCAAATCCACACCAACAAAACATAAATCAATAAATCATACAACAAATGTTCTAAAATCCAAATATGATCCATAAATTGTTGTAGGAACCATATAGAATTTCCTATCAGCTGAACATCAAGATCATCATCATCAGCATATAACAGTGAGATCATAGCCCCCCCTCTCTCTTTAAACTTGTACCAAAACTCGGGGTGGAACATGTAGATACATTTTTAAAACATATTTTGTCAGCTAATTTTAAATCATATATCAGTATCATCATGAAAAATCATGATAAACATTTATCAAGCAAATCATTTATCAAATCATTAAAACAAGTGGATCACTTGGAAACTTTGGTTATGTGGAGGCTATTTGAGAACATTATTATGTAAATATCATTAACTTGTTATCAAGCCCTTGTAGTACTGGTATGATCATATGCGGGAAAACAAGTATCATTATCATAATCGATCCAACCGTGGGTTGGACATCATCATATGAACTAACAATCATTTACTTACGATCATTTATCATTAGGTTCGATGTTTGCATTCTCAATTAGATTCAATTTCAAAGTACCTGTTTGATCACTTGTGATTACTATATCATGAAAATCAGTGTTTGGACAATCATTTTAAATCAACAAAACCTATGTTCTCACTCAACTACTTGTAGTTGATTTTTATCTACATGTTTCAGGTAATCGGGAGCGTCAGTAAAACAATATAGGTCAGGATCAACAGCAAAAATAATTGCGACCTAGAAAGGAACAAAAACATCGTATTGTATAATAATTATCTTATGATAAACTTGTTGTATAATATGTATGTTATGCTTGTTTAAATGAACTTAATTTTATGAAACATAGTTAATCATGGGTTATTCTACAACATTGGCACATGAACACATAGTCACGCGCCGTGGATTCCGCACGCGGCGTGGGTTGTGACAATACCCCCTCTCCTCCATTTCCGGCTCACTCTCTCTACTCTCTCTCTAACTTCAAACCTTCATATCTTCTTCAATACTCCACCAAAATTGATGATCTAGTAGTCAAAACGACCGTGGGAACGAGGAGAACACCGAAGTACAAAGGATCGGAGGTGAATCGATCTGTATTGGCCGCAGTTCTAGAAAGAAGGTTGGTACTGTTAAGTCTACTTTTTTGACTTATGAACTTGGAACCGGTTTAAACACCTCAAAAATGGTTAGTATGTGCACGAAATCAGTTTAGGAACTCTTGAAACAAGTTAGTTTGAAGTTTAGGAGGGTTGAATGTGGCTGAAAAATTCGATGGGAACAATATCGACACAAGAACCCTTCAAAGGGTAGAATCGATGGAACATGCAGGTGCAACTCACAAGGATCGTCGAACTTACTATGTTCGATGAGCTAAGATCAGTGGTTTCCTCGTTACTACCAGTATCGATGGCCTATAAGTTGTGTAAGATGGGCGTGTTGAGATTGGGAGTATCGGCAGAATAGCTCTTGTGGTTTTCATTGACACTAGCAATTTCGTGGGGTTCAATGTCGATGAATCACGGTTGAAGTTATTAAGTTTAGTGATCTCCTTAAAACCAAACCCAAGGGACCATCGATATTATAGTATCGATGGCCTAAGGGTTGCCCAAAGGGAAGTTGTCGAACTTATAGTATCGGCCGATTGAGTCGGAGTTCCATCGATACTAATCATCTTAGAAGGCATCGATACTAACCAGCAACCATCGACATTAACATATTAGCCTCATCCAATTTTATATGGGTTACCTCAATTAAGATTGGTTATTATATGATCACAATTTTGTATATATATATATAAGGTGTGGTTCCTTTGTTAACCCATGTTTATTGCGTTAACCGAATAAATACATCTTATTACTTTGAAGCCCGCATTAAAGTAAATCTAAAGGTGTATGTTTTTTCTTCTTTTTTTATTAATGTAAGTGAGTTTTGAATAAACAAATCATTTTTAATGTGGGTTAATGTGCACCACATATTTATTTTCAAGATTCCAAATCAATGGCTCACATAGGGTTTAAGGGTTTTCTCTCTAAGATTGGGTTTTCATAAGATTCAATCCCTATATATATATAGGGGCCGGTTAATGTACAAAGGGGTTAAACGGTACTAAGCGTAGGAAGGAATCAGAACGTGCCATGTGTCATATAGAAAAAGGGTATAATCGTCACAAAAAATCACACACCACGTTATACAAAATTACAGACCGTGATACTAGATAATTACGGACCAAGTGTAAAATCATGCTATATGAAATCACAGACCGTCATTTGACACCGATAATCAAGGAATTACTAGATAAATCACGGACCAATAATCACGGACCGTACTTTAACACTCAAAATCAAAGAAAAACTGTATAAATCACGTACCAGATCATCACAGACCATGTTATATAAAAATCACGGACCGTTATTTTGAATGCACAATCAATAACGAACCGCATAATTACAGACCAATAAGACTATCCACAGCGGTCACCCTACTGAAAATCCCTCCCCACCGAAATTTTCTGCTACGTCATCACCCAACTGAAAACCTTAAACCCCACAGTGGTCACCCCACTGAAAACCCTTCCCCACTGAAAACCCTTCTCCACTTGATTTTTGAATGGACCAATAGGATGAGAGGCATTGCACGGGAAGCGGGAGCCGTGGAGCCGCACCGGGCGGGAGCCGCGCAAGGGAGGGGCGGTGTTCCCGCTAGTTGCCGCGGAAGGGGCAGGGCCGCGGAGGTGGGCGGGCAGGCGCTGTGGACAGTCTAATCACGGACCAAACTTAAAAATCATGGACCATACAAAAAAATTGAAAAAAACAATAACAATATCATACTCAAATTAAAGATAATAAAATTCTTAATTTTATGGTGTAATTTTTTAAAAAAAATAATTAAGTATTTAAAAGTTATTTGATTTTAAAAAAATTGGTGGAACTTGATTTACCCACACAAAAAGTCAACTATAGTTGGTTATTCCTTTTTTGCCCTTTCAGCTTTAATTCACGCAAGTTTTTAGGGAAAAATGGGGACCACAAGATCTTAACCATTGATTAATTTGATCAAAGGCTCAGAATCCTTCTTATCCTTCTCACCAAAAACCTCCTTTGTATTGGAACCGTCTCCTATATATATATAGGGTGTGGTTTCTTTGTTAACCCTTATTTATTGCGTTAACCGAATAACTACATCTTATTACTTTTGGGCCCATATTAAATTAAATTTAAAGGTGTAGTTTTTTCTTATTTTTTTATTAATGTAAGTGGGCTATACATTAATTAAAAGAAACATACACCTTTAGATTTACTTTATTGTGTGCCCTAAAGTAATAAGATGTAGTTATTCGGTTAATGCAATAAACATGGGTTAACAAAGAAACCATACCCTATATAAGAAAACTAATCACAATCATTATAAATCAATTTCGTTTTTCGTTTTTCGTTTTACATTTTGTTTTATTATAAGGTTAGATTTGTTAACAAAAATAAAAAATTAAAAAAATATATGTAATTCATGTTATTACATATATGTAACTCATTGATTACATATATAAGTTACATACATGTAACTTTATATGTTACATATACGTAACTTCGTGATCTACATATTTTTATTAAAAAAATTTTGTTGTTTATAACATTTCTAAGTTAATAATAAAAAATAATGCAAAAAAATTTTAAAAATTGATTGTTTAATATGAGTTTTCTTAGTTTTCTTCAAAGTGGGAGTTTTCTATTGAAAGGAAGAAAAAATAACCCATGAAAAATGAACTAGCTCATTAAGCATCACACAATGATTAATTTAAAAGGTAAGTGTATAGGATCGTGACACGTGTTATTTTTCTTTTTTTTTTTTTTAATATGAAAGGGATTATGTTGTACTTTGAAGGCTTCTCTAAATGGTTTAGAGGTGTAAGATCTACCAATGTAATGGTATCTGTTTTCAACTTAACTGACCCACATATATCAAAAAAGTTAAAGAATTTCTTATTTGTCATATCCATCTAACAGGAGAGTTTTGCAAGTACTATGTGCAGTAAATTGGTTATTCAATTGTTAATGCCAAATAATATCTATTTCTAAAGGCAAGAAAATGGATGAAGATTGCTCATCAAAAAAGCAAACTCCTGGTTGGTTATGCAATTTTTTGATGCCGAACAAGATTTATTTCCGAAACCATGGACATGGATCAATATTACTCATCAAAAAAATGCAAAAAAATAATTTATCTGTCATGGATATGGGAGTCGGATATAGAGGGTATATTAGTCTTTTCATGTGCGTTGTAGGACTTTTTGTGCATCTATTCATATCACCAATCTTTTCTTTACTTTGACAGTTTTACAGCATCCTTAATTGGCAATCAACTAGATTGTTGGGTTATGAATGTTATTTGTGTTAGTGATCCGAACACATTACCAGTCATCTATGATCGAGGACTTTTAAGAGTTATACATGATTGGTATGTAATAAACATTTTGTTATATTCAGAAATAATGACAATACTAATTATTATTATTATGGTAATAATCATTTTTATGCTTTGCATCTTGATCACAATAAATCTCAGGTGTGAGCCATTTGATATGTACCCAAGAACGTGTGATCTCATAGAAGGCCGGCCATGAGGAGGGGCGGGGTGGGCGACCGCCTCAAGCCCGACAATTTTTAAAAAAATATTATATATTATATAAACAAAATTATATAAGAAAAATATAACATTAATGTTTAAAAGAGTGCATGAGCAGTCGGGGAAGGGCAAACCCGACCTCTGTTCCGGGCCAAATTTTTTTAGAAGATACAAAATTTTAATATATATGTATATATAGTGAATCGGTTAATGTTTTATTCGGTTCGGTTTAATTAGTTTTCAATTTTTTCCTATTAAAAACCGAGCCAAATTTAAGATTCGATTTGGTTTCGGTTAAAATCGAACAAACGGATTAAAAATCAAATAAACCGGTTAAAATAAAATAAACCAATCCGAATAAACCGATTAAAAACCAAATAAACCGGTTAAAAACCGAATAAACCGATCTGAATAAACCGAATTTAAGCTCAAATATTATTAATAAGATAATAAATTTAAATTTGGTTTAATCCGTTAACCAAACAAACCGAATTAAAAAAATGGAACAATAACCGAACAAAAAACCGAAATTTGTATACGGTTAGGATCCGAACCGAAAACCGAATTTGGACTTCGGAATGAGGAACCAAAACGAAAACCGAATTCAAAATTCGGTCCGGTTTTTCAGCTACTAACACGGTAAGGTTTTTTCAGTTACGAATGTAGTTCGGTTTTTTACAGTTACGAATACGGTTCGGTTTTCTTGAACACCTCTAATTTAATATTTGAATTCGCTAGAGAGTCTTTTTTCCGGTTTGTCTTGGCCACCTTAATTCTTATGGCCGCCTCTGAAAGGACCCATTTTTTCCTCTCCCCAGTCCCCATAATATTTTTTGATTCTTAAGGCAAGCTCTGATCGCATACATGCAACTTGTGTCTTTTCTATTGACCATAAAAAGTATGTTGTCCAGCTTCTCAAATATAGCCATATGCAGTATAACTTTGTATTTACTTGTAAATAAATGTTCAGCTATTTGAAATTTGATTTGTAAAAGGTTAAGTTTGCACTCACTATATGTTTTGCTATGTTCATAAACAAGAGCCTAGAACAATCATTATCCATGGTTGGCTTGAATTTGAAACATCCCGGTGTTTACCTATGGTCAGTTATACGTTGTATTATCTAAGGTTAAAAGTAGAGAATGTTTAAAATTATTAATTTTAGATAAAGATTGTAATGTTATATACAAAGAAGTATTTACCAACATATGGACTTTTATTGTAATTTAACATTGTGTCTTATTATAGATAAGAATATGTAGTTTAAGTCATTTAAAGTTATTACACATCTTTTTTTTAATAATTTTAATTTAACCCGTGTTGTATAGGAGTTTATAACTAGTATATAGAAATGGCATAAAAAGGATTAGGAATAACAGGAACGTGTTGAGATAGTTCACGAGGTAAAGGAGTCATTTGACACAGTCATTCAAAGGTCCAACCAAATAACACTTTTGTTTCAGCGTTTCACCGGCTCAGAACCTCTCGTATCTTTTACTGGTTCAACATCTTAATGACACAGATATTGCCAAACAACCCCTTACTTTTGCATACACAGACTTTTGACGAACATAGCATTACATCCCATATAATAACTTATAACATATAAACCAAGATTTTATGATTTAGTAAGATTTACGAGTGGGATGAAAACAAAAATTACTCTTATTCCAATAGGACAAAGAGGTTGCTTCTAAATAAACCCACATGCTCATATTTCTCATTAAAATTAGAGAAACTATTATACATGTATAAAATTTGAAAAACACTGTCATTCTTGTAATAAGATACGCGAACAATGAGGGATTACGATAGCATATAATGCATTTATTTTATAATGTACCTTAAAATACAAACACAAATTAATTAAAGATTGTACTACGTGACTTAATTGGCAAAAACATTTAAAAATAAATTGGATTTGTACTTGTATCCTAAACAATGGCACCTCGTAATTTGAGCAGGGGCTGGACAAACGCTGAAATTGGATCTAAATGTCTGAAACAAAGTGCCGATATATACTGTTGGTGAAAATGTTGGCATATTGTGATGAAGAGAGAACACTTAGAAATCGGCTACCGACAAAATGTAAATTTATCTAAACATGTTACACAACGGTGGCCTTTAGAAGCAGAGCAAGTTAGTTAAGAAGAAGGTTTATAAAGCCACCTGGCTTCAGCCACCAACATTTGTCGAGGTGGAAGTGGAACCACGTGAATCAGGACACCCTCCCAAGTTTATTTAATTAATAGATCAATTACCTAAATACTCCTAACAAATAGATAATTGTTTAATTGTCTATATTTATACTAATTAGGGTTTCCTCTTGGGTGTATATAAAAGTGAGATTAAGGTTCATAATTTTGGTTACTTAACATCACAAACGAAATCCCTAACCTCTGGATTTCGTGACCCACCGAGCCTCTCCATAATCCATCTTCATCATAAACCCTAAACGGGAACCGATCAGATCGTCTTCTCACAGGAATGCATTCACTGGATTCACATTTTCATCTAATCTATATTCTTATTACTGATTTTCGTATATATACATGCTTATAATCAATGTGATCGATCAACATGGTAACCTTGATATATGCATAAAGAGACATAACCTTGGTAGATGCCCATCCTTGGCACTGAGACATATCCAGTAGCTAGCTAGGGTGGTGCATGACTTTTTATCTTTTGTGTTTGGGGACATGAGTTTGGTAAATTAAATCATCAGCCAGACTTTTTCTTTTTCTTTGGTTCAACTTTAGTGTTCCAATTTATGTACGTACTCACACCCTTAAATGTAAATTCAATAAACAATACATAAAAATATTAAAATGTTTGGACATGAATCACAACAACAAAAATAATAATAATTTTCATATCAGTAGAAAAGAAAGTTTGAATGCAAGTATTAAAGAAAGAACCTTTTCAGATCTTAGCAATTGTAAGTGATTTTCTTTGACCTGTTGATATTTCCTCAGCAGAGACTATAAGAATCCCATTAGCATTTATATCGAAGCAAACCTCTATTTCTGACGTCCCATTGGAACCCAACGTAAGGCCACAAATCTCAAACCTCCCAAGTAACACGTTTCCCTCAACTTTGGAGCTCTCACCTTGATACACCGAGATCGTTGCTAATGTTTTGTTGACCTGTGAACAAACCATCTTTTTCCTGTTTGTGGGTATGGACGAGTTCCTGGGAATGATAACAAGCATGTGTTTTTTTCCCTCATCATCATCATCCAGTACTGATATTCCCAGAGAAAGAGGAGTGACATCTTGTAACACAATATCAAGATCAGCAGTCTCATCATCTCCGCTTAACCTCGCAGCCAGGATTGATGCTCCGAATGCGACAGCCTCATCACCATTCATGCTCTTGCAAACTGTCTTTCCATCAAAAAACTCCTCCACCAAACTTTGTACCTTTGGAATCCTAGTAGATCCACCAACAAGGACCACCTCATCCACATTCTCCTTCTCTATCTCACCGTCACACAAACATTTTTCCACAAGTTTGATGCATTTCTCAAAGTAAGTTGAATTTAGTTTCTCGAATTTGGCTCGGCTGATTTTAATGTAAAAATCAATCCCACCATGCAAGCAATCAATATCAATTGTAGCAAAAGTAGCTGAAGACAAATCCTTCTTTGCTTTCTCACAAGCAACCTTCAACCTCGCCAATGCTCTTGGGTTATTTGCTATATTCTCCCCGTGTTTTTTCTCAAAGTCTTGTTTGCAGTAACTAACAAGTGTCGCGTCAAAATCCTCACCGCCTAAATGAGTGTCACCCCCAACAGCAATCACATCAATGACACCCGTTTTACTTATTTTTAAAAGAGATACGTCGAAGGTTCCACCACCCAAATCAAACACCAAAACATTTTTAAAATTCTGCCATGTCTGGTCAACCCTATGGTCCAAACCGTAAGCAATTGCAGCTGCAGTTGGCTCGTTTATCAATCGCATGACATTGAGGCCTGCAATGGCTCCTGCTGCCACTGTTGCCTCTCTTTGATTGTTATTAAAATAAGCAGGAACAGTGATAACAGCATCTGTTACCTCTCTTCCAATAAATGCTTGAGCACATTCTTTCATCTTCCTAAGAACCATGGCAGATAATTCCTCAGGTGTGTATTTCTTATCTTCACCCTTTAACTTAACCATGACAGTTGGCTTCTCTGCAAGCCCTTCAACAATCTTGAAAGGCCATGACTTCATGTCCTTCTGCACTTGAGGATCACAGAACCTGCATCCGATCAAACGCTTAACATCTGCAATTTAAACGAGTAAGGAATGAATGTAAGTGAACCTCTATTATAATCCAAAGGAAAATGTAGATTTAATTTGCTAAAAAAGGCTTGCCAAAGACAGTGTTGGTAGGGTTTCTTGCAATCTGGTATTTTGCCCCCTCTCCTATCAATATCTCAGCGTCATTAAAAGCTACACAAGAGGGGGTGATGTTGTTTCCTTGCTCATTAGATATGACCTCCACTCGTTTTTTTCTGTCGAACCAGACAGCAGCACATGAGTATGTAGTTCCAAGATCAATTCCAATGGCAGCTCCTTTAAGTTTTTGAGACATTTTTGAACCTATAAATTAAGAATTTTATGAGTTCATGTTGAGATATATAAACACATGCCCTATTTGCGGTGCACGCATATAATGTATATATGTGTGGGCTCTTAAGGGGCAAAAGTAAAAGTGCACTAATTTTAACGTTATTTTAGTTATTTGTGAAAATAACGTTGAAATCATTGAGATGGTCAACTTCAAACGATAACTTTGAGCCGGAGACTCTTTCGGAGCAGCCTCTCTATCCCAATTGGGATAGGGGTAAGGTTTGTATCTATCGTTCCCCCAGACCCTACTAAAAAGTGGGAATACACTGGGTAAGGACGTAAGGTTGTTGTTGTTGAGATATATAAACAACATTCCTTTTGGTACTACTGAGAGGATGTTGTTTGACCAATTCAAACAGTTTGGAGATTTAAGGAGTGCATATTTTGCAAGGAAAAGAGATAAAAACAAGGATTGGTTCGGTTTTGTAAGATTTGCGGGAGTCAAAGAATTGTGGGTTTGTGGGGTTTCATATTCATATAAACTGAAGTTCGAGAAAACGGTCTCAGAATCCAATTCTATAAAAGATTAATATTTAATAGAATAAGAGTAATAAAATAAAAATTACAATTTTACCCTTCGTAAAAACTAACGAAGTTATGTTAATTATACTGAATGGGTGCATGTTGTAGTCTTTTTAAAACCACAAGACTGCAAGTTGCGAAAATAAAAATGGAGGATTGCAACCTCCTGTAAGTACTAAATCACATGGTTACAAATTGCATTTAACTCTTTAAAAATTTTTCTAATTAATTAATTGAATAATGTTAAATCCTATTAATTACTTTTGTTTTAATAGAATATATACAATCATATATTATGTTTTATATCAAATTATAACAAATCTTATTATTTCTGAAATATTAATTATATTAGTAATTCATTACAAAATATATTAATTGATTACAACTTTCTTAATTTCTTAAATTGATAATATAAGCTTAAACACATATGGTGTAAAAAAGGTGATTAGAGATTTATAAATTATGATTATACTTTTATTTTATATTGTTTTACATAATATATTTTTTCCAATTCCGTATATTTATAAAAGTTACATGATTGGTCCACAAACTAGCATGATCATATAACTAACCCAAACTATTAACTCACGCATGATATGAACTTGGCATCTTTTATATGTATTAGATTGTAACTTACCATGTTATTCCATATATTATATATTATGAGGCTGGATCCACTAAGAAGATATTTTTACCTAAGAATAGTAATAATAAATAAAAGTTTGACATTGTCATGATAAAACTAATAAAAACAAAAATACTGTACAAAAATCAAAATCTAGTCCCGTACAAAAAAAAAAACAAAATACAGTACCAAAAAAATCCCGTACAAAAATAAAAAAATCTAGTAGAGAAAAATAAAAATAAAGTAAGAAAAATAAAAATATAGTACAAAAACAAAAATACAATACAAAAATACAAAAATTTAGTACACAAAATAAGATGTTATATATAAATTATTATGTTACATGTTAAAATTTTATTAGTTATTGCTCGTGAAAATCTATTCTTATTTCTATATCTTACCATTTTTTTAGCCTGCCTGTTTTATATTAGGATAATAACCTACACACCCCTAAATAACATGTTTTCATATGCAAAACTTGATGGTACCCGAGATTAGAAGCAAACGGATGTGGAGATGAGAGAAAGTTGGGGTACCTTTCAGCTTCCGACTACCGAGATTCCAAGAGCCAAATACACGGAGGAGGCAATGTGTGAGCGAGCCTAGCTACTTGATTCATTGATTCATGTCGGCTTTAATTAATTAATACTTAATAGTCATAGAAAGTCGTCTCCTGGTTGACGCCGATCAATTAATAGTCAACTACTTGTACATGATGCTTTATAGCTTGTATCTTAATCTTAATTTGTATATAGTTTTTTTTCTTTTTTAATCGCAAATGTTATCTCATCCTAAACCATTTCAAGGTCCAAACTAATTACACCATTGTATGACTCATGACCTTCCATTTTAAAAGGCAAAACCTCTAAGACTATCCATATCAGTGACCCAATCCAACTCAACATTTTATTAAAAAAATAATTTATCTCTCTTTCACATATATAACCCAACTTAACTTAATTTTCTACACACATTAATAACCCAACCCAACTCAAGTTTTATTAATATATTTATTATATAAATATGATTTATCATTGTTTTTAAAATATTAAAAAATTAATTTATCTCAAACAAAATACTTGTTATTTTTCTAAATGGTTATAAAATGATTAATTTTTTTTTTAAAATATATATTTCTTTGAAAATAACTGCGTCTTTAATATAAAAGTTTATACCTGGACGTTCACAATTATATAAATAAACAAGATTGAGTGATTAATTTTTAAAAAGAGTTAAATTATATAAGTTATTAAATAAAAATTAAATTTGAATTAAAATTAATTGAAAAACTTAGGTTGTGACTTGGGTTGGTGGAGAGACTTGGGTTGGAGGGTTGGGTTGTGGAAAATAGATTTTTCTTTTTTCTTTTTACAAAAATGGCAATCAACCCATAATTTGGGTCACCAATGCACATGGTCTAACAAATAGGCTAGTTTCACATTGGCTAATTTGTATATAGTTTGTTGTACTTTCTTGTATGAGAAATATCATAGCATCAGACTTTTCCTCACTTGACGGAGTCTATATCTTTATTTCATTTCAACAAATGAGAGAAGATATTACCCTAAGATTCTTCCGAATGGGAGGTCTTGGGTTCAAATCCTTCCCTCAGCGAAATAGGGTCTGAGATGGGTCAGGGGGTCTTCCCAGTGGGGTTTCCTCCTAGGGTGGTTGTGGTGACTCATGGGAGGTCCAGGTAACTAGACCTTGATGACATGACCTGGAAACAGTGGGTTCACACAATTGAGACCTTCGCCGTTCAAAAAAAAAATACTTTTAGTTAGACTGCAAATCTATCTAACTCATACAACAAGCATATCCAGTTAAAATCCCAGTTTGAGTGAGGTCTAGGAAGGAAAAGATAAAGACACGTCTTACTACTATCTACAACTAGAATAGAGAAGCCGCTTTACAGGAGTCCCCGGCTCAAAGCTCCGATTTTTTTTTTAATTTTAACCTAAATTAAGATACTTCTAATCACCCATTTAAGAAGCAACCAAGTGGGCTGCTTCAAGTAATTTAATTATTGGGACGTTTATATTGGTCAAGTCTAGGATAGTGAATACTACTCCTTGTAGGGTGATCATGTAAATCATGGATATCTATCTTTTCTTAATTAATCATCGGTTTGTTTGATTTGCTTATTTCCAAAACAAACACAATTCTTCAATTTTTTTTATTTTTAATCAATTCACCCAACTAAAATGCCACGTCAAACTATTCGGCCACCAAATCTAGAATAAGCAAACCCAAAAACTCTAGAGAAGTTAAGGAGTGCTGTTATGATAGAAACCCTTTGGTATTCAATTCTTGAAATTAGGTAAAAAAAACAAAAACTTCTATTTGTCATTAATTTATATATATAGGGAGATGATCAAATGTAAATCTAAATGTGTATGTTTTTTATTTCTTTTTTTAATTAATGTAGGGCCCATTACATTAATAAAAAAATAAGAAAAACCTATATCTTTAAATTTACTTTAGTGTAGGCCCAAAAGTAATATGTAGTTATTCGGTTATCGCAATAAGGAAAGGTTAACATTCGAACAATTCTCTCTCTATATATATATATAGGGAGGTACTCTATTAAGAATCACTTCTATGTTACGAACTTGAGAACTGCATAATACACTTGTACATTATGCATTAAAATATTTTTAATTGGGGAGAAAAATGTGGAGCAGTTAAAAAACAACTTTATGTACAAAACTTAAAGCATAATATACAAGTGTATTATGCAGTTCTTTAGTTTCTAACATAAAAAAGGTTCTAAATGGGATGCCTCTCTCTCTCTCTCTCTCTCTATATATATATATATATATAGCAGCCTCAAACATGGTTAACTCATAAATCCTGTAATACTTGAAAGTAACACGACTATAAAAGAACTACAACTCAGGTACGACAGTTGACTTCCCTGCAGGACCTACAACGATCTTGAAATTCATTTACGTCCTTCAAACAACACATCCTTTAAAAGAATCCAAGCACACTTTTGGAACATCGGGCAATTCTGAATTACCGGCTAATGATTACTCTATTATCAGCCGATGAGGCATGCCCAGTTTGTCACAAAGTATGCTTGGATTCTTTTGGAGAGCATGCGGTACATTGCAAGGAGTTACCGGGTTTTAAATACAGACATGATTTGGTTAGAGATGTTCTATGTGATGTTTTAAACGGGCGAACATTTCTGCTAAAAAGGAGGCTCCCGTGAACTTCTTAACAGATCCACTCGAGAAGAGGCCTGCTGGTATTTTGGTGTTTGGATGAGGAGGGAAACACTCGTTTGTGGACCTTACAGGAGTGTCCCCTCTAATTGGGCTGAGGGATACTAGATTTGTGGTGAGTCATGCTGCGCTAAAGGCGGAGTCAGGAAAAATTGCTAAACACGAGAAAGCTTGCTTGGAGAACCAACATGTGTTTACCCCCTTTGTTTTTAATACATTTGGGTTTCCGGCCTCGAAGGCTGTGAATTTTCTGAAACGAGTTCAGAGGGTTATGCATAGTTACATCACGACTCCTAAGACCCAAAACATTGTTTTTAGTAGAATTGGCTTTGCAATTCATAAGGGGGTTGCGGCGCAACTAGTTGCCCGTTTACCTATCAGTTTATTGTAATTCTTCACTTTTGTTAATGAAAAAGTATTAGAAACTAAACAACACAACGCTGTTAAACTCATGTTGCATGGCCTTATGACCTTAGGATTAGATGTTCAATACAAAGAAATTCGGCTGGCAAACAATATACGGTTGGTTGTTACCTGCTTAACAATTGATATATGTTTTAAAGAATGAAATTGAATTTTACCAACATAAGAAAACTTTACCCTGTCTGTAATCTGATTTGGCAAGATCCAGCTGCATCAAGTTAGAATTTTACCTACAAAAGAAATTATGTACTTTGAAGTTTGAACTACTAAGACGTTCATCTAGCCTTTTGATATACACATGTTCCTTCTTTTATTTTTATAACCCATCATCAATTCATCATTATTACTAATACTTTTAGTGTTAGATTATATGTGAGAAGATTTAAGTGAGGGCTAACCTAATGATCATCTTTTTGACTTCTCCACGAGAGATCTTGGATTCAAATCAGGGTCAAGTCATATTTGTTAATCCAAGGTCATACCCAATTGTGAGGTTCGGTGGACTCAAGCATACGTTTGAGTGTAGTTTCAAACCGTTCAAAAAAATGTAAAAGGATTTGACCCACGCATGAGAGGTTTGTTGTGGAACCCATGTCGTGCTCTTGACTATTATACCATGGTGTGCCAATTGCTATCGGTTATCCGAAAATTTAGGATAGGATAATCGGGTATCCGAAAACATTACTTTGTATATTTCGAAAAAATAAACCTTGGTAAATCTTAAATTAATAATTATCAATTCCAAAAATGTAATAAACCTAATACAAAATTTATCTAAAATTAACCTACATCTGATAATTTGAAAGATCTGCCAAAAACCAAAATTACCAACTCCTACACATATTTAAATCATCAATCATGCATCCATTTATATCTCTTTTCTTATATTTTCAATTTATAATCACCATCAAAACTTCACAAAAAAATTACTTTATCTCATAAAACTTACATCTTTGATGATTGCCGATTAATGGGCCGTGGAGTGATGGAAGGATGCTACAGTGATGAAAGGCTAGGGACTGCAACTGCCGGCTGCTAGAGTGATGGAAGGCTGGCCGCTCGGAACAGAAAAGACTCGAGTCAAGAGGCCAATAGGGAAGCCATGCGTAGTCGCCAGAGGTGGTCCGGTGGATTATGGATTTAGGGAATTAGGGTAATTTGAGTCTCGTGGGTCTGGACGAAGACGAATGGAGTGTTTGGATTGAAATTCGTAAATTGCATTAGGCGGAAATATTGAAAAAATTAGTTTTGTGGGATCCGGCCGGCCGGACCGGTTGAAGCGGATTTCAATTTTTTTTACTAAAATTCAAAAAATTAACATTAAAATCAACGGACCGTTGGAGCGGATTTCAATTTTATTTTACTAAAATGCAAAGAAATAACATTAAAATCAAACATTTATTTTTTTAACATGATTATATTTGTTTGAACATTAATTATGTTTGTTTAAATATGTTTATAATTTTATAATTTTTTTGGAATTTTTTATATTTTTATAATGCCATCCGGTTCTTGAATCCGGTCCAACCAGTAACCAGTAAAAGGTCCGGTTCGGCGTCCGGTCCGGTTCTAAAAACATTGGAAAAAAACTGTTTTAGGTTCACATACTCCATTTGATTACAACTAATTTTAACAAATAACGTCAAATATATCTTTGAATAACCTCTTATCTAAAACGATCAAACACTTCTAAGTCAATATAAGTCAAGCTTGGGTTCGTGGCCTCATTTTTTTTTTCACTCTTCTTGTGAAAAAACTTGCTCCAAATTTGGTTTTCAAGCGCTGTGACATAATCTTCTACAACATGATCAGGACTTTATGTTTGCATATGGTGCATAATGTTACACCCCAACCGACAGCAAAATATGTCACAGCACGATTTGTAATTGTTGAAAAGCACATGGTGCTACTTTAAAATATAAATATTTAAGAATCAGTATTAAAGGCTCGTTCATAAAATTCAAACATATAATAATTATCCATAAAATATTAAAATACTATAAAAGTAGCCAATTGTTTGATTAAAACATTAACTATGTCCACGAATCATAGGCTTGTCTTCTTGTATTCACTTATTTTGTTACACGTGTAAAATAAAGTTCTTTTAACTATTTGCATAGTTGATGAGCTTCAAATAAGTTTGATATATAAGTATAAAAATATAAAGCAAACCTTAGTCTAAATAGTATTGAATTTCAAAGCATATATGTATACAAGTTTGCTAGCGTGAATAGAATTAACAATAGTCTTTCTAATAAGCATTATGGTAAAAAAGAATTCTAATAAGTATTTTAGTCTTAACAATGGTCCTTAAACAAGTATAAAAACTTAACTTTTAAATCAAGGCTAGCTAAGCCTTAGATTAAAGCATGTTAACCCACAAGTTCGGAAATATGTACATTTTCATCTTTTTTACACAATAACCTAAGTCAATGCAAAGTCTTCATGAATTCTAAAAAGTCTTCCTGTGTGTATATTTTCAGCATTTTTACACAATGATCTAACTCAATGCGAATAAGGTTCTCGTCATTTTTAGGCTACTAAATTTATAGTATTAAAAAAAACTGTTTAAATGACTTGTAAATTTTAATAATATTTATAAAATTAAACATATTAAAATCTCATAAGGTATTTCAATAACATATTATATTGTTGATGTAAATAAATCATTAAAAGTATTTGTAATTTGAAGTATTGATACAATAAAGTATTTTGTAAAAACAAATTATTAAAGGAATTATATAAATTTTATTATGTATTATTTAAATAAAATAATGTATTTAAATAAACATAAAGACACTCTCAAAATAAAGTTTAAAATATTCTTATAACTAGAAATTTGCCGCGCATTGTAACGACTATTATGCCATTTGTGTAAATCATGTTTTTGTAAGTAGAACTAAGGTAATTACAAGTCCAAGAATTTACAGCATATTTCTCAGAGTAAAAGGTTATGCAAAAATCAATCATTGTAGATTAGATGAAGAAGATCTCTGCTTTTATGGCATAAAACAATAAATCGAAAAGTTGCAAAAACAAATGTCAAGTGCATGGATTACAACTCCAAATATGAACACAAAATGTTAAAAGTTCGCTATGCCGATATGGTTATTAAATCACGACGACGCACACAAAAAATAGCTTGCAATGGTTGTTAATCCGTCCTAAATTAATAAATTGAGATGTGACAAAAGAAAATATGAATTGTAAGAAATACGAACTCCAAAAGAACATCACAATGTTAAAAATCATATAATTAAAACAAACCAAAAAAACATTTGCAGTCGTAAAGTTTACAATCAAGACATACGAACATAAAGTAAACAAATGCGAACATAAAGCAAACAAATATATAATTATTAATACTTTTGTAGTTAGCATCGTTATTTAATTATTCAATTTAATTTTTAATTTAAGAATCATTATTTAATTAGTATTGTTACCTAATATAACAAGAGTTAAAACAAAATAAAGTGAGAAAAAACAAGGACTAAAAGAAAAAATTTAATTAATTCTAGAGACTTGATTGCAATTAACAAAAAGTAATATAAAAAACAAAATAAAGGGAGAAAAATCAGGGACTCAAAGAAAAAATTAATTATTTCTAGGGACTTGATTGCACTTAACGAAAAGTAATATAAAAAATTTCGAACTCCACCGACGTTGCAAAATGAGAGTTAGTATAATTTTGCAAATTCTATTTAATTTCAAATTACTTTTTACACTAATTTTATCATATAAAAAATTAAACTCTAAAAAATATTTTCTCAAAATGTTCAAAAAATCATAAAATGTTTAAAAATGAATTTTGAATTTTTTAGTATCCTTTTAGTATTTTTAATTTATTTAAATGGTCAAAAAAGAATTTTTCGCAAAAACCGGCCTAAACGGCCGCTAGCGTGTTTCGAACCCACACCCCTTTGTCTAAATATGGGTGTCTTAACTGTTGAGCTAACATTGGGATTCGTTGGTGTTCTCGCACCACAAGTTGCTTTTATAGTTTCATTCCTCGTCAAAATTTTTCTTGATGAACCCTAGAATATCTCTTGATCAAGTTCATTTGATCTCTAGCCCATGAGTCCCTGAGATAGGATTGTGCAAATGTCGGTTTGGTTATTAGCCTCCACCGAAACCGACGATTCACTTAATGGAATTTCGGCATCCGAAACCAAAACGAGCACCGGTTTCGGTGATGTGACAAAATGTGGATTGGGCTTATAAAGCTTGCGCAACTTAAGTGGGTTTCCAATATATACATGCCCTATATATATAGGAAGGATATTTTGGAAACCTACTTGGGATAAAGAAACTTTGAAAACCTTATGTGGACCATAGATCTTGATTTTTAATGGTGGAGATTAAAGGTAATAAAGTTGATTGGATTTTTTTGGATTAAAAAAATTGAATGTGGTACAAAATAGTACAATAAGGGTAGAATTGGAAATGTGTGTTGTGTACTTGTTTGTCTTTGACATTAAAAATAAAGAAGGAATAGTACAACTTCCCCCCATTTTCCCCTTTCTCTTTTATTCTCATCAGAATTTTGACAAATGAATATAATTTTTCATCTTTTATTTATATTATACAAATTGAGTCGTGTTACATCTAATTTACGTTATTTGATTTCAGATAAAACAAAATATTTTCATCTTTAAATATTTCATTCCTTTTATTTTTCCATCTTTAATTTTCCCACCTTTTTCCCCCCATTTGTTTTCCCACCTTTTAAAATCCCCCCCCCCTCATTTCTTATCAGAAATTTGCCACATAAATATAATTTTTCATCTTTTCTTTATAGTATACAAATTGAGTCGTGTTACATCT
The DNA here is from genome assembly GCA_009363875.1 of Mikania micrantha. Lineage (NCBI taxonomy): Eukaryota > Viridiplantae > Streptophyta > Magnoliopsida > Asterales > Asteraceae > Mikania > Mikania micrantha. Next base: position 59,817,223 of record CM018695.1, read on the forward strand.
AATTTACGTTTTTCGATTTCAGCTAAAAAACAAAAGATTTTCATCTTTAAATATTTCATTCCTTTTATTTTTCCACCTTTTATTTTCTCACCTTTTATTTTCCCACCTTTTTCTCCCATTTGTTTTCCCACCTTTTTAAATTTCTCCCCCTTTCATTTTTACCAGAAATTTCACATGAATATAACTTTCCATATTTTCTTTATAGTATACAAATTGCGGCGTGTTACATCTGATTTACGTTTTTTGATTTCAGCTAAAAAACAAAAGATTTTCATCTTTAAATATTTCATTCCTTTGATTTTTCCACCTTTGATTTTTCCACCTTTAATTTTCCCACTTTCCCCCCCATTTGTTTTCCCATCTTTTTAAATTTTCCCCCTTTCATTTCTTACTAGAAATTTGCCACATAAATATAACTTTTCATCTTTCTTTATAGTATACAAATTGCGTCGTGTTACATCTAATTTACGTGTTTTGATTTTAGCTAGAAAACAAAAGATTTTCATCTTTAAATATTTGATACCTTTTATTTTTCCACCTTTTGATTTCCCACCATAAATTTTGTCATATGAAACTTTTTGTCTTTTTTCCTTATAGTATATAACTGCTTTATTGTTACATCAAAATTACGTTTTTTAATTTCAGCTCAAAAACAAAAGATTTTAATTTTTAAATATTTCATACCTTATATTTTTCCCACCTTTTATTTTCCCACATGCTTTTCCCACAATTTGTTTTCTCCAACTTTTTAAATATTCCCCTTTTTTTTCAAATGGATGCTGGCTTTATATAACTGCTGTATATGTTACATCAATGTGTTATATATATGTAACAGGAACCCTGACTTTATATAACTGCTGTATATGTTACATCAATGTGTTACATATATGTAACATTGTGTTACTCCGGTTGAAATCCCAGACGCCGACGGTGTCGAAGCGCCACCAACGACAGCACCAGGAGCCTTGCCTTCACCACCGGCGGTTGGTGAAATAGTGGGAACTCTGGCATCCGAAGAGCTGAATCCGGATTGTTGAGAATTCACCAGATCTTCAGGCAAAAACACCATCGAGGAAGCGACAACGACCTAATTAATTTATCAATAAGTAGGTTGTTATACTCTATTAAAATGGTCTGCGATTTGTTTTAGAGGAGGAAGGTGGAACCACAAACGTCGATGTAGAGAAGGACGACGATGGAAACTTGGTCGGCGATAGAAATCCTAATCAAGGACGAAACGATGATATTTACAACACGTAAGTTGTTATGTTCTATTAATAATTTTTTTAATCGATACCTTTTGATTAAATTTGGTTTTTTTTTGGCAAAAACGTTGATCTTTCATTTAGGGATGTGACATCCAATGAGACTACTACCAGTGATATTGTCGGTAATTCGCGACTGCAATGGAGAAACATATACTTTTAGCACAATCATTTTCCGAATTGATCATTTAATACATTTTTGTATTATGTTACATCAAAGTTACATAATTTATAATTATTTTAGTTATGAATTTTTTATTTGTATTATGTTACATCGAAGTTACATGATTCATTATGCAAATGGTGATTTTTGTTGGTATTGTATGAAAAAATTGTAACGAGTATTGTCAAAAACAATTAATTCTAAGGTCATAAGATTTTAATTTATATTTATATTTTAAATTAGTGATAAGCATATATGTTATATTTAATGGTTATACGCATTTATGTAACACATGTAAGTATGTGAAATTTAATACAATAAGTAGGTATGCAGCAAAGTGTTAGATATATGTAACAAATATATAATTTAGAATGTCTCTTTGAAATATCTATCTTTTAATATATTTTGTATAATGTTACATCAAAGTTACATCATTGAAAATTATTTCGGCTACGTATTTTTTATTTATATTATGTTACATCGCAATTACATGAGAAACGGTGGGAACTCCGGCGGGAGATGTCGTGATGAGATGAATCGAGACTGGTGGTTGTGTGGAGAGGGGGATTCCGACTAATTATGTAACGTGGTTCAATTTTATTAATTTTATATACGTAGCCAATTTTTACATTGACGTTACATAAAAATTACATATATGTAATTTTAACATCTATGTAACACATATATATTCCAACAAAAAAAAATTTGGTTATACTAACTTTACATATATAATTTGAATGTAAACATAAGCTTAAAAATATTTGAGTAAAAAAAGAAAACAAAAAAAAAGAATACAAATTATGAAATATTGACCAAAATATAAAATTTGTAACATAATACTCTAGTTACACTAACTTTACATATGTAACAATAACGTAACATAATGAAATGTTATAGAATGTAACATTAAAAATTTTAAAACAGTATAACAAATCCGTCAAGATGTAAAATAAACGTAACTTGAGTGTTAGTTTCTATAATATTGGATTATAAGTATCTGATTGTATAAAATATTACTAACCATAAAAAAATTTCGTTTATACATAAGAATGTTATGAAATAATATATAATTTTTTTATTTAAATATAACGAAATGCAAAATTCGGGTATTTATTATGAAATTATGCGTTTATAAAAAGGAATATTAATTGAGGAGTGAAAAATGGTGTGAAAAATAAAAGAAGGAAAAAATGGGGGGGGGGTATTTAAAAATTAATTTTTTTTCAATGTAAATTTTAACACCGTAACTCAATACAAAAAAATGGTGAGAAAAATAAAAGGTGGGAAAAATAGAAAGGTTGGAAATATTTACAAATTAAACTTTTTGTTATTGAGCTTTAAACACCGTAACATTGATGTAACACGACAACAATTATGATGTAACACGACAAATGGTGGGAAAAATAAAAGGTGGGAAAAATAAAGTGTATGAAATATTTAAAAAATAAAATCTTTTGTTTTCGAGCTGAAATAAAAAAACGTAATTTTGATGTAACACGACAGCAGTTGTATACTATAAGGAAAAGACGAAAAGTTTCATGTGGCAAAATTTCTTGTGGGAAATCGAAGGGGGGAAATATTTAAAAAGTTGGGGAAAACAAATGGGGGGAAAAAAGTGGGAAAAATAAAAGGTATAAATATTTAAAAATTAAAATCTTTTGTTTTTGAGTTGAAATCAAAAAACGCAAGTTTGATGTAACACGACATCAGTTGTATACTATAAGGAAAAGACGAAAAGTTTCATGTGGCAAAATTTCTGGTGGGAGATCAAAGGGGATAAATATTTAAAAAGTTGGGGAAACAAATGGGAAAAAATTTGAGAAAAATAAAAGGTGGAAAAATAAAAAGGTGGGAAAAATTAAAAATCGTAATTTTGATGTAACAAGTAATCGGTTGTATACAATAAGGAAAAGACAAAAAGATTAATATAGCAAAATCAAAGGGGGAAATCAAAGGGGGAAATATTTAAAAAGTTGGGGAAAACAAAATGGTAGGAAAAAAAGATGGGAAAATTAAAATCTAGGAAGCATTGTATTACAATTGTTACATGTAAGGTGTTAAGACAATTATTGTAAGATTTTTATGTCTATTTCATGGTTGTTAAAATCATAAACTATTTTAACGATTTGTAATATTAAGAAAAACGTACATGTAATGTCATTAGAATAGACATGGAAAAAAGTTTATTTATTTAGAAGACGTAAACTACATGTAACATTAAATGAAGGGCTTTTTTAATTATATATTCCTGAATATATACACTTTTGTTGTATCTGGTTTAATAGGTAAGATAAAAAGTTAATGTTGTGAACACAATAATGATGCATGTAATTTCGTTTGAATAAACACAAAAAAGAGTCATTAACTAAGACGACGTAAAATAGGTGTAACATGGACTGAAAAAACTTTTTTATATTGAAATTCCAGACGACGTAAAATAGATGTAACAGGTACTGAAAAAAACTTTTTTAGATTGAAATTTCTGAACTATTTTATTCTAAATTCCTGAACATACACTTTGGTGAAGATAGTTTCAAGGGTTTTGAAAAAAAAAAAAATTCAAGCTGTGAAAAATAAAGATATTGTGTTAAAAGGTACAAAAGGAAGGTGGACCCCAATAGAAAAAGTGAGTATACAATAGATTGTGTAATTTGATGTGATGGCTAAATAAGTACATATATATATAGTAAACTACACATGGGAAATAGTTTATGTAAAAAGGATAAATGGTGATGTGATGTGTACCTTCTTCGTTTATAATTACTAATTGACCAACAACACACAATTTAATATTCATTAATAATTAAAAAATAAATAGCAGTAAGAAATACATTGAATATAACTGTAACATTAACATAACAAGCTGGTAAATTTAATGAAAAACTAATAATGCAAATACACAGACACAAAAAAAAAAATAATAGTAACAATTGTAAAACAATAAACAACATAATAAACTAGTGATAAATAAGATTACTTTAACAGAAAACAACATCAAATGTTGTTTATACAAACGACTTTTACAAAGCCAGCCACCATTTCAAAAAGGAGAAAATATTTAAAAAGTTGGAGAAAACAAATGGTGTTAAAAGCATGCGGGAAAAGTAAAAGGTGGGAAAAATTTAATAATTAAAATCTCGTAATTTTGACCTGAAATAAAAAATCGTAATTTTGATGTAACAAATATTCGGTTGTATACAATAAGGAAAAGACGAAAAGATTAATATAGCAAAATTTATGGTGGGAAATCAAAAGGGGAAATATTTAAAAAGTTGGGGAAAACAAAATTGTGAGAAAAAAAATGTGGGAAAATTAAAGGTGGAAATAAAAGGTATTAAATATTTAAAAAATGAAAATCTTTAGTTTTTTAGCTGAAATAAAATAACGTAAACTAGATGTAAGACTGACGCAAGTTGTATTATGTAAATAAAAGACGAAAATATTTATGTGGGGAAAAATCTGGTGGGAAATGGAAGGGGGAAATTTAAAAACAAATTTATTTTGTTTATTATTTTAATTTGATGAGAGAGAATGTGGTAAATTAATAAAATAGTAGGTGATAGTACAAATGGAGTAAAAGACAATTATGCCCTTCTATTAAATAATTATAGGTAAAAGAAATAATGAGGTGGCAAATTGTGGACCAACTATTGGGTTTGCAAAGTTTCTTTAGCTCACATGGGTTTCTATAATATACATGCCCTATATATATATATATATATATATATAATTTTCTTATCAACACCAACAAGTTATAAGTTTTTGATAATAAATGATGATGTTGGTGTTTTCAAACGAATGAATAATAATGTTGATAAACTATTCAAAAATTTGAAACTTTTTTACGCTTTCAATATATGACGATTTGTAATTTATGAACTTCTTCTTATTTTGTATTTGTATGTTGTTGAACTTATTGTTTTTTAATTAGTAAGTTTGAAATTGATATAAATATTTTGAATTTGAATTAAATTTTATTTTGAAACCGAGTCAATTCGAAACAAAACCTAGTCATTCATTTATAAAACGAGCACAACATTTGACTCTATTTTGCAAAATCCAAACCTATTCAAGCCGATCAGTTTGTAAATGAGCTAAGCACGAACATACCCTCGCTCAGTACGTCTTGTGAATATCCATATATATATATCGTAACTCATATATATGCACATACTTGTGATATATTTTTCTCTTCATGTGTTAAGGGTTATCTCAAGTATTTTCGGGGCCCTAGGCAAACTTCAAAGTTGGGGCTCTTGTCTCACACCAAATAGTTAACGTTAAAAATCGTCCTCCTTTATCTGGGCTTGGGATCGGAAACAATAAATTAAAAGTTTATAGATGTCGGAGTTAAAAAAAAATTTATTTATATATTTGTTACATGTTTAAAATCACATATATTTTTCTAGCTTTTTAGACGCAAATTCTTTGATAAAATATTCATAACCCATTTCTTTTAAAAAATCCTTTTTCAATTGACAAAATAGCTAAACATTTAATCTTTCTTATGATAATGTAGATCTTAAATAATTATCTAAAAATTTTAATTTGGAAAAAAAAAATTCAGCAGATTCAACTGTTGCAATAATAGTTAACATGATTCCATAGGCAATATATGCATTTGAAAACGAATCAAACTTTTTGATATAATTAAAGATATTTATAAATGTGTCACTTTCGTTAGCATTTGGTTCCTCATTATTAACATTATGTTCTTCATTAGCGTTTGGTTCTTCATTATTTATTTTTTGTTCATTATTATAATTATTTTTGTGATTGTTACATATTTTAAAAAATATCTTCTTTTTTTTTTAAACAATAGCATCTTTAATTTTTTTCCTCCTTTTTGATGATCCAAATTCATATTTTTTATTTGACATTAAATCAAACTAAATAACTAATAACCAAACATGTTCAGACTACAAAAGAATCAAACTTAAAACTATTTAACACGTGAACCTAAGTTATAATGAGAATAAGATATGTTCAAACTTCTAACCACAAATGAATCAAACTATAAACTTGTTCTAAATCATATGTTTCAAATTATAAAGAGAATAAGAGATGCAACTAATAAGTAATAACGTGTTCAAATCAAAAAATGAATCAAAGTATCAAACTACAAATCTGTTCAAACTACCAAAAATGTATAGTCTGTTCAAAATCCAATTAATCAAACAAAGAGTAGAAAAATCAAATTAATCAAACTAACAATTCTGAGCCAATGACTCAAAGAGAGTACCAGATTAATCAAAGTATCAAACTATCAAAGAATTAAGAACCAAATACTAACCTTTAGAACGACAGAATTCAAACCTGAGCCCAAAATCCCCAAATGACGACGACCGACCGATTTTGCGATTGCTTGCGCCGCTGCCATGGGCGAAGGTGTCACACCCCCACCTCTCGTCACCTGTTGATGATGTCACTGAAACGGTCGCGGAAGCATAGTGGTGATGTCTCAGAGATGAGGTGTGACTTACTTGATCCGATATCACAAGCACACAGATTAACTTAAGATAATTACGTTACATGGTTCGTTATTACAATTCACATTACAACATTAACTTATTTAATTACAAATTTGTGAAGTGCAGTCTCACCGAAATCACTGTCTACCTGCAAAAATTTTAAGTTTAAACGTCAGCACAAAGCTGGTGAGTTCGTAAAGTTTAGTAATTAAAAAATATGATATGCAAAATTTCAAGATATACAGTTCAGATAACCATGTGACCCGTATCTAGTTCCTTTCAGACAGTTTTACGTTTCACGAAGATACTACCCGTCGGTAAATATCTTAATGCCTCATTATCTTAATGTCTATCACTAACATTAAGAAAGTGTTTCGGAAACAGGTAACAAACATTCACACCAGGGGAGATGCAATCCTCCCAGCAAATGGGTTGTCAACCAATAGTACTATCAATGCTTCCTATTCGGCCCCACATGGGTTCACTAGATACAGTTCAAGAGATGAGGACTTTTGATGTTGTGATAAAGATACTAACGGAAAAATCCTATGAAATCACACAAAAGTCACATGCAATCACAAAGATAGCAGTGATACATATCATATGTTCAGAAATTGATTTGCAGAAATTCCCCGATACTTATAAAACACTAAAATGAAAAGGGGTTGTACGAAACTCACCTGATAATACAGTAGTAGCAGAATATCTCAAAACTGATAATAAAGAAGTGATTCGGAATTTATTTATGTTTAATGAGTTATTTAGGTTTTAACTTACTGATTAGATCTTTCTGAACGTTCAATGTCAAAGACATTGCCTTGAAAGTCATCCAACCGATATTAGGTTTTTAATTGATTATTTTAACATCATATCATACAATGTATGATAATGTAGGAACCTACATTGAATTAGATTCCTAATACAAGGTTGATGACACTCTTGATTAATCAGAATAATCTAAGATTAACCAAATAGTTAATGTTGCTGATTATAATGCCGTAACCGTTTCTAGATAGTTTAATGGCTTAAGAATGATCAATCCTTGTTATTGATTACCCAATTATCATGAAATATTACAATGTAGCATTAGGATAGGTGTAATAACCATGTTTAACATACTATTCTGACTGTTATCGTAAACATCAGATAATCGTTCCAGTGAGTATGTTAATGATTGTGATTAGTTTGAAACACTTGGATTTAACCTTGCATTCCAAAGATTAATCAAACTAATCACCTACATTGTCATAATCAAATGGTTTAAACCATTATAATCATGGGTATGATTTCATGCAAACCGGGCATTACAACGGATCAAAACAAGGATTTACCCGTTAAAACATCGTGTTCTTCGTTTATAATCAATCCTAGCCATCATCTAGGCAATAATCAACAATCCTAACTATGTCATTACGTTCAAAATCAAGATCTAATCAATCAAAGTCAAACTAGAAGGTTAAAACGAATCGTTACCTAATCAGACGTATATCTGGCTGCACAACAACGATCAGAACTTGTAAACACGTTCCTTGGTGCGATCCACACAATCTGATGGTCTTAGAATTGAGTTTTGGGTGAAGAAATTCGAGTTTTGTTCGTCTGGAGCGAAGAGAGTTCGAGTTGATAAAAAATAAAAGTTATGCATGAAATCTGATGAAGAAGATCAAACTTTTCCACCGCCTCACCTGTCGCGTACCGCGACAAGGAGCCAAAAAGGGCTTCGCGTACCGCGAAGAAATCCGGAAGACTCTCAGATATTTTGGTCCATCCCGTACCGCCGAGAACCCTCTACCCATCCTTAGCGTACCGCGACGAGTCCAGAAGTTCAATACTTAGAAATTTTTCTTCGTTTTTCGATTCCGGACAATCCGTAACTCCGTTTTGTACACGGTTTTCACCCATTTTCATCATTTCTCGCATACTTTTAATCTGTAATAATTATAATCATTAAATCAACGTGGATTTCTAGAACAATCACATGTGGTCATATCATTGATGACGTAATTCTCAACTGCAATTGTCACAGTCTCCTCCTGTTAGAGAAATTTCGTCCCGAAATTTAATGAAGACTTACATGATGACAATCGTTTATGAGAATAGATGTGGGTATTTTGCTTTCATTCGATCTTCTCGTTCCCACGTGTACTCAGGTCCACGTTGTGAATTCCATCGAACTTTAACAATTGGTATGCGACTACGTTTTAGCACTTTCATTTCTCGATCCATTACCTCTACTGGTTCTTCACTGAACTGAAGTTTTTCATCAATATGAATCTCTTCTAGAGGTACGATCAATGATTCATCAGTTAGGCACCTTTTCAGATTTGATATATGAAAAACATCGTGAATGTTACTGAGTTCAAGAGGTAATTCAAGTCTATAGGCTACGGATCCAATTCGTTTTAAAATTTTAAACGGACCTACAAATCTCGGTGAAAGTTTACCTCTTTTCCCAAATCTGAAAATACCCTTCCAAGGTGATACTTTCAACATTACTCGGTCACCTATTTGGAATTCTAGAGGTCTGTGACGATTATCAGCATAACTCTTTTGTCGATCACTAGCAGCTTTAATTTGTTCTTGAATGAGTGCGATCTTATCAGTTGTTTCTTGAATGAATTCTGGGCCTATTATTTGATTTTCACCTACTTCTGACCAACAGATAGGTGATCTACACTTGCGTCCATAAAGTGCTTCGAATGGAGCACATTGAATACTAGTATGATAGCTGTTGTTATACGAGAATTCAACAAGTGGAAGATGAATATCCCAGCTACCTCCAAAATCAATTACACAGCTTCTGAGCATGTCTTCAAGAGTTTGATTTGTTCGTTTAGTCTGCCCGTCTGTTTGTGGATGATAAGCTGTGCTCATATTGATTTGTGTGCCCAGAGCATTTTGAAGAGTTTGCCAAAATCGTGACATAAATCAACTATCTCTGTCAGAAATGATAGAGATTGGTACCCAATGTCGAGATACAATCTCATTAACATAGAGTTTAGCGAGTCGATCCATAGAGTAATCTTCTCGGATGGGTAAGAAATGCGCAGATTTAGTAAGGCGATCAACGATAACCCATATAGAGTCATGATTACGTGATGTTTTGGGTAGTTTAGTGTTGAAATCCATAGAGATCTGATCCCATATCCACATGGGAATCTCCGGTTGTTGCAATAACCCAGAAGGTCGTTGATGTTCAGCCTTAACTTTGAGACATGTTAAGCATCGATCCACGTATTCAGCTATGTGTTTCTTCATTCCAGGCCACCAGTAAAAATCTCTAAAATCTTTATACATTTTATCAGCACCTGGATGAATAGAATATCTAGATTTGTGCCCTCATCCAAGAGGATTGTTCTAGAGTTACCGAATAAAGGAATCCAAATTCGGCTTTTGAAATACAGAACTCCATCAACTCTGGTTTCAAGTTGTTTGTTTAATCCTCTTAGTCTCTCAGCAGAATAATTCGTTGCTTGTAAAGCTTGTTGCTGAGCTTTTTTAATCTGAGGAATTAGATTGGTTTGAATAGTCATCCCTAACGCTTTCACAAGTAAAGGTCTGACTCTTTCCTTGAGACTCAAGGCATCGGCTATGACATTCGCTTTACCTGGGTGATAACGAATTTCACAATCATAATCGTTCAGAAGTTCTACCCATCGCCTTTGTCGCATGTTCAACATTTTCTGATCTAGAATGTGTTGAAGACTTTTATGATCAGTGTATATAACGCACTTGCTTCCGTATAGATAGTGTCTCCAAATCTTGAGTGCAAACACCACTGCACCAAGTTCTAGATCATGAGTGGTATAGTTCTTCTCATGTATTTTCAGTTGTCGAGAAGCATAAGCAATTACCTTGTCGTTCTGCATTAAAACACACCCAAGACCTTGACGCGAGGCATCACAGTACACTGTGAAATTCTCAATACATTCCGGTAATGCCAAGATCGGTGCATTACAGAGTTTGTGTTTTAATAGTTGGAATGCCTCCTCCTGTTGGGAATCCCATATAAAAGGTTGATTCTTTTGGGTCAATGTGGTGAGTGGCAAGGCTATTTTTGAATAGTTCTTGATAAATTGACTATAATAACCTGCCAGCCCTAAGAATTGACGTATTTCAGTTGGGGTTCGTGGTGTTTCCCATTGTTTCACAGCCTTGATCTTACTAGGATCTACTTGAATACCGTTCTCATTTATTACGTGCCCGAGAAATTGAACTTCTCTTAACCAAAACTCACACTTGGAAAATTTGGCATATAATTTCTCATGTGCCAACAGTTCTAAGATTAATTTCAAGTGTTGAGCATGTTCTTGTTGGTTCCGAGAATAAATGAGAATATCATCAATAAACACAATCACAAATTTATCCAGATAAGGTCTACATACTCGATTCATCATATCCATGAAAATTGCAGGTGCATTGGTTAAGCCAAACAACATTACTAAAAATTTGTAATGTCCGTATCGAGTTCTGAAAGCAGTTTTAGGAACATCATCATCATGAATTCGTAACTGATGATATCCAGATCTTGAATCAATTTTTTAGAAATATGTAGCACCTTGCAATTGATCAAACAGATCATCTATACGAGGCAATGGATAACGATTTTTGATTGTCAGTTTATTGAGTTCCCTGTAGTCAATGCACGTCCTGAATGAACCATCCTTCTTTTTCACAAAAAGAATTGGTGCTCCCCAAGGTGAGAAACTAGGTCTAATAAAACCTTTGTCTAAAAGTTCCTGTAATTGACCTGAAAGTTCTTGCATTTCTGATGGCGCAAGCCGATACGGGGCTTTAGCAACAGGTGTTGCACCTGTAATCAAGTCAATACGAAATTCAACTTGTCTCACTGGGGGTAATCCTGAAATATCCTCAGGAAAAACTTCAGGAAAATCCTTGATTACTGGAATATCTTCGATACGTTTTTGTAAAGAACTGTTCTCGATCACATGTGCTAAAAAGGCTTGACAACCTTTTCGTAAGCATTTCTGAGTTTGCATACAAGAAATGATACCAAGTTTTCTACCGGTTCGTTCTCCTTGAACTATTAGTGTATTACCGTTAGGTAATGGAATACGGATCATCTTGTTTTGACATACAACTTCCGCTTGGTTATCAGAAAGCCAGTCCATACCGACCACAACATCAAAGCTCCCAAGCTCAATAGGAAGTAAATTGATATTGAAAAGATGATCATTCAAATTCAAGGAACATCCTTGAATAACACTGTTAGTTTTGATTAACTTGCCATTAGCAAGTTCGATAACATAAGGAGTTTCTAGATCTACCATAGGCAATGAAAGTAATGATGCAAATTCAGGAGAGATAAAACTCTTATCTGCCCCTGTATCAAACAGAACTGATGCGTATAGATTATTAAGAGGAAACGTACCAGTGACAATGTTCGCATCATGCCTAGCCTCAGTTGCACCAATCTGAAAGGATCTCCCCTAGCTTTATTCCCTTGATTGGTGTTGTTGTTCGGACAGTTTTGCATGAAATGGTCAGGACTTCCACACTTGAAGCATGACCGATTTGTTTGAGTGGCTTGTCGTGGTGCTTGATTTGGTTGACTAGCAGGCAAATTACAGTATCTGGTGTAGTGTCCAACCCTATTACAGTTGGCACAAACAGGACACGGTCCTGTATGATGATATGGACACTTGTTGCATTTGGGCGCCTGCCCAGTATAAGTTTTCCTCTCGGGAATAGCAGCACCATAGTTTTCACAGTTGGCTTGCTCTGGCTAGTCTCAGCCGGAGCTTTTGCCTTGGTTTTGCCAAACCACTTTCGTTTGGTACCTTTAGAAACATTTGAGGTACCGACATCACTAAGGCCCACGGCCGTCTGAGTTTTTGTTGACAACGTACCACTCCTTACCGCCTCATTGGTAAGCTTAGTGGTTAACATAATTGTTCATTTAAGGGTTGTGGGTTCAGCTGCCGTCACCATTCCCCGAATCTGGGGAACCAACCCTTTGATGTACTTCTCAATCAAAGTTGCTTCCGTTGGAAACGTATTGGGAAGTAAACAAGTGAGTTCATGAAAACGATCGGTATAAGCTAGACAATCAGCACCGATCATTGAATGATTCCAGAATTCCTCCTGGAGCTTTTGGATTTCAGTAATTGGGCAATACTCTGACATAATCAAAGTTTTAAATTCGTTCCAGCCCATCGAGTCGACTGTAACTGTGCCCAAAGTTTTAGCCTGAGTATTCCACCAGGCTAAAGCTATTCTTTCAGAGAACAGGCAGCATAAGACACCTTATGATCCTCCAAACACTGGCTGATTTTACGTTTGGTTTCCATCTCCTCAATCCATCTTAAAAGACCAGCCGCTCCTTCCTTGCCTGTGAAAGTAGGAGGGTTGCAAGAAGCAAAATACTTATAAGTACATCCCTACTGTGGTGGATCAGGAGCAGTTGTAGTTGTACCGGTGGTCTGATGAGTTTCTATGTGTCCACCAGTAACATTTTGTTCCACATGGCCCCCACCAGAACCTGAAGTATTGTGTTGCTGGTGTGGTATTACGATACCAGCGGCAGATAGCTGTTCTCGAACAATTCGAGCTATCATAGTTTCATTTGATTCAGTTCCACGTGCACCAGCAGGTGGAACCGTGTTCTGGTTTGGGTCAACGGGTGGAATAGTATTTGTCTCCAGATTTACGGGTGGAACCATGTTCACTTCCGGATTAACACGCGGATCCGGATTCGATTCTACGTTCATAGGCGGAACTTGTTCCGGTTCAGGGTTAGCATTATTCCTGCCAGCTTTCCTGGCTGGTCGACCTTGTTTTGGAGCCATTGTTCTGCTCACATGCAGACAAACTCATGTCAGTTCAAGAGCAATAAATAAATAACCCTTGTTCAATCACATAAATTCAACTATTTTCAGACACACTGAAAAAATCATGTCGATATGTGATTCTTAAGAAAATGGTATAACTACATTGATATAATTCAGATATGTTCTTAACATATGATAATCATACAGATATTTGTAGTCATACTTAGTCCTGTTATCTCAAAATGTGTTATAGTATCACCCAGCACACGGCGTTATGATACCAATACCGATATGTCACTGTTCACAGGAAATACACATCTTTCGTTTTTGAGATATTATTATATAGGACTTTGATATGTGTTACACAATCAATAGATAAGTTACCACACAAGGTATTTACGACTTACCACACAAGGTATTTTACGAGAAAATACCCCACAAGGTATTTTACGAGAGTATATCCCACAAGGTATTTTACGAGAGTATACCACACAAGATATTTTACGAGATTATACCACACAAGGTATTTTACGAGAGTATACCACACAAGGTATTTTACGAGAGTATACCACACAAGGTATTTTACGAGAGTATACCACACAAGGTATTTTACGAGAGTATACAACACAAGGTATTTTACGAGATAGCACACAAGCTATTTTACGAGATAGCACCAAGCTATTTTACGAGATAGCACACAAGCTATTTTACGAGATAGCACCAAGCTATTTTACGAGATAGCACACAAGCTATTTTACGAGATAGCACAAAGCTATTTTACGAGATAGCACACAAGCTATTTTACGAGATAGCACCAAGCTATTTTACGAGATAGCACACAAGCTATTTTACGAGATAGCACCAAGCTATTTTACGAGATAGCACACAAGCTATTTTACGAGATAGCACCAAGCTATTTTACGAGATAGTACCAAGCTATTTTACGATGACAGAATACCAGGTATTTTACGATGACAGAATACCTCACTAGGTATTTTATGAGGACAGAATACCTCACCAGGTATTTTACGATGACAGAATAATTCACTAGGTATTTTACGAGGACAGAATACCTCACTAGGTATTTCATGATGACAGAACACCTCATTAGGTATTTTACGATGACAGAATACCTCACTAGGTATTTCACGAGGACAGAATACCTCACTAGGTATTTTAGGAGGACAAAATACCTCACTAGGTGTCACAACCCACGCTGCGTGCGGAATCCACGGCGCGTGACTATGTGTTCATGTGCCATTATTGGAGAATAACCCATGATTAACTATGTTTCATAAAATTAAGTTCATTTAACAAACATAACATACATATTATACAACAAGTTTATCATAAGATAATTATTATACAATACGATGTTTTTTGTTTTCTTTCTAGGTCACTACTATTTCTGCTGTTGATCCTGACCTAGATTGCTTTACTAAAGCTCCCGATTACCTGAAACATGTAGATAAAAGTCAACTACAAATAGTTGAATGAGAATCATAGGTTTTGTTGATTCAAAATAATTGTTCAAACAATGATTTTCATGATGTAGTAATCACAAGTGATCAAACAGGTACTTTGAAATTGAATCTAATTGAGTATGCAAACATCAAACCTAATGATAAATGATCGTTAGTAATGATTGTTAGCTCACATGATGATGTCCAACCCACGGTTGGAGCGATTTGTGATAATGATCTTGTGTTCCCGCATATGATCATACCAGTACTACCAAGGGCTTGATAACAAGTTAATGATGTTCACATAAGAATGTGCCCAAATAGCCTCCACATAACTAAAGTTCCCAAGTGATACGCTTGATTTAATGATTTAATAAAAGATTTACTCGATAATAGTTTGTCATGATTTTCCTGATGAAACCAATATATGATTTCACAGGAGTTGATAAATGTTTATCATCATCCAGATGATACTGATATATGATTTCACAATATTTGATAAAATATGTTTTGAAAATGCATCTACATGTTCCACCCCGAGTTTTGGTAAACATTTAAAGAAAGAGATGAGGGGCTATGATCTCACCTGTGTTATTGCAGTGTTTTGATTTTGAGGTATCACACAAAATCTGAAGAGAATTCTGCAATTCATTAATGTTTTATGAGTTCCTTGTGTTTGAATTTGATTATCGGATTATTCCTTGACTTTTGATAACAAGGAATCGTAGTTTAACTCATCAAGCTGATCTTAATCCTTAATCATCCTCCTTAAGTTAATATTGCACAAAGTGCGATAAACAAGGAACCTATAATGATTTAGGCTTCTATTAAGGAGTTAATGACTAACTGGATTAATCACGACATTTTCGGATTAATCAAATAAAATGTTGATTGTTGATTATTTCATTAAACAATTTCCTAGATGAATTTTTGGCGTCGGAATAGTCAATCCTTGTTATTGATCATTTAGGTATCATGAACATGAGAATGTGATATTAAAATATGTTTAATAACCATGCTCAATGTACTAATCTGACTGTTATCATAAACATCAGATCGTTATTCCGGTGATTATCTTTATGCTTGTCATTAGTTTGAAACACTTGGATTTAACCTACCATTTCAAGAAATGATCAAGACAATCACAATCATTGTTACACTCAAATGGTTTAAACCATTTTAATCTAAGATATAGTTTCATGAAAACCGGGCATTACAACAGATCAAAACAAATATTTAACCGTTAACATACCGTGTTCTTCGTTTCTAACCATAACTAGGCAATAATCAACAATCCTAACTATTGTACTATATTCAAAACAAGATTTAATCTAACCATTATCAAACTAGAAGGTTAAAACGAACCGTTACCTAATCTAAAAGATTTCTCGGATAGATATGATGATCGGGACTTGTAGATATGTTCCTTGATGCGATCCGTAGGTTTAGAAGCCTTCAAAATAGAGTTTAAGAGCTGAAATTGAAGGATTGATCGTCTGGAAGTCGAAGATATTCAACCAGAAATGAATTCTGATTGAGAAAATCAGATTTTTATGTCTGCTGCTTCCGTCGCGTACCGCCAAGAGTAGCAAAAGGTTTCTTCGCGTACCTCCACCGCCTTAGTTAGACCCGATTTTGTTTTCGCGATTCCGGGAGCATACGAACTCTGTTTTGCGCACGGTTTTCGCCTACGTTCACGATTTTTAGAGATCTTTCCAATGGTTATAATATCAAGACCTAAAGAGTTCAAAATATTTGACCTCTTATTTGACGCTATCTTTGACTCAGTGTATCTTGAAATCAGAGCCTCGTTTCGCGATTTTGCTTCCACTCATTCTCTTCATTTTCGAGTTATGATTCTAAACATGAAATCGTTTGGTCACCTATTTGAACAAGCATTAGGTGATGGATGTTTCTTTGCGATCTACTAACCCCATATTCCTGAGTAACTACAAGTCATGAACTGATATGATATGATACGGTCCTTCTAACACATACGTAATAATGAATGTGGATATTATGATTCACCAATGTTCGCATACTATCAATTTGTAATAATTACAATAGCTACATCAACATGGATTTCAAGCACGACCAAATGTGATTTCGTCATTAATGACGTAATTCTTGAATACAATTGTCACACTAGGTATTTTACGAGGACAGTATACCTCACTAGGTATTTTACGAGGACAGAATACCTCACTAAGTATTACATCATCGTTTTATACAATCATAGAGTGTCGATACAAAAGAGTGTTATAATAACACCCATACTAATAACAACCTATTCATCAGCGGTATATACAATGAAGAGTCCCAAAAATGTAAGATGCACGATCAGACTTACCGTAAGAAATACGGTAAGCAGGCTAGCACAATAGCTATAGTAGCTAATACTATAGCTAAACACAGAAGTATAGCCTCGATGCTCATCATACCGAGCATCCAGATCCATACCGAGTATCCAGATCCATCCCTGCAGTCTTTCTCTCAAAACTGCAACTTGCTGCCAGAATGCAACAACTAGCACCTGCCTCCAAGTCCTCCTAAGCCGCTCCTCCACGGTCGTCCTCCAAGCCTGGGTGTCAATACTCATAAGATTCACCTGCTCCATAAGAGTCAGGTGTGAGGTGAGGATCTCCAGTACGGTGGTACGAGTATCCTCAAGGGTAGTATGGTGCTGATGTAGGTCCTGTCTCAGGCCCTGCTGGTCTTAGGAGACCTGCTGCATCTGGGCCCGTAGCTCGGCATGGTGGGAGGATTCTCCCACCTCATGAACAACCTGAGGCTCATCCCGCGGACCCATCTGGTGTCGTGGGGGTAGCCCAGTGGTCTAGCGGGCTTGTCCCCGCATCCGTCGCATCCCATCCCAGATGGGAACTCTCTGTGGAGAGGAGCCTATCTCAGAGCAACTACTCATCCTTAAGATTGTTATTGTTCTACTTGAATTAAATTAAACTAGAACGCACGCGTGTTGCAAATTTCAGTTTTGCTGGCCACTCATAACTGTAATTCGTACCACCTGATTATTCTGGCTTTATTCAAAACAAGTTTTGTTCATTAGTTATGTTCGGTGCTCTCTGTGTCACTATACGAGCCTATGGTTATAGTCTAGGTCTCTAAGTCAACCTAATTCTCTATAACATGTGACTCTGATACCACCCTGTCACACCCCCACCTCTCGTCACCTGTTGATAATGTCACTGAAACGGTCGCGGAAGCATAGTGGTGATGTCTCAGAGATGAGGGGTGACTTACTTGATCCGATATCACAAGCACACATATTAACTTAAGATAATTACATTACATGGTTCGTTATTACAATTCACATTACAACATTAATCTCACTGTTATCGTAAACATCAGATAATCGTTCCAGTGAGTATGTTAATGATTGTGATTAGTTTGAAACACTTGGATTTAACCTTGCATTCCAAAGATTAATCAAACTAATCACCTACATTGTCATAATCAAATGGTTTAAACCATTATAATCATGGGTATGATTTCATGCAAACCGGGCATTACAACGGATCAAAACAAGGATTTACCCGTTAAAACATCGTGTTCTTCGTTTATAATCAATCCTAGCCATCATCTAGGAAATAATCAACAATCCTAACTATGTCATTAAGTTCAAAATCAAGATCTAATCAATCAAAGTCAAACTAGAAGGTTAAAACGAATCGTTACCTAATCAGACGGATATCTGGCTGCACAACAACGATCAGAACTTGTAAACACGTTCCTTGGTGCGATCCACACAATCCGATGGTCTTAGAATTGAGTTTTGGGTGAAGAAATTCAAGTTTTGTTTGTCTGGAGCGAAGAGAGTTTGAGTTGATAAAAAATAAAAGTTCTGCATGAAATCTGATGAAGAAGATCAAACTTTTCCACCGCCTCACCCCAAACTTGACTATTTTAACAGTTTTGACCCTCAAACCTAACTATGGTTAGGGGTCAAAACCGTTAGTTGTTTAAACCACAGGGGCTTCATTGATAGAAAATTCTATTTTGGGTTGAAATAGTTAAAGTATTTAAACCGCATGAGTCAAAACCGTAATTTACTCTCATAAATATTTAAATCTCACATTCCTCCTGACTTCTTCCTACCCTAATTTCTTTATTTTTTTCTTCTCGATCGCAGAGCATTTTCTTTCCTAAATTTTGTCCCCATCAGTCCACTGCCACATGTTCCAAGCCACCACCCATCCCAGATACTTGTTTGATGAAGAAATTGTTGATGCAAATCTAGATAAATGTAAACAATCCTTAGCTAATCTCAAAGGTTGTCGAGCTGAATTGTAATTCTTCTTTTAGATATTACTCTTTTTTCACGCATAATAATAATAATTATTATTATATGCTTGTATTTTTATTGATTGACCCGACTTGACCCGAACATTTAACTCGAGTAACCGAGACATACCGATCGATTGGAAAAAAAATTAGGTCACGTAAATTTTCGCCCCCCTAAAGATCGTTTGAAGCTCCGCCACTGGCCGTTGCTACTGTGTAGCTACGGCCTACGGCGATGGATCGTAGTGAGTAAGCAAAGACGAGTGGTCGAGTTACTAAGTTAGAAAATGATGGGACATCGGAGTAGAACATGAGGGGCACCATCTAAGACAGAGATGAGAGATATAGATGAAGAAGATGGATCCTAGTCCTACGAGATGGAGGAAGAATCGAAGCGTCATCTCGATTGCTTGATTGCTCACCTTCTCGTCTTCTTTCTGACTCAATACTCACTCGTTGAATTGAGAAATGAAACCCTAAATCCCAATTTACCAATAGACATCGACAGTCGACCACACATAGTAGACTCATGATGGGCATTTCGTATGGTGGTATGTGTTTTCTCCAGCCTGCAAGTAATTGAGCACAATATCAGATAAAAGCTAAGCCCAATACCATTTTCCAGTTAAAGCAAATAGATAGCAAGCCCAAATATAAAAACTTGATTTTTAAAATAGAGACCCTAGGAAATGACCTAAATTTAGACCCACTGGGCTGGCTCCGCATGTGCCCAGACTTGCACAAAAACACCGGTTCAGTTTGCCAAACCAGTAGAATCCCCCAAAAAAAGTCCGTACTGCCGGTTTGCCATAGATTTGGGTTTTTACTATTAGAATTATTTTAGGAACCGAACTAATCTGTACCGGTTTAGAAACCGATTCCCCAAACCGGTTTACAAACCAGTTTAACGGCTATATTTTTTTTGACCTTTGTTTAAACTAGCCGTTGGAACCTCTTTTTGACCTTTTTTTTTTTTTTTGCATTTTAGCCCCCAAATATTTAGTATAAATATATAGTGGTTGTTTAGATTCAATCGCACATTTCTCAAATGTCATCTAAACTCTCAAAACACAAAAAACACTCTCTAAACTCCCAAAACGCAAAATCGCTCATAAATAGCTTCATCAAGTGCTTGATATTCAGCTGGTTGTGGTACTTCAACTAACCTTGAAGTTGTTGAAGTTATTCCTACAAAGAGGAATCCGAAAATATGGAAAAATTATGACTTATGCAAAATGTTGAGTGGTCTGAACAAAGCTCGATGCAAGCTATGTGTTAGTTTTTCAAACATGACGTCAATAGTCCTTTGAAAAACCACCACGAGCACAAATATTGCAAAGCTTTGAAGAATGAAACCACACGAGGTCAACCTACGATGACGAATGATGGAAGTATTTTTACTTATAGCGTTGATGCGGCGTAATCTTTAGGGTTTTTCTTTATTTAAATATAATATGTAATGGGATCTTATTTCAACAAAAGAAAGTTTATATGGTTTTGCTAACTTAATACATACATGCATACACACACACACACATACATACACATATTTATATATACACATTAGTATGTAGATATATATATGTGTATATATATAGGGTAAGGTTCCCCTAAAAAGTTTATTTTGCCTAAAAAGGCTAAGAAGGATTTTCAAAAAACTCGAAAACTGACTCAAACAAACCCCTATTGAATTCATTTTTGCATCATTGGAACCGGCTTGTCGAACCCTAAAACCCAAACCTTAAATCATAAACCATAAACCCTAATACTAAAACCAAAACTTTAAAAACAAATCTTTAACATAAAATTAAAACTTAAAAGCTAAAAACCAAGCCCTAAAACCCAAAATCTAAATCTAGTTGTTAAAACGAAAACTTAAAAGCTAATATTGTAGGGTTCGATGAGACGATTGCAATGCCATCGAAATGAGTTCAATCGAAGTTCGTTTGGGTTGGTTTTGGAGATTTTAAATATCCTTCTTAGCCTTCTTAGGCAAAATATATTTTTTATTTGATCTCCCCCTATATATATATATATATATTATAAGGTTTGGCTAAAAATGATAAAAACCCTAAAAAGTCTAAGAATGGTTTTGTGGTTGAGAATAATCTGGTGGTATTTTCGTAAATAATTATAAGTTAAAACCATCAGTAGGGGTAGAATAGGAAGATCTAGCCAAAAACCCGCACATGCAAGTCACATGTATTTTTCTCCATCTTTTTTAAACGTTCATAACTTTTTTATACGTTAGTATTTTTTATAAAAATTATACCATAAAATCAAGCATTTCTTTATCTTTCTAACGAGTTTAATATTAATATATTTTTTAAAAAGTAAAATAACGATCTAAACTGGTGTTTTTCTAATATAAATTAAACCGACTTTTTATGGCGTTTTTTAATATGTTTTAAGAAACTGGTTGTTTATGGTGTTTTTTCGTAGGTTAATTTAACTTAGCGTTTTATGGTGTTTTTTTGAATGCTCATAAAACACTTTGATGTTTTTCACTAAATAAACAAAAAGGATAACAAATGTTTTATGGTATTTATTTTACGTCCCTTCTAAATTTTTCTCAGATAACAAAATTTTATGGTGTTTTTATCTTGGAAATACACATGGTGTTTTCATTCAGCAAATGTACATGTTGTTGAATACATACATTCGTTTTATTTTGTAAATTAATGTGGTGTTTTGCGAAATTTGGTGTTTTATCGTAAGTGCATGACAAATAAACATTTTATGGTTTTTTTGATGTTCATAAAATTACTTGTTTTATAGTGTTTTTTAATGAATAAACAAACAGAAAAATGATGTTTTATGGTGTTTTTATATATGTTTTTTCTTATGTTCACAATTTTCTTCGAATAACAATGTCTTATGGTGTTTTATCTTGAAATTACATATGTGTTTTATTCAGCAAATACACATAAAAAACGTCATAAAATGCCCCTATGTAAAATTATGTAGTTTAAAAACACTAAGTGCAAAATTAAGCGTTATTATTTTGTTTAGTGCTCAAAAATACCATAAAACATTTAGTTTCATTATACAAAAACACCATAAAGCAAAAACACCATAAAATCAAGCATAAATGTGCTTTATGATGTTTTTCTATATATTTTATTTGATAATACCATAAAACAAACCTTAAAAAACACCATGTTTAAACTTAAGTGTTTATGGTGTTTTTTGTATTCAAAAACACCATAAAATGCCATGTGGTGTTTTATGTTCTGCTAGTAGTGTTCAAAAACATCATAAAAACGCAAGTTTTATGAACATCTAGTTTTGTTAATTTTTTTTAATATAGCAATATTATACTCGTTAAAAAGGTAAAAAATGCTTAATTTTATGGAGTAATTTTTTTTAAAAAAAATGTTAACTTGTAAAATAGTTACGAACGTTTAAAAAAATGGATAAAATTGCATGTGACTTGCATGTGCAACCTCCTTTATTATTTTGATATATATATCCTTTAACCTAATGTACACATGTCACTTTCTTGTTGCTTCTCACACTTTTTATGGGTTTCCTCTATGTAGAATATCCCTACCCTATATATATATATATATGAGAGAGTTTCTAAGAAAACCCTTATTTTCTAAAAAAGTAAGAAAACCACTTTCTCACCATTAATTTCATCAATGTATGGTTGAGATCATAAATGGTAATTTTGTAAATAAATAGTAATTATAGGATTTAATTATAAGATCATAAGGGTATAATGGTCAGAAACATTTTTTTCTCTCACATATTAAATAAAAATTCCTAAAATCACTCTTCTCTTTCATCTCTTCTCTCTCCTCTCTCCTCTTTCACATCTTCTCTCTTTTCATTTATATAAAAAATTGAATTAAAAAAAAAAAACTCAAAAAAATGAATTCTAACAATTTGAATTTTTTCATACAAAAAATCTAATTTTTTTTTCCAGTAAAACCATTTGATTTTATATATGTAATCAGCCTAACTATTTACATATATAAACATGATTACACATATGTAATCATACACAGATTAATTTGATCAATTTACATACATGTAACATGCTTACATATATATATATATGTAAGCATTCTTTTTCAACAAAAAAGAATAATAATGAACAAGATTGTGATTATGTAAATATGCTTACATATATGTAATCATGTAATAAAAAAACAATCTGTTTAAACATATGTAATCATTCCAACTATTTACATATGTAAACATGCTTACACATATGTAATCAAGAGGAAAAAACAATCTGATTACATATATGTAATCATTCATTAAAATCACGGGTTCAAAATCACAAATCCTCAAGATCCAACCCATGTCTACGTATCTGGGCAAAACAAGCAAGTTTGCAACTTGAAATCAGAAGATAATAAACCAGATTAACAAGGGTTTGACACATTTTTAAAGGCTGTACACGTTGGACCCGAAAAAACAACTGATATGTGTATTCGAACCTGGATCCATTCGTGAGCTCGTCTACCACTATCACAATCACACGTTTGGAGTTGAGGGCAAGCAAACCCATCCACGGATCTGGTCAGAAAGGAGTCATGAACCGCCGTATCATTGGTGGCCGAGGGTGATATCGAAGAGAAGACAACACCCGGCTGGTTGATGGTTGAGGATCTATCGAGGAGGGGCTGAGAAGAGGTCGGTTTAGGGGCTGGTTGACAAGGAAGGTCGCCCAAAAGTCGATTTGAGCTTTGCCTGAGACACAACGGTAGGAGCATGTGCTCCGTTCCCGTCTTCCTTTCCCGAACAGAAGCACACACATTGGAGTGTGTGTTGCGTGAAGCCGGTTGTATTATATCACGTCTTCCGTTCCCGTCTTCCTTTTCCGAACTGAACCCAAGCCATCGTTGAGGCCGAAGCTTGGCCGGAGACGCAGCAGGGAGTTGCTGTGGTGGGGCGGTGGCTGACCAGCCAAGGAGCTTGCCGGATTTGTTGTGGTGGGGCGGTGGCTGACCAGCCAAGGAGCTCGCCGGATTTGATGTGGTGGGGCGGTGGCTTTGCAGGTTGTCGATGAAAATAATGGAGTGAAAAATGAAAGTAGGGTTTTTACTTTGTTAGTTTTTATCTCTTTTAATTTTCAATATAGATTTAATTTGTAATTAATAATTTCCTAAAATAATGAATGAGAGTTTTACTAAACTGCCCTTTAAAAAAACAAAATAACAAAATAATTAGAAATTATGTGATTGGCTGAGAAAAGTTTTCTTGATTTTCTTAAAAATGAGTGGTTTTCTTATGAACCTTCCTCTATATATATATATATATATATTAATTAGAGATATGAATTTATCTTATATTAAATATATATGTTATTCAAAATATATTCTATAAAACTTAAAAGTTATAATTGATTCAAAATAAAATCTATTAAGATATTTAAAAATTATAGTCTAAATTATTTTATAAGTGTTTTATAAACTTATTATATAAATAAATTTTTAACAAACAATTATTTAAAATATATAGTAATATAACTAAAACTTTACATGGTTATAAGACTTGTAAAGTTTTAATATTTTATAAAATAATTATAACATTAGATTTTGTAATCTTATAAAGTTTACATTTACATAAAATAACAACACAAAGTATGTAAGGGATAAGACTTGTAAAATATTAAGACTAGGATTAATGTAAAGGGAATTGTGGTCAAATACAACACATGGAGAAAAAAAGGGGCTAGAACTGTCATTCATGGTTTCTTTCTTTTCTGTTTCTTCCTCAAAGTTCACAGCCCCACGTCTCATATCCTTCGATCAATTATCAGTGTTCAAACCAACCAAAACATAAATTTTAATGCAATTCATTACCTATACGCGTTTTTGACACGATTTAGACCATAACCGAACCATTCAGTTGCAACATTTAAACTCGGGTAATGGTATAACCTATAGGCGAACGAGTATACATAAACCATAGCTCAAATTCGATTCAAACGAACATCAAAATCAAATTCACTTCAATCCAATCTCTGCGACCTGTTTCTGAAACGTTTGAGACCAACAAGAACTTCTGATCCGCTCCCAAACTCCCAATCTGGTTTACGAATTGCCGAGAACAATAATCCATTCGAAATCATTCAATTCTGAATCAAATCAAGTAAGTAATGAGTCTATTCTATTCGGTTTTACATGGGGAACATTAGCCCTATGGTTTTAACAACTAAGAATCAATGGATTGATCGATTTGATTTATAGGGTTCTTGAGGTTTGGGTATAATTTGAGAGTGTGTATAACATCAATCAAAAGGGCTAAATTGTGACATCCAGTACCAGATCGTCCGGAAAATCCGTACAGTATGTGTACTTCCACTATTTACTGTGTGTAAATACATGTATGTGAACAGTGTTTGTGTTAACAGAAATCAAAATACAAGAAACAGTTGTACGTATTTATGTGTAAACTTAAATACTGTAAGTACAACACGCATGGTAAACAATAGTTGTTAGTATTTAGGTGAAAACCTAAGTACAGTTAAAACAACGAATCAAGAGAAACAACAGAGTTCAAGTAAATAACAAGAACAAGTCGGTTGCGATCTGATATCCACAGATGACAGGAATCACATGGCCGACAAATCAGAACGAAAACAAGATGAAAACATGAAGTATAGTTGAGTCCGTCAGTGAGGAAACACAATTCAAACACAATTGCAGTGTTATTTCAGAATAACGAATTGACAGCGTATTTGCGTGGTGACAATTCACACAAACATATCTGTGAGTTTAGAGTTCTGAAATAATGATTGAAAAGTAGAAAACAAAAGTCGGAAAGCAAAACCATCGTCGTGTTCGTTCGGGTGACGATTCGAACGAATACGCGCGAAGGCGACGCGTTCTGACGAAACGAAAACGAAAACGACACGAACGGAAATAATTTAAGAAAATAAAACATCTTAATGTTTTACAATTTTGAAACTCATCAAAAATAAATAAAGAAACTATCTTTATTTAAAATCCGTGAAAACACGCGTTACGTTCTGGAAACGTAACGAAAACGCGAACCGAGCAACAAAAACGAACCCGAACTCACTCGTGGTATAAATACCTTGAATGAGTTCATTTTACTCATTTTTCACTTCATCTTTTTCCCCCAAAACCCTAAATCCCGGTTTTGAAGCTTCACACCATTTTTCCACCTTCAAACTCTCATATCTCACTCATTTCTCCACCAAATCATCTCATTCTTGAACCTAAACGACGATCTCATCACCCTCTACATGAAAGTACAACCGATCTGAGCCAAACTCCACTAAAAATCGAGGTATTTGCTCATGAACATCACGAAAATTAGGGTTTTCGTAACCTTTGTTTGAACCATCACCTTTACCCGTTTCTACACCATTCCATCGACCCTACACCCTCGAAAACCAACTCTAGCACGCCACATATAGCCTTGAAACTGAGTTGGGACTAGGCTGGAACCACCTAGGGGTTCGAACGACCGAATGAAGTGACCATGGCCGAATGGCCTAAGGTCGAATGGCCTTTGGCCGAATGTCTCCTTCGCCACCTTCACTCTCTCGGCCAACCACCTATTCGGCTGCCCTTATACTCCACACATTCGGTCAAGGCATCAGTCTACAACTCTACATTCGGCCAGTTATAGTGGTTCGGCCTAGCAAACCTTCATTCGACAGTCATCACCCCATTCGACCCTTGTCATTCGGTGAGTCACATCTGGCCGACAACATTCGTTAGATAGCCATGCTATTCGACCAATCAAACAGATCCGACCCAAAGCCTCATGCTTCGGCCCCACAAAACCACACAGCTCACTGGTTTGGCCCAAGTCTTGTGGTTCAGCCCAATTTCAGCATCAAGGTTAGGATGGTTTGATTTGTGTTAAAGTCCAACAGATTTCTTAGTTTGGCCCACTCACTAGAACGACCCAATATACAGCCCCCAAAATTCTTTGGCCCAGTTAATCTTCATTCGGCCCAGAGTTATGGATTGGGCCCAGATTTCCTGTTTTGGCCCAACAGCCTACTAATTCAGCCCACATTGCTGCTTCGGCCCAGATATCAACCTTAAGCCCAATTGAAATTGAAATTAAACGAAATACAGTTGTGATGAGAACCTTACATGGAATTTTATTACAAATGTGGTGATTTATGATTGCAAGGATTTCATAAAATCTAATACAAATACGTTTTATTAAACTAGTGACATACCATGACAAGTTAAAATAAAATTTGGTATAAAGACAATAATAAAGTGTGAGGACTTTAATTCAATTGGGTTACGGACTGATAAATTATACTCTAAAGTCCAAGTCAATGTTTATAAACAATGATGATGGGCAAGATGACTCAACATGACAAGGTCAAAACAAACATTTAAAACATAAAACAAGTGACAAGATATACTAAGTTTAATCTAAATTGATTGAGTATTAGTATAACTATAATCATTGAATCAAGGGCCGAAGGATAACCGAGACTTATGGGTGTTAGCCAACTCTAGGGCTAACACCTACACACGTTCAAGCACGAACAAATTATACTTATAAATTGTAAACAACGTGAAATCAATACATGATCGTGAACACAACAACAAGTACAAACAAGAGCGCATGCATTCTCGTTTAAGCTTAGTCAACCCCAATCACAACAAGGTGAGTTCATATGCCCCTTTTCTTTAATCTTAACTGATTTTCAACCTTCGGGGCTGAGAAACATGCTTACTTTTATTTACTTAAAAGTTTTGCTTAACATATTGCTATTATGATTTTAGATAATACTTAATTGTTTATTATCGCTTATCATTGTATGCATGCTTGTATGATCATGACATGAAAGGGATAATCAGATGAACAAGATAATATATCTTATAAATTCATCAACACATTAGAATAATATAGTTATAAGATTTTATCTTATAACACTTAGTTATTCTTACATAAACAGACATTGGAACAATCGCAGGCAAACATATGAATGTTATAAAGATATTACATATCTTTGTAATAACATTCGACACAAGAGTTAAGTAAGTGTAATAGGACAAGTCCTTTTAACACTTAGCTTTACAACTCAACACATATTACAAGAGAACATGGAACAAAGAATGATAATCATGATAATGTAACTTCATGATAACAACATCATTCACTCAAATAATTAACATAATGTAATAAGACAAGTTCTTATTTAATTTTGTTAATGACACATAGAACATATGACATTGAGAACAATAACATGGATGAACGCAATTACAATTAGTTACTATTGACCTGTTGTATTATATCACTTCAATCATGTGCCATTTATACAAGTTGATCATGTAAGCCCCTATAATTCGCTGACTAGTTAGTTTGACGTGACTAAACCGACTATAGCATAGTGGTACCATAGGTTTGACAAACCTCTAGCTTGTAGGGCTAGTATGTTGATCGTATTGATTCATTGGCCGGTAACGTATGACCGGTGACAGGGCGACTTCAAGTCAGGTTCTGAAAAGCGACACATGGTGATATTAATCTGCAGTGATAAGTAATTAATCCATCGTTTCTTGTTGTCTAGCAGACTGAGTAATGTATATTCTCATGTCATATTGCTAGTAACTGTTCGATGAGGTCTATGGGTTTACAAAGTGGTAGAGGTAAATCGAATGCATTGAAATCTGATTACGTGAGGATTTCAATGGATTCCTTTTAGGTTCTATGCACTATAGTTCAAGAACAAATTACAATTGGTTAACTAACACTCTTAATATTTAAAAGTGAAGCAACAGTTAACCCCCGCAATTATTGAATAATACAAGGAACATATTTATTAAATCTCACATCCTTAACATATATAATGGTTGTCTAAACTTCGGTTGATAACTACAGCTACATTATCATATTATTCTATACATGATATCACAGGTGATCAAGATGGGATAAACATGTGGAATGGGAATGGAAATCAATAGTTGTATTACAAGTAGTGTGGAGTTCTGGTAGTGATGTGGTGGGATGTTGGCTAGGGCTTAGTTCCCTTACATATGCCCTATATATAAGCATTAAAACTAGGATGATATATTACTTGTAAATATAACTATTGAGAGGCCATTGGGTGAACAGGTGAACAAATATCATACAAGTAACATTATAAACATTGTGATTGTGCATGTGAATGAATCAAGATTTTCAACGAACGTATTATGAACTCACCAACCTAGTGTTGACTTTGTTTAAATGCATGTTTTCTCAGGTGATGAATAGGTGTAGCTACTTATATGCACGGATTAGCTTACAGATACAAGATATAGTTACATTGATTCTTTTTGGTAGATTTACTTGATTTAATTATGAACGATACATTATAATTAAATCTTGTAATTCTATATCATGTATGTGTTAGCATTTCTCATTTATTTATCATGTGCTATGTAAACAATCTGATCATTCGATTATCACTCATGATATCGCGCCCCGAGAACCTTCCGCCCGACGGGAAAACCCGATCCGTTTCCGCCGGCTTGGGGTGTGACATAAATACACAACGAAAACTCACCTAGCTTGGTGGTATGACGTGTGGGTTGCGGGTATTTGGTCGGGTGTTCGAATTCCGGCCCAACCAGTTTTGTTTTAAATTCTTTTTCTTTCATTATTTTTATTTTAATTAGTTCACTATTTAAACAAACTCTAATTTTAATTTTGAAAATTCTAGAGTTATCAAAGGAACATTCTGAAACATTTTTTTAATAGTGTAAATTTTCTTAAAAATAGTTTTATAAACTTAATTTTTATTATGTTAAATTTATTAAATAACTAAGCGTTAATCTACAATAAATAGTATAAAAAATTCATATAATTAACTTCAGTATTTCTGAAAAATTTTATAAAAACAGAAAGCAATATTTTTATAAAATTAGTTTTATAAATGTATAAAACATGAATCGGTATTAACTAATTTAATTTGTAAAAATAACAAACGAAGTCTAAAAATTATGAAATTTTACAGAAAACTATAAAACATTATTATTAGTCTTCATTAATTTTTTTCATGATTTTTAGAAACTGTTTAGTATTATTTTACAATTAAAGGATTTAAATAATGATTTAAATCATTTATCATACTTTTAAATTCATAAAAATTCTAAGAAAATTATTATATACTTTAAAAAGACTACTAAGACATAAACACATTTTTAATTTAAGAGTTAAGTGTCATTTTAGTCCTTGTGGTTTGACAACTTTTGCCACTTTCGTCCCTGTGGTTTGAATTTTGCCATTTTGGTCACTATGGTTTCATTTTATTGCCATTTTCATCCCTATAGTTTGATAAATTTTGCCATTTTAGTCCAAAATTTTAAATTTAATTGGACTAAAATGACAATAAAATGGAAACCATAGGGATGAAAATGGCAATAAAATGAAGCCATAGTGACCAAAATGGCAAAATTCAAACCACAGGGACTAAAATGGCAAAAGTAGTCAAACCACAAGGACTAAAATGGCACTTAACTCTTAATTTAATAAATTATATTATTTTATTATAAATGCAAATTATTACCTTTAAACTACTTTATAAACATAAATAGGTTTATAAATATATATCTTAGAAAAATTTATATATGAATTATTCTAATATTACACATTTATAAAATACCTATTATATTTATTTATTATACAAATAAAATCATCATAACTCATATTCATATTATAATAAACATAAGTCTTATATTCATAATTTGTTTTATAAAGCTAATACAAAATTCTTGGAACCAAAAATCTTAGTCTAGATCCCAAAACTTTAGGAATACTATTGTGATTAGGATTCCTTAGTTTAGGATCAAAGTAGAAATCTTGATTGGTTACTCATTCATACTTAATCATTTTAGGGTAACGCACGATTCGGCGTTTAACAACAATTGTTGTTATACCACTTGATTATTGCTACGCAACCCGTGAGTTTTTCTTATACTCCCTTTTTACATTTTTGTAATATTTGGGATGTTGCACATGTCATATCAAACCATGTTATTCTAGAGTCATAAACAAATACTATGATGCAATTCTATAGTTTAAGTTAGAATTAGATTTGAATGTTATGTGTTACCTATTTGTTTGTATATCTATGTGTAATTATTATTGGATTATCATATACAATATCTCACACCCCAGCCGATGGCGGAATCACGGGCAGTGAGACGATGTGGAAATCAAGAGTTTCATGGTTTATGACAATGCTAAAACATCTATTCATCATTCAAAATAAACAATCAACAACCACTGTTTTAAAGTATCTATTACAACACATAGAGATTCTCAAAAGATTATAGCCTAAAACGTTTAGACAATAAAAATGAATCTTCGTGTGTAATGTCCAAAAATATGCACCAACCTCAGGTTTTGGATTAATGACCTGAAAAGCATGAGAAAACAGTCAACATAATGTTGGTGAGTCACACAAGTTTCGGACTCGATAAAATCAGTTCTTGGGTTCATCTCCCTAAGCGTTATGCTATCAGTAAATCATTTTATATGTTATTCACAAGTATGGATGCAATTTACATAAGACAACAACCAAACCTATGACTGATTGCCCGTGTGTTACGATCTCATGATCACCAAACTCCTTCCGAGTTTAAAGTATCCAATAGAGTTAGACATATTCATCCATCGTATAGGCATTATTGGGTGACTGTAGCTATCAAGACCACCCGGTAGGTGAATGGACTGCCAACCAAGATAGTTGTAACAACTCATTTTGGGGAATTATTATAAATAAAATATAAGTGGTGTATAACTATGTTTTATTTATATTGATGGGTGTTTTATAAGTTCTTATTCTATTAAATATTATTTGATGGGTGATTTAATAATACTTGATGTTATTTATAATAATATGGTGGGTGTTAACTAACTTAACTAAGTTAGGAATAAGCTAATTGATTAACTATAACTTGAGGGGCTGAATATGACAATTGCTGGAACTTAGTTAAAAGGGGGATTATATGGAAAATTTGGGGTCAACATTGGTCAAAGACCTCCTTTTTCTTGTTCCAGTCGACGACCACAAAAGAGACAAGAGGAGAATTTCAATTTTCTGGAAATTGATGAAATTCTTGCTTGATTTGGGATCTAATACTTCATGCAATTGATGATTTGGAGTCCTCTTGCATCAAACTACAAATAGGTATGATTTTTGGGTGTTCTTGATGGGGATTTCGTTGGTTTCCATTGGGGGTGTGAGTAGGATGGTTTAAATCCGAAATTGGGAGTTTATATGGTGTTAGTTGTTAATGGTTTTCATATTTATAACATCTAAGAACACATTTTTGATGATTTCATGATTTTTGATATCATGGTGTTGATGGGGTGTTGCAAGGTTCTTGAGGGATAAGAACTTGGGGATGTAAATCAATGTGTAAACATGAAATAGATGTTAATATGAAATTGTGATTGATAAATATATGATAATGTTGAATCTAAATGATCTTGAATCAAGATATGGAGTTTTATGGAGTTTATATAGAGGATATACATATGTACATAAAATTTACTGCACAAAAGGTGCTTGATGAAATGCCAAGTAAAGTATTTGTCTTAAAATTAGTTTAAAACTAAAGGTGGTATGAAATGTGGGGGGTGTATAAACTTAACAAAGGTGAATTGATATGTTTAAGGGCCAAATTGGAAAGTAATTAAGTTAAAATGGTGACATTGGGGTGAATGGGTGTATCTTGACTAATTGTAGTCAAACTTTATATTAAACCTATTAGTTGTGATAATAGGAATTGATAGTGAAGGTGTAAGTTGCACCAAACGACCCGGGAAGGAAGTTATTATAGAGGATAGCGCGTTAGAACAAGGTAAGTCACCCAATCTTCTATTTGTTATGTGTAATGGTGTTATGCATGAATGAATATGTTGTGGAAGATTGACCTTATGGTGAATAGATGATATTGGTGCTTGTTGATAGACAATAATAAGCAATAGGTGATATATGTTGCTTGATTTTTTGTTGGTATGGTATTTTTATGCTAGTTCATGATTGACTTGGTGTTAAATTGTATGTGTGCTGAATGATTTGAATTATTTCTCATGGTGTGTGAATTGTAATTGAAATCAAATCAAATTGGTGTTTGGAATCACAAGTGGTGTGATCATGACATTGGATTATTCATATGGTGTGTGAATGTCCTTTGTTGGGTGTAATCAAGTTAGTAAAACACAAGTGGTGTGGTTTACTTAACTTGAGAAATCTTGTGGAATAAGATTTCAAAGAAGTTTTGGATGCAAACGACCCGTTAGTAAATAGTTAGAAATTATGACCATGATGATCATAAATTGGTGAATTAAGGTGTTCAATATGATTAT
Organism: Mikania micrantha; assembly: GCA_009363875.1. Lineage (NCBI taxonomy): Eukaryota > Viridiplantae > Streptophyta > Magnoliopsida > Asterales > Asteraceae > Mikania > Mikania micrantha. The sequence continues at coordinate 59,851,000 of CM018695.1, forward strand.
ATGGTGTTATATAATGTTTATGGGGGTGTTGGAATGGTTGGAATCGAGTGGAATGGGTTGAGGGGGCGTAAAACAGAAAATTTGGCCGTGTAGGTAGTGCCCGGCGTATCATACGCCAGGGATACGCAAACCAATACGCCACCTTCAGCTCAAAAGTTGAAACTCTCTGTGATACTGTGACAATCCGGCATTTTGGGTTAACACCGTTAACCGGAAACTAACGAAATGATAGGAAATTAAACAATTTCAAACTAGAAGGATTAAACTTGAATGAAACAAGTTTTCAAATATCTAAACTATGAGAATAAATGTTGAAATTTCATAAAATGTTGAAGTTTGACTTTAAAAGTCAAAATTCAAGTGATAAAACCATGGAAAATTCGAAACTAGCATTTATCTATTATAATTAATTGAATTAATCTCTTATAAAACTCCTAATAATGATAGTTAACGGTTATATGCAGTTAATAACATCATAATTGCCAAAAATTAAATCAATTAACACCTATTAAGATGAAACCGATGAAAACATATATAAAACTCACATAATTCGATCAAATTTCGTCCAATGGAACACTAAAACACTCTAGTCGGCATTCTTAGAATGTTTTTCATCAATCAATTTGATGATATAAGGCACGAAACGAAGAACTCGATCAAGGAGCGGCCGAAGTCAAACCTCATAGTCGATCGACACCAATTCGAAGTCAATCCAGGTAAAAATCAACTGCTACACAACCTAAAAGGGCCGACTAACAATACCCCTAACATAATTTCATCCAAAAACCTCGAATTGATAAAGTTCTAATTTTAGGGTTCATAGTATAAACGTATTTGGGGTTTTCTATTTATATAAATTCAAAAATCGAATCAAATTATATCATTAGCTTCAGAAACCATCGTTTAACAAAAACTCTATATTGAATTCGAATTACAAAACTGAATTGTATGATTTCAGATGCTAGGGTTCTTGAGGAAAAACCATTTGGGGGTTTTTAATAAAACGACTTCTAAAATAAAATTAAACTATATGAGTAGATTCGGAATAACCCATTGAACGAAATCCCTATGTTACTTACATCAAACAATAATGAATTCAAGGATTTCTAATTCTAGGGTTTATGAGTCACGATGTGTTGGGGTTTTAGGTGAAATCGAACTCTAAAATTCAATTAAATTACACAGACACGTTCGCAAGACTTGTTTAAATGAAAACCCTATGTTAATTGGATGTTACAACACGAATTAGAGGATTTTGTTTTTCTAGGGTTCATTATGTGAACGAATTGGGGATTTTTGCTTTGAACGAGTTAATACTCAAATTAAACCATGTAGATAGGTTCGAAATATGTTATTTAATAAAAACCCTATGGTTTTGGAACTGATTGGGTTCGAATTTATGGTCAATTAGGGGCTAAAGTTTCGGTATGGTTAAATGAAGGGGAAACCAGAAAACTATGCTTAAAAGAATTAATTCTGGAACAATAACGCGATACCCTAGCGGGCTTGAACGGTAAGGTGTGCGTGTTTCGTTTGGGAAGTCGCGGGTTCGAATCCGTGGGCTGCCTGTTTTGAACAAAAATATAATTTTTCGTATTTTAAGCATAACTTATTCATTTTAACTCCGTTTTAATTCGTTCAAGTTGCGTTGGAACCATAACGAGATCCCGAATCAAATAAGATAATAAAATTCACATTTTAACCCGAAAACATAATCGCGTATGATTACGCTTACTTAAATAAAATTATAAACGATTACATGATTTTAGTTAAACGATTTTAAAGTCACGCGTGCTTATAGATGCACAGTTCTAAAACTCTAACATACGTGTGTTTACGTATGTGATTACACATAAAGCAATATCCCGAATAACACAACGATTATTGTTGAAACACAGATTTCTCGTAGAAGACAGTTTACACGATTTCTTATGTGTTTGATCATTCCATTGCTATCAAAGGTGCGTACACGGCCCCTTTCTTATTTTAACTGTTTTGGGGGAGAAAACATGTGCAACAAACACTTTTAGATACATATCACTTGCATGAGTTAGTTGTTTACTATAAGTGCAAACATAGCATTACAAAGCCTTACATTTCGAACCGTTTAGTTTGCCGTAGCGCAAAGCGTGGTAGTTGGAAATAGATCTATTAGGTTTGACAAACCTCACTTGGTAGATGGGATCTACGTAGGTGTTTGACTGACCAAACACACATTACTATTGTTTGTGCTAGACAATAGTGGCAAGGCAAAAACATGCTATAGCATGGCAATCGTCAGCTTCGGTGTCGACCACTTATGTAAATAATACAATTGACTAGCTATCATGACTATGCATGTGTGATTATGTTATCTGCAAACTTTATATTCAAACTGTGGTTTCAACATTTGTGAATGCTTAAACCTGTGTTATGCACCAACCTTTGTGTTGACTTGATTTACATGTTTTCTCAGGACGCTAAGCTACACAAGCAAGCAGGCATGGACTAGGAAATTGAGTCGCATGCATGTTTACATTTTCTGTTATTTAGTTTTGGACAATTGAAGCTTTGCATTGTAATTTACATTTTACAACTGTTATTGTTTTAAAACGCTTCCGCAAACTTTAAAAGCTTTGATGTTACAGTTTTAGACCAAAGTATGTTTTGAAATTCATATAGAGGTCTTCGTTATGTCTAATGATCTGAGATCCTGGTTTGTCACGTTCCTAAACGGTATGATTCCGTTAGTTGAAAATTGGGGGTGTGACAGATACGCCCCAGATACGCCAAACTCATACGCCAAGTGTTGAATTTGACCAAAATTGACTATTTTGGTCATGTAAGCTCTGATGGGCGGGCATGGTGATCTTACTTAGTTCTAATGAACTAACGGTGACTTAATTATGGTGTTTTCAGTTGAACAGAAGGGTTAAAAGCGGTCGTGATCGGAATGTTTGGCAAGGACTCGGATCAAAGATGTTTGGGGTTTATTCTTTGTTTGTTTAAAACAAAGGTATTTGGTGAATAACTCAAATGTAATTTTTGTTATTGAATGTTTAAATACATCAAATATTTTGTAAAGTCGTATGTAAATGGGATGTTAATGTGTTAATTACATTTGATGGTTTGAAAAATTTGGGACCTAAATTGAATATTTGTTTTAAAACACGTGTCATGCGTGTGTGGGTTTTGGGGCTTACAATAGTACTATCCAATATATCCCCTGACTTAAACCCCTGAGTTAATGGTTGTATCTAGGCATAAATAAAAGGGACTTACAATATAATAACAAACCTTATGAAATCTACATTCGACAAACTCATGTTTTAACAAACATATATAGCATAAAGTCACAAAAAGTTTAAGTATCAAACTTTTCACCCTAAAGAATAAAATAGTATAAAAAGGGTTGTGAAACTCACCTTAACAGTGGTGAGGACAACTTTCTTGTTTCTTGAGTTGATGAGTGTTGCTCTATGCAAGTCCTACAACATAGTAGGTCTATTGAGGTCAACTGACTATACATTATTGTTAGTAGTTATTGGTTATGGTTCCCTTGGGTAAAGAATTTCTTAGTCATCATTTTTGATATCAAAGTTTATTATTACTTCCAGAATGATATTGAATTTCCATGATGTTATTGTGATCATAGATTTCCATGCAGACTCTTTTTGGACTTATGAATCCTTTAGAATTTATATGCATTCTTATTTATAAGAACAGTGGGGTACCTCCATCATGTATATGTCATTTTTTTATTATTATTACAGTCGAAGGGTTGGCTGCATAACCCCTTTTCAACTAGATTAAATCAGCCTCTACCAACCTGGTTTTGTATATTTTCGATACTGGAAAGAAAAGTTGGTGCTTCGTTAACTTTACAACTCCTTTGTTATCACATTTCATAAAGGATGGTGTCGTATTTTTATCAAAGCACAACTTGTTAAAGGATTCTTTGTTGTTCCTTTAAATTCAACTGTGGTTGGTTAGTATAAATATGGTAAGCTTTACGTGCATGGTAAGGTCATTACTTTCCTGCCCATAATTCAACAGGTTATGCGTATACGCATGAGAAGCTTATTTCTTGGGGTTTGGTTCATAATTCTGGTCTAGATGAAGATGGACTTACTTACAGCAAGCAAGATTGAATCGTGGTTTAGAGGGCTGTTTAGTGATCCAAGCTATAGTATCACCGGCTGTGAGCTGCTGGGTCTTGAGAGGCTGCTGGTGGTGCGCTACTTCTGGTCCGTTCACCACGCCTAGAGCGGTAAGGGTGCTGGCGGTCACGAGCTGGTGGTCGACAGCTTCCTCCCTTCCGACTGTTGCTGGCTGCCTGCTTCCGTTGAAGCTGCTACGAGAGGATTAGAAAGCTGGAAGATAGTTGTGTTCGCAGAAAGTAGGAGAGGGATGGTGATGTTTGTGCCGAGAATTTCTAAGTTGAACGAGTGTTAACAGCCCACACATGAGCCTACATGCATGGTCGTAAGTTGGGTTTGTAACTTGTTAGTATAATAGAGTTGCTATCAGGTGGTTTTTCTTGTGAACAATTTTATTAATTCCTTTCTTTTGTTTGGTTTAATAGGGCTGTTCTTAAAGGCTTGAATTGATGTTTAGAACTAACCTTAAGCAAGCAAGGAATTGAGAAGAGGTCGAGTTCTTCTGATGCGCACGTCCAGCTGCTGGTGTTGTCGAAGTGTGAAGCTGATGTCGTTTTGCCTTGCTGCTCTGGTTCCTTCCTTTGACTAGGTATTCTTGGCCGAGAAGTTTGTGAGAAACAGGGGGGAAGGCTTGTTTGGGTGAGACAAAAAGGAGTTGAGAGTTTGTTATTTCAGCACAAGTGTTGAGAGTTTGGAGCCGGTTGGGGATTGGAGGGAAACCAAATCAATTGGGTTTTAATGGGTGTTTAGGATCTTGTTTTGGTTGACATGATGGTTGTCCTTTGGCAGCTCTTGGACGTGGGCTAGCTGCCTTTTCTTAGTATTTCCAAGACAAAAGTGATGGGAAAATCCAGCCATGAAGATTTGAGTTGTCAGTCAAGATTTTCCTTGTGTCTAAAGTTGATTTTTGGAGCTTATTTCCCACGTCGATAGCTGATGGATTTTGTTTCCCATTGTTTATTTTCAATTGAATTTATTTGGTCAGACTTGGAAAGGAAATTGTGATGGCCATTTTCATGTTTGTACGTGAGATGTGTGTATGGTTATTTCCTTGTGTTTGTTGATTTATATATATATGTGTGTGAGCATAATTTTCGAATGCATGCATGCATAACTATCCTCATTCCTATATTTTTATAGTTAATATTAGTTGATACTAAATGTAAATATATATATATACACCTTTATCGTTATGTATATTTTCATTCATATTCTTAAATCAGTCGTCTTTTATTTACATAAACAGTCATAGGAAAATTTCTAAGGCTTGTTTTAATAACCCATGTTCTAAAATAAATTTCTGAAAATAAATACCTGGTTTATTGGTGGGTGTTACACAATACATTAGTACTAGTAGCCTTTAATCAACATGACTTATGTCAATGTTTAATATTAAAGGTGAAGTTGCCAAATACTATGAGTATACTAGTAACATTTCTTTAATGACTTTTGTCATTATATTAGCACAGGTGAAATTGCCAAAATCATACTATCAAACATTGTGGAACATATATATTTAGATCAATTCTTATTAGACTATTATTTCATCTTATTTCTTATATACATATATCAAATTGTATGAGAATCTCACCAACTATACAAATAGTTGAACAAAACTCTATTTTACATATGTAACAGGTTAGTTGCTTAGATGAAGACAAGATTAGACTTCTTGGACCTAATTAATAAAAAAGACAATGTTATTTATTTTGTTTTGTTTGGAATTGTAATGTTGGATTTATGTTTGGTTGTTTGGATTACTTTGAATGTTTGAATGGATGTTATGTTGAAATTAAATTGGATTATTAACTATTGAAATTTGCAAAGTAGCAGCATGAGTTATGAATAATCACAATCACGCCCCAATGTATTCCGCCATAGGTTGGGGTGTGACATGCGGTTCGAGAGCAAATGACGCAATTCACGATTCAACAAAGTTTGACATTTAACCACTTAGACAACCCTCATCTAACTCGACTTATTCAACAAACTCTTCAACCTCGTTATACACACATAAGTTGTTCTACCATTAGAAGAGATTGTTTAAAAATGTGAAAAAAGGCTAAAAATAAACTTATTTTTGGGTGTTAAAAACTTACAAACCCGCGTTAGTTTAACTAGTGATGTTTGGTCGTCTCTAGACAGTTCACCCGACTCGTCCATTTGTGTTACCACTCATTGAGTACAATCCCGATACATGGCAACTAATGAAATGTACGGTCGCTTTTAAGTTATTTGATTATCCTCACACGGGTGAGAATTTATTTTACGTTTTAGACAAAGTAATAAAAACTTTTAAATTGAAAAACAAAATATTTTCAACCTCATTTGATAACATGTCGAATAATATGTGTGTGGTCCAACAATTGATTTTAAAATATAAACATATTTGCAAAGGTGTTTTTTTCCATAGTCGATGTGTTGCACACATAATTAATTTGGAGGTTTAAGACGGGATAATAACAATTGAAGGAACAAATGATACACGACATTTTTAGCTCAACAAAAAGACATACTAGCTATCGTCGTTTTTGTAAATATTCGTATATTAGATACCTAGCTCCAAATTGGGATGTAACAACTAGGTGGGATTCGACATGTAACATGTTTGAGAAAACTTTAAAACAAAAAGAAAGTTTAATTGTTTTTCATAATCCTTTAGCTCAAAAGGGTTGAGTTGAACCGTTTAATCTGTTGGGTTGGGATACTATTGAACAAATAGCGAAAATGTTTCATGTTTTTAAAACCGCAACAATATTTTTATCCGGTGTTTATTATCCAACAAGTCCTTTAGTACTTAACCAAATTTATTCAATGAGTTCAAAATTGCGTTAATTGTCTTTTAGACAAAAACCTTTAAGTGATATGATTCCACCAATTAAATCAAAGCTTTTAAAATATTTCAAATAAATGTCGCCGATTATTACTTATGCCGCCGCGATGAACCCTTGTGTAAATGTTGCGGGGGTTGAAACTTTACTTGAAAAAATATGTTACGATTTAGATTTACATGATGAAGATCCTTTTTTACATGCAAACATTAAAAACAACTATTAACAAACAATTGTCAAATATGTTGGATGTTTATGTTCAAAAATATGGATCAACATCAACCATATACCAAACAATGAGAAACGTGGCATCAAGTTCTTGTAGTTCACAAGATCTACAAATTGCTTTTTATAATTTATTAATGAACGAAAATTGTAAAAGGCAAAGAGGCAAACTCTAAGTAACGAACTTGGAAGATATATTGCGACGAATTTTTTGTCGGATATGACTCACCAACAGTTTATGTCCTTTGTTATATTGGCTTGGTGGAAAGGTAACGAAGAACAATTCCCGATCAATATTATCCGCTATGGCCCCAGATCTACTAAGCGTCCAAGCTTTCATAGTAGCTTTGGTATCGACATTTTCTGTTAGTGACAAGGTCATTTTACTAAGAAGAACAAGGCTCACTCATCTGGCGGTAGAGATGTCGATTTGCTTGAAGGATTATTTGGATGTTGCGGAGAGCTCAAGATAAATCCTCACTTGAAGGCGAAATGGATTACGAGAGCGAATAATTACAAGAGGAGGTCAAGGCGGGTTTGTCCAAAGGAATAACCGACGAGGAAGAAGCCGCGTATCATGAATCGACTCAAATTAGCTCCGATGAAAGTTAAACGCCAAGAATTAAAGTTCCAAGATGTATTTTATTTTTATGTTTTAAATTCTCGGTTTATTTTAGTTGTTTTAAGTATTTTAGTTTATGTTTTTCAACTTGTTTCTTAAGATGTATCTTTTTTTTTTTTCAAGTAGTGGAAGTTTTATTAAGATTTTATCCAAGTTTATTGTTAATATGTAACAAAAAAATTTAAAAACCGGTTTAGTCCCATGCGAACCGGTTCCCACAGGTTTGGCTATCCCTTCTTCCAAACCGGTTTCCAACCCGAACCTGCTTCAACATCACATTCCTCAAACCGATCCAGTTCCTAACCGAACCGGTTTGGCCAAAAAAAAACGGTATGTGCACCACTACATGTGCCCCAGTTAGATATATAACTATCTTTGACATCAAAATCACTACAAAACCTTTTTAGAACAAATATTTTCTGCTCTTATTAAGTATTAACCATTCTGGAATCTTGGCATTAAAACTAACTTTACAATAGATGAAAGCCATATTAATTGTCATCAGCATGCATGTCTAAATTGGGAAACCATTTTAGTGTAAAACTCCATATCATTTCACATATTGTATTCCAAAATGTTTAAATTATTTATAGTTATTTTTTACATATTTTTTAAAATTATTTTACAGGGCTATTTTATAATGAGTTTTTCTAATGATGAAGTGACAATCCATTGAGATTGCTCGGTAAAATCGGTGAGAATGGGAGGCTGAGGGATTGAAGTTGTATGCCATGAATAAAAAAAACATATATGAAAAAAGAAGAGACATGAAAATAAAATGTTTAGTTTCGGAAGTTGCCAAAAACACAGTTGTGGCAACGCATGTCAGTATACAACAACAACCTTACCCAGTATATTCTCACTTTTCAGTAGGGTCGGGGGAAGGATAGATACAAACCTTACCCCTATCCCAATTGGGATAGAAAGCCTGCTCCGAAAGAGTCCCCGGCTCAAAGTTATCATTTGAAATTGATTATCCCAATGATTTTAACGTTATTTTCACAAAATAATTGAAATAACAAAAATAACGTATGTCAGTATAGTGGGGATGAAAGCCACTCGCAGGAAAAAGATACACGGCAGAACAAGGTGGCTGTTAAAATTGATACATGGGACGAAAGGGGGCTGCCGAAAATGACGCACAACGGGGGAAGGAGGCTGCTTCCGGACGCAAGACGGCGAAAAGAGGCTGCTGGAACTGATAACAGCAGAAGCTGATGGAACTGATGTGATGACAGAAAGAGGCTGTCGGAACTGCTTACAAGCCTAAACAAGTCTTTTATTCATATAATTTTTATTTAGTCTAATAAGTATATTATTTATACTAATAATTATTTTTACATATAAAATTACGTTAAATATAATTAAAACATATATATTATGTTACATATGAATAGTCCAATTGTAAATACATATAAAATTAATAATAAAATAAATAAATTATATATTCAAACAACAAACGAGTCAAGAAAGCTCAAGCATGAAATTTTCTTGCGAGTCGAGCTACAGCTTGGAAAATAAAGCTATAAACTATCTGAGCTCGAGCGTAAACTCTCTTTAAGTCAAAACAATTTAAGCTCGAGCTGTAGCCAGCTCGGGCTTGACGCATTGACAGCCTTACATTAGTGTAGCTGTGCAGCCATTGGTGAAAGCTAGGGTTTAGTAAAATTGTCATTTTTCATAATGTTTTCCAAAAAAGATAGTATGAATCTTGCATGGCAAATTGCCAAATAGCAACTCAAGTATAACCATTTGTAACTATGACAAAAAAGAAGCTCTAAAAGACTAGTTCATATCAGTACATAATCAACTATTATGCACATGTTACTCTTTTTGATATAGTCTATAGTTATTTTTGAAATCAAAAGTCCTCACGAAGAACAAGAGAGCATGCACACACCTGGACGGTATGCCCATGCAGGTGGCAACCGAGCATATCGTTCCATACCGGGCTGGTCATCAAAAGGTCTTTCCATGACCTTTAAAAGTCTTCTGACCTCTTCAAAATCGCCTTGTTCAGCCATATCTATTGCACTCTGGCATAAATAGTTCCTGAGAATGTACCTTGGATTCACAGAATTCATTGAAACTTTTCTTTCATCATCAGAAATATCACTAGAAGATAGCTGCATCAAACAAACAATAAAAATTACAGACAACCTTGAAACCCTTCGTGTAGGACCATAAATACTGGCTTGACAATTTCGACACAACCACACACTTATACTATTTTTCTATAGGTCGCTTGTTGCATAAAAAGGTAACCAATTTACTCAAATTTCTATTGTGGGTCATACATATATTTTCTTCTTTCACAAAAACATGCAATCTTCCAAAAAAGTTATACTTTAAATAAATTGTAATCTTGCCAACTTGGAGGAAATAAAATAGTAAACTGGACATGAATGTCAGATCTCCATTTCTAGCAACACCAACTTACCTAACAAAAAGAAACTAGAGAACAACTGAAAGTTGATATCCCAGAATGAAAAATATTTGAAGCACTTAACCTTAAATAGAAACATTTTTAAAGTTTGTAATTGTACCTTTATGTAAGTGAGAAAACACTAAATTAGCCAGAATTTTAAGAAAAAGTGTTTACCTTTCAATGCGATCAACCTTTTTTTCCTAATCATATCACACATGCTATTTAGAAGAAAAATAATGAGTTTCAGACCAACTCATATACCCATCCCATTCGTATAAGTTTACCCATTTTGACTTGTTACCCAACCCAACAACCTTTTCCATTTTTAACGAAATCAAACTGCAAGTCAATATTGATTGAAGTTAAGAAGCCATGCCACCTCAGCTCTATAACGTTTCACCCAGCTGGTCCAAGCCTCCTTTCGTTCTCTGCCAATATCTAGCAAAGCAGATTTGAGTGGAACTAGCAATTCTTTATCCGGTACTTTGGAATCAGCTTTAATGTTGGAGAGTAATCTGAAGAAGTTTGTATAATCAACTTTGTCAACCGCCATGTTGTTCAGCAGTTCACCTATGAGCTCCTTGTTATACCTTTGCAGGCCGACTTTTTTGGTCATTATGGACTGATACTCATCCATAAATTTACTGCCATATCTGCAATAAATCATAAAACTCAAGAGTGAACAACAATATGAGAAATAATGAGTTCATACTTCATAAAATTTATAACTTTTTCCATACCTTTCCAATGCATAATTGAGCTCTTTTTTATTAATCAGCTGGGCTGTTGAAAGAGCTACTCCAAACTGGCCTATGTTCCATGACCCAATATCAGGTTGTTCTGCAAAGCAATACCTTCTTCCTGGAAGATCAGTGGTGTTTGGAGTGAAACTAGGATCAAAGGCATCAAGAAATCCAAACGGGCCATAATCAATTGTGAGCCCTAATACACTCATGTTGTCGGTATTTAGCACGCCATGTGTGAAACCAAAACCCTGCCATTTTGCAATTAAGGAAGCTGTACGCTCAGCAACTTCAACCAGCCAAGCTGACAAAAATTTAATGTTAAAACCCAATAATTTACATAGCTTATAAAAGAAAGTCACTGTTAGATTAATTAAAATATCACCTGCATATTTATTGGAAGTAAGATCCACAACATCATTGTTTCCTTCCCCCGTGAAGAAAGATAAAGAGTCACTTTTGTTGATACTTTCTAAATGAGGAAAGTGATGTTTGATGGTGTAATCAGCCAAAGTTTTAACAATTTCAAGATCTTCTTTTCCTCTTTTAGCATGTATTTGAAATGAGCCAAAACGAAGAAACGATTGTGCAACACGGCACACGATAGCACCAGGTTCATCTTTTGGATTCCCACTGAAATATTTTGCGTAGGTTGTTTTTAAAAAAGTTGAAATGGAAAAAAGTTGCCTAATTTGTAGAACTTACTCGTAAAACATGTCACGGCTCACTAATTTTCCGGTAGTTACAAGGCTAAGTGCACGGGTGGTTGGAATTCCAAGACTGTGAATTGCTTCACTGCAAAGAAATTCCCGAATGCTGCTACGTAAAACAGCTAAACCGTCAGCAAACCGGCTATACGGAGTCTTGCCAGCACCCTTTAGCTGAAGCTCCCACCTTTCAGACCTGGAATTCAGAAGCTCCCCAAGTGTGATGGCTCGGCCATCACCTAATTGGTCAGCCCATACTCCAAATTGATGGCCCCCATAACATTGAGCATAAGATAACCTGAGTTACAAGTAACTTGTGACATGCATTTATAGAATTGAACAAAAAGCATAATAGGAATGTCACTCACCCTCCTTTTAAAGGAGATGCCCCTGAAAACAGATATGGAAAATCAGGTCTTTCAAATCTGCAGTGCCCATACCATAAAGTATTTCAAGATTATGGATTCTAAATATAGTAGCCATTGTGGACATCAGAATGACAGAATATCATATATCAACACATAAACTTAAGATGATTAATTAATGAGATATCAACATGTAAGTTGGCAGAATTACTATATCCATATATACACATAAAAGCTCACTCTTTAGGATCCAAATCAAGAATCTCAGCAACAGATTCTGACCACACAACCAGCTGAGGGTTCTCCACTTCAGCAGATGGAGATACTCTTGAATAACAAGCATGAAGTACCTGAAACAAAATTCAACATCAAGGTAACTTTATACTTATAATTGGCATATATAACCCAACAAACAAAAAAAATAGAATTACTTCAATCATCTTTCATCATCTCAAAAGATATAACAAATCAAAGATATCATCAAACCAAAAGACCACCTTCATGACACATCAGAAGATTCATAAAAGTTGGATGCATGGTTTTAAATTGTGCGCATCTTGCATACATAATGCGTTGATGTGCTAATGCGGTGTCTAGAGCGCAATGCAATAGGTGTCGCAAACTTGTGATGCGATTGCATGTTGCGCCGCAATTTGCAAGATGAATGCCATCGCAAAATGCGCTTGATCATGCAACATGAAAATTTTAATCAGCTCGGACTTTTTATCGAACAATCAGTTTTTTTTTTTTATTTTACTTTTTAAGCATTTTAAGTCAATATTTTATAACCATAAAGAGACTGTCTTTGACCTTTTTAAGCATCCAGTAGATTTATTTTAATTATTTTTTAAGTCTAGTATCATGCCATCAATTTATATAATTTTGGTGTTTCTTAAAATTCTTGCGAAACTTGACGTTTTAATGTATATATAGTATTTTATATTTTTCTTATTAACAAATGCATTGCGTATATGATGCGCTTGCATTGCGCATCACGCATTAGATTTTTGAACCAAGCGCATCGGAGCACATTTCACAATATAAAACCAAGGTTGGATACACATTCCTTGAGCATTTAGCCTATTTAATATACACCAAAACAATCAAAGATAACTGTGTTTATAATTCGATTGTTATTTCTGGGTTAATTTCATATCAAAATACATCAAAATAATAGCATTACTTTAATTCTTTTTCCATAATCTTAAAAGATTTAACGTATTTAAAGATCAAGATTCAAGATATCATTAATCTCAACTTTAAAGACCATTGCCAGAAGGCATCATACTTTTCATTAGAGGTGGTGCACATTCCTTGAGTATTTAGCATATTTAAGACGCACTAAAACATTTTAACAATACTGTATTCATCATTCTCCGGGCTGGCCCAACAGCTATACAAGGTGAAGCTAGTGCTTGAGGCCAACCAAAATTCGGGCCCCATTTTATAAATATTTTGATTTAGTTTATTGGGCCAATAAGGTAATTGCTAAACACCGATGGAAGATAACCTTGACTCCTAGGGCGAAATTGCAATTGGCAAATGGAAATTGGAAGGGAGCAGGAGATCATTCATTGACTTCGTGAATTCCTGGGAAGATCAATTAGCTTGGTTGTTCTGGATTTTACAATTGTTAATTGTTCTTAATTGACAATTTGAATTTGGGACCCCACTTTGATAAATTCAGTTTTATTTTGTTAATTTTCGTCATCATTTTAGTTTTATTTAACAGCAGCTTTGTTCTATTATAAACATTGAGGGTGATGTACTGATGTTCAAGTTTGTTTAAGTGGAGGCCTAGCAAGAGAAGGTTAATCTTCTTTACTTTTTTTATTCTACCTAAATATTTTATTTATATCCCAAAATTTGTTGTAGTTTGCCAGTATTTTTTTTTATCCAAAATTAGAAAACTTGTGGTGGTGGTTTTAGTTAGCTGGTTAGTTATAACAATCATACATATAAAGTTGGGGATTTTTCAGCATTGTTATGAAGTAGGAAAAAGTAATAGCATGGACTCCTTTTCATTTTTTAGAAGCATTCGTGGATGTTTTAGAACATACCAAAGTATATTTCATCTTTTAAACTGAATTTTTGTTTTTTCATGGAACATTGTCTGCAAATAGTCATGAGCTATAGCGGCATAATGTTTACTTGTTTTACAACATGAATAATAGGGTTTTTGTTATCGTAATAACTTTATTTTTTTACTTATTCAAAATTACTATATTATAGTGATGTTATTTAACACTTTAAATGAATGAATTTTTATGATATCTTGCATCTCATTTCAATATTACTATTTGTTCTCCAACAGTATTTGTTCCATCTATTGGGTGAAGAAATTTTTACAGTGGAAATTACCCAAAAGGGATTGATAGTTCTGAACATAACTTTCTGAAGTATATATCTAAGGTACTCACCATCATGTTTACATCATTCTAACTTCCGTTATCAAACGTCAAGTAATTTAAGTGACAATCAAATTGCATGTCCTAATGAATTGCATAGAATTGTACAATCAATGTGGTTATCAAAGTTCCAAAGTTTAGTTACTTTCGTGTATAATTGCATGTCTATAGCCCAGATAAAAGGGGGGTTGATGATTATGGAACTCTGAAAAGGCCCTAATTTTCCCCCCCAAAAAAAAGAAAGAAAGAAAGAAAGGTTGAGCCACCCCTAGCATTCTATTTATGGGCAAATTTCAAATCCAAATAGTAATAGTTCACTCTATGGATAACCAAACAGATCATCAAAATCTTGCTGCTCTTCAGATGCTCAAAATACATACAGCTAAATTCATGAATTCAAGCCTTAATTACAGATTACAAACTTATTTGACAACCTTCTAAACTACAAGTGTATAGATTACCTCAGTCTTCAAGCCCTAATTGCACAAAAACGACTGAAACTGAAATCCTTTAAACAGTTCCATAAAAACTATTGAATACATATCGTCAAATCGTAAGTCCTAAATTCTAAATACCAAATGTTAAAACTGACCTCGCGGGAAACGATATCGGTTCGGAGATCGCCGGGTAATTCACGAACGAATGAATGATCCCAATTGAGATCCTCTAACTTCAACTTCATCTTTGAATTTTCAAACGAGCTCTGGTTCTCCGGTCGATCGGCGACTGAATCAACGGAAGCGGAAACAGCGGCGGCGGTTGCCGGCGGTGGTGATGCGATCGACATTTTGATAGTCGGAGTAAACGGAGAGAGGGCAAGTGATCGCGGTGCAGGCAGCCAAAAGGAGCACGGAAAAGCAGAAAGCCAATTAGTGCTTACGTGTACACGTTTGATATAACGTACAAGTTTGTAATGCCATGACGGTTTTCACAAAATACTAAAATAGAAATGCCGTACAAACCAAAACATCAATAGATATTTCCAGTTTTTTTATAGAATGTAAAAAATTTTTAATTTTGTTCCAATTAAGTACTTAAATTTTTTTATCTTAATTAAAATATTCAAGTTATTTTAGGTTTGAGACGAAAATGCAAATATAAAATATGAAAACGACTTGTTTATTATTTTGTTTGGTTATTAAAGTATTACATTTCTATATTTAATTTAGCAAAAAAGAAAAATTATTAAGTCTAGCCTCTTAGTTTTTATTACTTTTAAAAAAGTATAAAATTAAATTGTAATTTTTTGTTAAATAGGTATAATCATGTCTTAACATGCACTCATTTTGCCAGCTTTATTCTAATCCTATGTTTTTAATCTAAATAGTAGATAATACATGTTGATATAAGTTTGAGTACTGATTTTTTTTCTTAAAAATGACTGACTTGAATCAATAATTAACAATTATTATTTTTTTGTTCTTTGTTAGATATTAATTAAAATTAATAATAATTAATTCAAGTGAGTCATTTTTTATAAATATATATATATATATATATATATATATAGGGAATGGATAATTTGAAAACATTTTCTTAACGCGAAAACCATGAAAACCTTAAATCTAACCATTGATTTCTTGATCTTGTGGTTGAGATAAATCATGCTTATTTTGATTTATTTAATTGTTTGTTAAATTAATAGAAAAGTACATAAAGGGTATTTTTGACTTTCCACGTTTTGTACTTTTAACCAATATTTTTTTACTTTACCCCACACAAATTCAAAAAGTGATAGTACACTCCCACGAATTTAGTCTTCTCCCCCATCAAATCCCACCTCCCAAAATAGAGTTACCCCATTTTTTCGTGGTTGATTCGCGCGATTAACATCCGACCGCCGTACCATTTTCCGTCGGAATCATAAGCCGGGGAAGACGCAAAGGAGCCGATTTCAAGGGGGTGCGGACGACATGTTTGCAAAGTAATCGATTTCAAAAGGGGGGGCGTATTCGACGAAAAAAACCGAAAACATCATTGGGGCTACGATCGACGGTTAGTATCCCAACAAGAAGATAACCGTTGACGTCTACAACGGTAAATAAGGTAGGAAGAAGAACATGAAGCAAAAATGTTTGTGTTTTTAATGAGTCTTATTTTACGACTCTCTTACCAAAATGTTGATGCAAAGTTGGTGCATTTTTGCAGATCCCGGAAGTGACTCTGACTTGGAAGAGGAGAAAATTCGTGTCAAAATGAAAAAAAAAAGGGATCGCAATAACAAAGGGAGAGAAAACGGTAAAATGCTTATTGTTGTTGTTATTTACATTGATTTTACGTTGTTGTTACATTGTTGTGTTCTTATAAATGTGTCATATTGTTGTGTTGAAAAGGACACATTCTATATTTGCTTATTTTATTTTGTGTTAATTACGTTGTCTTTATGCTCTTGTTACATTGTATTTACACTGTAGTTCTTCAAATTGTGTTTATAATTGGGTTACATTCCGTGTTCTTAGATTGGTTTCATTGTGTTTTTATCGAACTAAGAAGTGGATAAAAAAAGGAAAAATGTTATTGTTTTTTTAATCACATTTTGTCTTTTACAAGGATGTTAGATTGTCTTTTCGTAAACCGCCCTGTTTTACATACTTTTTACGCTGTTGTTACATTGCTTTGCTAATGGTCGTGTTTTTAGAGATGTCGAATATTGTTGTGTTGAAAATGCCATATACTAAATTTGTTTATTTTATTTTGTGTTAATTACGTTATGTTTATGCTATGGTTACGTTGTGATTACTCTGTCGTTATTTACTTGGGTTTCATTCCGATTTTCAAAATGGCTCCCGTAAAAAATATGTTTCCTGTAAAGCGATCGCACTAGCATATCGAGAAAGAAAGGAAAAATGGTTATTGTTTTTTTTTCATCACATTTTGTCTTTACAATGATGTTACCTCTTAGAAGCATGGTGTTTAAGAATAATTTATTTTTTGTTTAACATGGTTAGTCTCTTTATTCAATTTGTTTACACAGGTGTTACGTTGTCTTTTCATAAAACACAATATTTTTATAGACGACTTCTTATATGGTCTATTTTTGTTTTGGTAGCAGTTCTTTACGTTGTGTTTACAAGGTTGTTATTTTCAAAATAAATAACCTGCTGGGCTACCAAGACTAACGCAAAAACGGATGAAATACATGCAACAAAGATTCAGAAGGGGCAAATCCCATGGGCTACCAAGACTAACGCAGTTGATTGTGGAGTTTTTATGATGCGACACATGGAAAAATTTATGAGAATCCATGAAAATTTCAACTGTGGCTTCTCAACAAATGGGAAGAAAAAAAGTGCCAGCTGAACACGTTGAGGAAAAAATACTTGGTGCTTGTGATAAAGTCAGAAGTTAATTCTCTTAGAATTGTTGTTGTAGATGCTGCACGAAATGTGTAACTGACATGTAACTTCGTAGTTGATAGTTATAGTTTTTGTGTCATAAAACACTATGAATTGGACGTGGTAGAAATTATGGATGAATTATGTTTTTGATTTAAGTAAATTTTTAAATTTTCTTTATTTTAAATAGCAAAGTACAAAACATGGGGGAATAGGGTGTAATGATGACTAAAAAAAGTACAAGATTTAAAATATATAAAAATCAAAAAAGAAGATGGTTGTCAATCAAAAATTTAATGAATGTACTACAAAAAGTACATTATGTATGGTCAAGAGGATTTTATACAAGATATAGTAGATCCCTACAAAAAAGGACAATATTTGAGATATAAGTAAATGAATGATAAAAAAATGGGATTTAACATCTCAGTAACAGAAAATTAATTTATGCAAAAAATATAATTGAAAAATTGCATCCAAATACATGTAAAGGAGATGGAAACAGATCTGCGTACATGTACAGGAGATGGAAACAGATAGAAATGCGAACCATAGTTCTAGTTTAATATGGTGATTTGTGATATCTTAACAAATCCGCATACAAAGCTATGCGGGAAAACAAAACAATAATATCTTATTTATTGCCAAAGGGATTGTCCATTCAATAAGGTAGTTGGTGAGCTCAAAACAAATTAAAAGCGGACCATTGGCTACTTTCAGGCTGTTACGTATAAGTTACTAGAAGGTTACAACATTTATACGTTGTATGTACATATATAAAACTTACTTGATATGTCATCGGTACGTTATCTGTACATACAAAACACTTTTACATATAAATTAATGATAAAAAGAATACAAAAAATTGGGATTTAACATCTTAGTTACAGAAAATTGATTTATGCAAAAATATGATTGAAGAAAAAAAATCCAAATACATGTAAAGGAGATGGAAACAGATCTGCATAAATAGCTTTCTTAAGAAATGTTGAAGGTGACGTCACAACATATTGAAATGCAAACCATAGTTCTAGTTTAATATGGTGATCTGTGAGATCACAACAAATCAGCATACAAAGCTATCTGGGAAACAAAACAATATTATCTTATTTATAGCCAAAGGATTGCCCATTTAATAAGGTAGTTGGTGAGCTCAAAACAAATTAAATGCGGACCATTGGCTGCTTTTAGGCTGTTACGTTTAAGTTAGTAGAATGCTACAACATTGAAACGTTGTATATACATATATAAAACTTCCTTAATACGTCATCGGTACATTGTTTATACATATAAAACACTTTTACATATAAAATTCCCAACACTAACACATTGATATACGCATACCTAAAAACATAACATTTTGCTTCCAGTTTTTTTAGTATGATACATCCTTTAAAACATATAACTAGAGTGTTTTAAAGGTAGCAAAAATATGGGGGGAGACACCCATTTCAAATAATACACTAACACATTGGCATGTGCGACAGAGCCTTGGTGTCCGAAGCGACTTTTTCAACGGTCTTTTCACCGGCCCCGATCAAACGACGTGACTTGCCACAACCTTTGTTACAAATCCCCTGAGGGTTCGAACATTGCAAGTCAACATCCAAGCTACCACCAACCAAGTTTTGAATATCTTCAACATTAGAAATTTTGGAGATAGAATCAACTGGATCCGAACTTTTATTGCTGCTAAGATCTCTAACTTTATTGGCCAAAACATCAAGACCATCATAATCATTTCGAAGACTATCAACACAATTAGATATTAAGCCAAATATCTCGTTCCTCAGCAACGACTCAAGAGAATTGTCTACAACATAACGATATTGAATTTCAAAAATTCTTTTCGGTAACACATCTTTCATCCAGCGCTTGGAGATATATTCATCCGGGATCCGAACTACTCTATTGACCCTAAAAACACAAAAAATGTGTCTACAAAGGTAACCAATACGAGTAAAGTTTCGACAGGAACAATCGTAATTCCCAATACTAGGACCAGTAACAACCTGAAAAATAAGGAGTGAAAATTATGTTAAGTAAACGTAATAAAACATATACAAATATGTAATCCTAATACTATTATGCATACGAATGTAATTACATGGTATCTATCATGTAATACTAACGTAACATATAACTTTCAAGTAATAGTAACATAACATATATGTAATATTAACGTAACATATATGCATAAACCATGTAAACTACATTCGTGTGTATACAACGTAAAAAAATTGTATTTGTCATGTGGAGGTGGCTTCTGTAACCTGGACAGATATATGACCATTGCTTTTGATTTTATGTAATGTTAACATAACTAATGTGTAATTCTAAATAAACGTAATAAAACTGTAACTAATGTGTAATTCTAATCCTAAAAAAATGGTATAACACAAACGTAAAAAGTGAGTATCTATCATGTAACACTAATGAAACACATATGTAATCAAATGACTTTTTTAACAAATACTTGGAAATCGTGACACTGTTGTCTTTGTTGAGATGAGTTACAAAATATACAACTTTATCTTATACGTGCTCGGAAAACAACTTCCCCTTGACAATCTCTTTTTGAGTTACAAAATCATGTTGTACTTATGTATGTAAAACTATAGTAAATAACATGTAAACTACAGTAAATTATGTGTATTACAACTGTAATATATACGTATATAGATTCTGTGACAAAAAATTACTTGTTAGTGTAGTAAGTGGCATCAATCGCAAACACCTCACCAAAAACTTCGTAGTTCTTCCTCGATATCTCGTCAGCCCAGAACACATGATTGAGCTCCCCTTTTACAATAGAAAAATCAAAGAAAAAATAACGTAACAAGGACGTATAATACAAGTAAATTCCATGTAAAACCAAATTACCATTTGCTTTTCTGCTTTGCTGAACATTGAACATAAAACAAAAAAAAAATTAAATTGATGTTCTAACAAGAAAAAAAATAAAACACATGTAAATATAGCCCGGCAATCTATCACCATTAGACGAGATTTTATAACATTCTTCACGTAACAACGGTAAATTTGGAACATAACCATGCTCTTCATCAACAAAGATGATTGGATCATCGTTTATAGGATGTACTGAGAAAAACATAAATTTGGAACATAAAAACATCATCTTCGTCGAAAAAAAAAATTAAGAAAGAAGACTCTATAGAAATCAAAAAAGATTATCACCTTCAATCTCTGATGCAACAAACGATTCTTCATTGTAGCTTGCGATCAAAGAATCAAACATGTTAAGGTCAAGTGTAGAATCCATACAAAACCAACTTCAAAAGAGAGAGGGAATTCATGCAAAGGAAGTGAGATGTTTGGGAATTCAAAAATGAAAAATAAAGTGAGGGGATGGCCTTGGCGTGTGAGGGTATTAATACTTTGACAAAATGTAATATTGTCAAATAAAAAGTACATTTAGATGTGACTCACACTTACAAAAAAACAATTTTTTATTAATTAGAGACAACATGATGGTAGACAAAACATGACAAAAATAGTACAAAGAGGTTGTCCTTTGTTCTAGAAAAAAAAGGACAAAAAGCCAAAAGTGTTTAAAATCTGTTACACATTAAATTAAAAAAAAAATTCATACCACATGTAATCTTAACGTAACAAAACACGTGCACTGTAATATAGGTGAGACCCAAAAAATAACAACAACGTAACAATAGTGTAACTTATGGGCGTTAACTGATGCCCAGATGTGGAAAATCTCAAAACAACAAATGTTACGTTACTAACATATTTAAAATGACGTGAGAATAAATAATGAGTCTTCGTGAGTGACACTTTACAAATGTGTATAAAAACAAACATGTAAAAAAATTACATTTTAATTAAAAAAAATTACATATTAAATCTGTTACACATTGAATAAAAAAAAATTTTCAGACCGCATGTAATATTTACGTAACAAAACATGTACACTCTACTATAGGTGAGACACAAAAAAAATCAACAACGTAACAACAGTGTAACTTCTGTGCGTTAACTCATTGGCAGTTGGTATCAAAAATTCAAATAATAGAAATGTATGGTGTAAAAATAATAAAAAATGAACAAAAGTACATAGGGGTAAAAAGACTATATTGCCCAAATGAATTTAATAAGGAAGGTGTGATGTGGCAAAATCTTGGCCACATAAATTGGTTTTCATGGTTTTCGGGCTAAGGGGTGGTTTCTAAATTATGTATTCCCTATATATATATATATATATATATAGGGAAGGGATCATATAATAACCTTGTGTAATTGAGGTAACCCATAAACCCTACCTCAACCATTGATATATTATAAAATATATTAGATTCCAAATTAATGGTGAAGATTAGATTAGGGACAACATTGTAAAACCACATTATCTTTCTCTCTCTTTGTTAGTCACTTTTCAAAATTTTGATCCATTCTCTAGATCAAATATATACCATTTATTACTGTTCTTGTTTCATAGAAATCAAGAGAGACGGAGGGAGAGATTCGAAGGGGGTAACAACACAGTGATCCGAAGATCTCCGGCAACCGTCGGTGGCACGATGATCCCGCCCTTCTCTAGCGATGATTAGGGTTTTGGATGGTGATCGTGATTCCACCCTCTCCAACGAGAACCATGATTACGATGGTGGTGTGGTTGTGTCTCGGTGATACACACAAACGACCGGCAATGGCTTTTTGTGCCACCATGCTACCGTGACTTCCCGCCACCGGAGTCACCATCTAGTGTATTGTTGATGAAATCCCTCCATGATGGCTTCATCTTCTCTAGGGTTTCTAACAGCATATCTGATGGATCCACCATTAGCAACTAATGATGCATTGTTCGCAAATGACAAGTCTGCAACAACTTTCATTCTTCGCTAGTCTTGTAAGATTTGTGTATTGTAAGATTTGTGTTCAATTAGAACATATTTACAGAAAATTGTTAAAACCCCCAAAATAATGGTGAAAACAACAATGATATGCCTTTTATTATCATTAAATACGTTGGTTTTATATCATGTAATCGATGAAAGCAGATTGTTTGTTAAACTAGATTGTATACATTTTTTCTTCTCATGTAATCAATGACATTTAGAATTTGAGATGCTTTTTGAGATGCTCTTTGTTGTGAGGATGCTTTTTTTTTTTTAATTTTCACCACATGTATTTACATGTTTTGATTGATCAAACATGTTTTTAGTTGATATATTAGTTTAAGAGATTTATTTACAAATCTTTCAGATTCAAATGGGATTGCTTTTGTGTTAATCTTTTGATGAAGAAGTATGTTACACTGAATTGGTTCTCTTGATCTAAGAAAGACAAAGTTGTTCAATCTAGATTTGTTTTTTAAGCAAATTACCTTAATGTAACAAATGATTAAGGTAATGTAACTGTTCTTTACATTGATGTAAATAGTAATGTAATTAGTTTTTGAAGCAACTTAATTAATGAACGTCTACATTACATCAGTGTAATACTTGAATTCACCAATATTTGTATTCAATTTAAGTTATTTTTGTATTTTCTAAAATCTTGATGAAAGGTGTTTTGCATTTATTATAGTATTAGTGTAATCTTTTTATCCTTACATCAATGTAACCCGTCATTTTAGCAATCTAATAACGAACATTAAGATGAAAACTACGTAATATTGGTGTAATTATTGGTGAAATTATAATAGAATTAAAGAGAAAATTACAAAAAATTTAATAGCGTAATTTTTATAAAACCATATTGCGTTGTCAAAGGAACTAGATTGTTAATTACATTGACGTAACTACGAGTATTTTGGAGAAATTATTAGTTTTTAGCAAAATTATAATAGAATTAAAGAGAAAAATATGAGAAATTTAATGGTGTAATTTTTATAAAAAAATAAATATGTATAAAAAAGTTATAAATGTTTAAAAATTATGGGGGTAACTTTTTTAAAAATAATAGAAAAGGTAGGTGGTTGGGAAAATGTCAAAAATGCCCTTTTCATTTAAAAAAAATGTTGACACTTGGCATAATCTTATTCAACTTGATTTTAATTTAACCATTAGATGAGAGTTATTGAGTTTGCTCAATTATAGTGGGTTACCAATGAATCCTTGCCCTATATATATATATATATATATATTCACTCAAACTTTCAACATGTATTACATGTTACTCATGTTAAAACATACTATTAGAAGAGCAAAATAATTTGAATAACTTAATTGGGAAAAAAAAGTTTAAGTGACTTGATTGAAACAAACTAAAAGTTTGTTACATTTCTACGGAGTTTTCCCTTTTTTTTGTCAAACAAGTATTGTGAAAAATTATTTATTGTTCGCAAGGGCCAAGGATTTTTTTTCCCGGAATCCGATTGGTTTCTAATATCATTTCTAACTCTAGGCCTTTTATTAGTTAGCCCTAGTAAAGCTGACAGGGAATATAGTAGCTAAAAAGAACGATTTTTTTGGAAGAGGGTTTGATTGAGTATCGATTAGTCAAGGAATTTTGGCCAAAATACCAAAAGGAAGTCAATCCATTATTTTATTCCCATGGAAGTCCACATTTTGGCCGAATCTTCTTTCATAATGGTACGACACAATAGTATTATTGGGGTAGATACACAAATAACTTTAAATAGAAGAAGTCAGGTAGGCGGATTGGTTTGAGTGAAGAAAAAAGAAGAATATATATATAACACTAAAAACTATCCTCTCTCCATCTATCCGGTTATCATCTTTGTTAGCCACCATATGTCAATCTTATTCTACGTGTTGAAATTGTCATTGTTTGGATTGTTAGGGAGTGATGGGGCGATCCTTTTATCACTCCCCCGTATAAGCAAGTGATCAATACAAGGCCAATAGATCTAATCAAGAACCCTAAAAAATCAACACTTTTCTATCGTTAGAATGGATTTTATGTCGCGGAAAACAAGAAGAGTTGTCGGTAATGATGCACAAGAGTTAGGTGGGGGTGAAGGTATGGTGGTGGATTCGATGGTTGGTTTGGTGTTGGATAAGTTGTTGGGTATGTAGATATGGTTGCACTTTGAGAAGTAGAAGCAAGTAGTGTTAGAACCCCGAAAACATAATATGGCCTACTCATTTAGTTAACTTTTACATATTGACATAATGGTCCCTAAACTTTGTCTAAGTTGTATTTGATGGAAATACAACACACACACACACACATATGTATAGGGTTTTCCTTTAGTTGTTGCTTTTAACCCAAAGTCTTATAACAAAGAAACCGTCGAACACCCTATTAAGGTTCAATCTCTCTAGTTATCAAATCCATCAAATTGGCAACAACATAAAAGAAAATCATGGGTTCATCTTTAACATCTAAGATTGCAATTCCATCAAGTAAGTTTCTTATGTTAATTCATTAGTATTTCATCATTAACTATTCAGATTCTTACACCATGTGGTATCAGAGCATGTTGATCAATTGAATCTGAAAATTAGTTTTGATAAAAGAGTTTGTCGTTAAAGATGTGTTTCATAGACTGGTAAATGATGACTGATTGTTTATTTATTCAATTGGAAGGTTTTAACTAATTTATCGATCAGGAGTTTTATAAAACACAATAACAAAATGATTGTCTTATTCGTAAACCTAATTTTCTAATTGAACTATAAATCAAAAATTTTCTAATCGGCATCAATACTTTGTTTTCCTTCAAAAATGGTTTGATATATATTCTGGAAACCTAATCGACATCACAAATGGTCTTATTATAAAATGAAGAAGAAAGATATGCAATAAAATGGTGTAAAATGAAAAACTTGGATCTTGTTCTTCAATTTGTTGACATAATTGCGGATCTTGTTCTTCAAATTACGGAACCTTCTTCTTCAATTTACTTTGCTCTTCAACAGTGATTTTTATGTAATTGAATCTTTTCATTTTGATAGCCTCTCAATCAAATTTTACAAGTTCAATGAATCCTAAAATCAAATACTTAATCAATAAAATAATATAATTTTGGATTGGATGCATGAATTTGTGATGAGTTTTGAAGAATTTCTTGGTCTCGACCAAATTCCTAAATGCATAGAATTCAATTTGAACCTAGGTTTTATTTTAATTTTAATGACCTCTAAATTTTCTTTTATTATTTTATTTAGATTAGATTTTCAGAATATTCTAACTTTATTAAATCTTAAAAAGAATCATTATATAAATCCTATTAAATTTACTTAAGAAGGTCTTAGATTTATTTCTACGTTCCATAAAAATCTTTAAATATAATTGTATGCCTATTTCTAAACAAGTATAAAAAGTTCAAACTTAATTTATTTCAACTTCTTAAACTATATAAAAGTTAGACATACAATTACCAAAATACATGTGATCTTTTCACAAATTAAAAGTATTTGATTCGTTTCACGAGTTTATGTTTTTATTAAACCCAAAGGTTTGATATCTCATTAATTCATTGATACATAATATTAAATTCACTTGTTTGATCATATGTGTTGTTAGATAATGAACACAAAGGTTAGTTATTTAATAATACATTATGATGTATTTTACCGGCTAAGAATGTATAGTTTTTTTATTTCTGCCCAAAGGTGATTTGTTGTGATTATGCATGTTGTATGTTCTAAATAGGATTCCTAATACTTGAATTTTAGTTGTAGCCAAAGTGAAGCTAATGTTCAAAGTAGAATCTTAAATATTGGTCTATTATGTGGATGTTATCATATATTCTATATCTTCGATGTTCTTATCATTCGTATCTTGCTCGAATATCCAATAATCTAATTCATGTATTTTCTTTACTTATGATTGTTTAGCATCTCCCATAAGATATAATTATGTCATTGATCTACTTACTAGATCAAACTTTGCTTCATGGAAATATTCCATTAAACTAACTCTTGGCATGATGGATGTTGATTATGCTCTTAGACATGATGTTCCTGTTGGTCTAAGTTCTTCATGTACTACTGAGCAGAAGTTAGAGTATGACAAGTGGGAGAGGACAAACATAATTTTTTTTTGAAGAATTTCTAGAATTCCATCTCGGTTGAAATTAGGGGAGCTATTCCTGATTCTAACAACGCAAAAACTTACCTGGATTTAGTTGAAGAACAATTCAACGGTTCTTCAAAAGAACATGCTTGCACATTGATTCTCAAGATGCTTACGACAAAATATGTTGGAGAAAGTGGTGTGCGTGAGCACACTATGATGATGAGCGACATGGCCTATAAACTGAAGGGCATGAACATGGAAATATCTAATTGTTTCTTAGTCCATTTCATTATGATTTCACTTCCTTCACGTTTTGATGCTTTTAAAATCAACTATAACACTCGGAAAGACAAATGGCCTATGAGTGAGTTGATTACTATGTGTGTGCAGGAAGATGAACATCTGAAAATGGAGAAACTAGAATTTGTTCCTCTGGCCACATCCACTCCATCAAAGAGAAAATGTACTTTCATGAAAGGAGAGAGTTCAAAATTACAAAAATCAAAAGTAAGTACTAATCCTAATTCAATGATGTCCAAGGTGAAGCATCATTACAAATTTTGCCTGAAGAAAGGGCATTTACAACAAGACTCTCCAAAATTGAAGGACTGGTTGACTAAGAAATGTGATCATTTGTTTATGATTTTTGAGTCTCTTAATATTAACGTTCCTTATAACACTTGGTGGGTTTATTTTGGTTTTATGGTAAATATTTCTAATACTATGCAAGAATTCCATACAATCCAGAAATAAGAAAGGGACAAAGGACAGTTATAGTTGGTGATGGAGTTGAACATGTTGTAGAAGTTGTTGGTACTATGAAACTCATAACTAAACTTGGTCAGTGTTTGTACTTATATGATACTTTGTATGTATTGAGAATTACTCAAAATGTAGCATCTATACGTAAATTAGACCTTGATGATTATATAATTCATCATGAATGTTCAATAGTGTCACACCCCCAAATTCCCACTCGTGGCGACAGTCCACGTGGGTGTGACGTGGCCAGGATCACAGCTCATGGTCATATAGAACGACTCTATATGAGTTTCACAATCACATACAATCATAAATAAAACCAGTTTTCATAAGTAAGCAGCGGAATTGTTTAACATTAAAAGTAAATAAGTTGCAGCGGAAAAATAATGCGTTTAACAGACACTACATTGATCAAATTGTTTTAAAATCAACAAATGCACACACAAGCCTAGGATTTGAGTCTAAATGCCAGTCAGACTCCTTAACACATCCTTGTGCGCATCCTAGCGTGTGCTCCATCAGTTACCTGAGAATACATGCGAAAAGTGTCAACTAAAAAGTTGGTGAGTTCATAGGTTTAGACAGACTGAAAAGTAAACAGACATATACTGGGTATGTTAAGTTTTGTTGTTGGATACTACGATCCGTGGAGTGTGTCAGTTCATCTTACCGAAACTAGACTGTTTCCGTTTGCCTCCGCAGGTCATCGTTGAACCCGCATTCACATCGAAATTACACTCGTTATGACCTCCAGTCAACATTGGTGCCGAGTGGGGTTAGTCAAACCCAGTAGTACTACGTAATTACGACTCATTTGATACACAACTAACGGTAAGGATAAGTGAGGACTTTAAGCGATAAAAGTTACACTCGAAAATGGTTTTCACAACATACCAGTCATATATCTAAAATAGTTGCATAGTATTCTCACCCCAAAGTAAGTAAAACCGTTGTAAAGTAAAAGTGGGGCCGTAAACTCACCTGAGTTTGTGTAATGCGTTTGCTCAAAAGAGATCGTGCAGCTCGCCGGATAGTAGTCACCTATATCACATAGGTACTATGAGTTCGTGTCTGCGTACATGTGGGCCTCACAGGACCGTGTTCGTGTTCAACAACTCCAAGTTGTTAAGTGGGTCGTGTTGACCGCGTTTGACCGTGTTTGACCTAACGACCCGTTGGTGACGGTTTTGGATCAAGTGCTCATGTAACGTGCGGTTTAGTGTCGTGTGATGTGTACGGATACCAAAAATCATTCCCATGAGGAAACTTACTATTTATAGTAAGTTTCCATTTCAGGTTAGTTTCCACATTAGGCAAGTTCAGGAAAGTTTCCACATTAGGCAAGTCATGCAATAATTCACATTCCGATTATTCTAACTTGCATAATTACCCTAAATGAGAATGTTATCACATAGCACATCGTTACACATAGCCGGTTTAGTAAAGTTTGCGCGTAAAAGTTTCTAAAATTAGAAAGTTTCTAAATTAAGCATATTTCATCAAGTTTAACAATCAATATCATCATACATCATCATAGTGACCTTAAATAAGCATGCTAGACACTTAACATTATCAAACTCATCCACTAATAGCAAACTCATGATAAAAAGTTACTATAATTAGTAACATTCATAAAATCATGCATTAAACCTTTCTATGCATCAAATAACTATCATGATAACTCTTAAACATCATTTTAAACATATTTTATAGATCTAAACATACCAATGTGGTCATTTTATCAATAATGCACATTTTGTAACTTTAAAGTTACTATTTATAGTAATAATCACATATTAGGCATTTCTTGACCATAATCACCCCTTTTAATCATGTAGAACATCCTATTCATCATTTCTAATAACATCTTAACATCAAGGATTACATTGACCATCATAGATCGTACATACATGTGGTCTCAAGTGCTTATTTCATTACCAAATCAACAAACCAACGCCACAATCAATCAAACTCATCATGGATCGTTATAGAATCATCAAATCAGTTGCAATATTACAAAATAATAGATTCATAACATAGAAATTTCGTGTAGGTGTGAGTGATGTGCTTGCATGTAGCCTAAATGGCTTGCATGTATGTGTTCTAGTGATTTGGTGACTAGATTGAACAAGGAAACTACCTTACAAGGCTCTAAATCACGAGATAAGACTTGAGCAGCTTTGAAATGGTTCTAGGGAAGCTGTGATTCGATCAAATGCAGAGAAAAATGACGGTATGACGTTCTTGAAGTTTTTCCCCAAAGCTTATTCTTCGAAAATGGACCTCCAACAAGCTTGGATGGCTTCTACAGGTGAAGATGGTGGTAGCAGGTCGTCAATGGCCGTTTGTGTGTGTATCCGTCAAGAGGTTTGGTGTAAAGGGTTTTCAGAATGCTGACCTGGAAATTGTGAGGTGTCACAAATAGTCACAATCATTAAGAATTCTCAACTTATTTGTCATGGTCATTTGGATGGAGATTTGTATAAATATGAACCAAATAACCAATTTTCAAAATCCTGACTGTTATATAATGTTAATGATGTTACTAAGAAAAGAAAGAGAGATTTGGAGACTTCATCCATGTTATGCAATCAACGCTTAGGTAATATTTCACGAGACATAATACAAAGACTTGTGAAGGATGAAGTATTACCAAATCTTGATTTCAGTGATTTTGAAACTTGTGTTAAATGTATTAAAGGTAAAATGACAAAAGAAAATAAACGAGGATCCACCAGAAGTTCTAGTCTTCTAGAACTTATACATACTGATATTTGTGGACCTTTTCCTGAAGGAATAGCTAGACATATATCATTCATTACTTTTATTGATGATCATTCACATTAAATGTACCTATATTTGATTAAAGTAAAATCTAAAGCACTCGATATGCTTAAATTTTTCAAAGTTGAAGTTGAATTGTAAAATCAAACTAGTGCGCTCAGATAGAGATAGTGAATATTATGGGCGACATACTGATATTGGTTTAGTTCCCGGTCCATTTTCTAATTTTTGTGGAGAACACGAGATCATAAACCAATATACTATGCATGGTAGTCCTCAACAAAATGGGGTAGCTGAGAGAAGGAACATGACACTTATGGACATGGTACGCAGTATGTTAGCCAATTCAGGAATCCTTAAATTTCTTTGGACGGATGCCTTAAAGATTATTCCTATTGTAAGTAGAGTTCTTTCTAAATCTGTTCCTAAAACTCCTTTTAAGATTTGGAGAGGAAGGAAACCTAGCTTACGTTATATGAAAGTATGGAGTTGTCCTGTTGAAGCAAAACTCTATAATCCTCAACAAAAAAAGCTTAACATGACAACTTTCAGTTGTTTCTTTGTTGGTTATCCTAAAAGGTCAAAAAGATGTAGATTTTATTATCCTTCTAACACTGCACGTATTGTATAATCTCGTAATGCTGAATTCCTTGAGAACTCTAAGATCAGTGGGAGTAGTTAATGTCATGATTATAACCTTCATGAAATGCAAGAGGTGGGGGTGAGTTCTTTATCCTTACCACCATTAACACCTCTGTACATGACACCGCACCACCGCTTGTTGAAGAATATCCAATTGTTTCAAATGTTCCTAATATCCCTCACCCGGTAGGCATGTTAGATTCTGATCAGGCAGGCCCATCGCATACCACTACGATTTCTCAACCTGATAATCAACTAAGGAGGTCAACAAGGTCTAGACGAACCACTAATTTTTATGATTATGGAACTTACCTTAGTGAAGTTGATATAGACATAGGAAAGAATAATGATCCAACTTCCTATAATGAAGCCATTACTAGTGACCAATCTTCTAAATGACACGATACTATGATTGAACAGCTTGAGTCAATGGATAAAAAAAAGTTTGGGAATTGGTTGAATTACTTAATGGGGTTTAAATTGTAGGTTGTAAATGGGTGTTATAAAACCAAATTAGACCAGAATGGAAACATTGAGCGTTTTAAAGCGCGATTGGTTGAAAAAGACGATACTCAAAAGGAAGAAATTGACTATAAGGAAATCTTTTCACCTGTTTCACGAAAGGATTCCTTAAGGATTGTAATAGCTTTAGTAGCTCCTTTTGATTTGGAGCTACATCAGATGGATGTTAAAATTGCTTTCTTTAATGGCGAACTATATGAATATGTTTACATGGTGTCACACCCCCAAATTTTCACTTACGGCGTCAAGCCGTTGGGTGGGACATGGCAAGATCATAAGCACTGGTCATATAGAATGACTCTATATGCAGTTTAAAAACACTTGGATATATTTTAAATATCCCAAAATAGTTACAAAAGTTACACAACAGAATATTAAATAGTTTGAGCGGAAGCTAGTACATAGTTATATAGTTTACATAATGTAATATCAAAACAGTTCGAAATAATAGTTTAATGCATGCATGACTCTTGTGCTTATCTTCCTTAGGTGCATCCCTAGCCCTATGCATTGTGGTTACTTGAGAATACATGTTAAGAAAACGTGTCAACATAAAGTTGGTGAGTTCACAGGTTTATATAAACAATAAGATATCAAAAACAAGTCAAGCATTTGCTCACGTATGTGGCTATATCAGCTTTCATGTTTGGCCACCAATAAAGGACTTTCAGGTAGAGATGCACAAATCGGTTAACCGGTCCAAACCGGTTTTCAAATTACCCGAACCGGTTAACCGGTGTAAAGGGTTTACCGGTTTTTCCAAAAAACCGGTTCGGTTATTAACCGGTTTTTTTAACCTATGGAGCCTAACCGATGGAACCGAACCGGTTATTAACCGGACCGGTTAACCGCCCAAACCGGTTCAAAAACCGGTTTTTAGACCTATTTTTTTTAATTTTTTTTATCCGTTAATCCGTTTGATCCGTCCGTTAGACTTAGGGTGTTGAACCGTAACCGTATTGAACCCTTTTTTTTGTATTATACGTTTTCAACCTTAAAGTTAAATTAATAAAATCATAATAAAAAAATCATAATAAAAAAACTTAACAAAATCAAATCTAAAACTAATAAATAATAATTACTAAACCCTACTTAAACTAATCAAACTAATATTAAACTAATAACTAATAAACCTTAAAACCTTAAACTAATAATTACTAAACCCTAATAAACCTTAACTAATCAAACTAATATTAAACTAATAACTAATAAACCTTAAAACCTTAAACTAATAATTAATAAACCCTAATAAACCTTAAACTAATCAAACTAATATTAAACTAATAACTAATAAACCTTAAAACCTTAAACTAATAATTACTAAACCCTAATAAACCTTAAACTAATCAAACTAATATTAAACTAATAACTAATAAACCTTAAAACCTTAAACTAATAATTAATAAACCCTAATAAACCTTAAACTAATCAAACTAATATTAAACTAATAACTAATAAACCTTAAAACCTTAAACTAATAATTACTAAACCCTAATAAACCTTAAACTAATCAAACTAATAACTAATAAACCTTAAAACCTTAAACTAATAATTAATAAACCCTAATAAACCTTAAACTAATCAAACTAATATTAAACTAATAACTAATAAACCTTAAAACCTTAAACTAATAATTACTAAACCCTAATAAACCTTAAACTAATCAAACTAATATTAAACTAATAACTAATAAACCTTAAAACCTTAAACTAATAATTACTAAACCCTAAGAAACCTTAACTAATCAAACTAATATTAATCTAGGGTTTAGTAATTATGAGTTTAAGGTTTATTAGGGTTTATTAATTAAGATTTATTAATTATTAAATTAATATTAGTTTGATTTTTTAAAGTTTATTAGGGTTTAGTAATTATGAGTTTAAGGTTTTAAGATTTATTAATTATTAGATTAATATTAGTTTGATTAGTTTAAGGTTTTATTAGGGTTTAGTAATTATTAGTTTAAGGTTTTAAGGTTTATTAGTTATTAGTTTAATATTAGTTTGATTAGTTTAAGGTTTATTAGGGTTTAGTAATTATTAGTTTAAGGTTTTGATTAAATAAAATTAAATGAACTTTATTAGTAAGGATTTCAAATAGCATATTTCATTAAAATAAATTAATTACACAAGCTTTAAAGTTACAAAATCAAATACAAAATCGAAAATAGAAATTAGTCTTCGCTTGGTGCTTCGGATTGTAGTTCCGGACTATTGTTCCGCATCCATTCATCCATTGCCTGTTCTTCGTCGGAAAGTGGGAACGTCATTCCTTCCTCAACTTCAACATCGTGTATTGTCACTTCTATTTCAAGCTCGCCTTCAAGTTGTGTCTGGTCTTTTACTCGTTCCATTGCGTCCAAATGGTCTTTCAAGCAAATGCACATCTCCAATGATGCAGGAGAAAGCCTCGTCCTTCGTATCGATAAAACCCTGCCACTAAGAGAAAAAGCAGACTCCGAAGCTACCGTAGAAGCTTGGACGCTTAGTAAATCACGGGCCATGGCAGATAGAATCGGAAAGTGGGGTTCCTTTTGTTTCCACCAGGCCAAAATATCAAAGTTTTCAAATTCTTCCGGTGTAAGATCGGAAATCCAATCTGTCCCTAGGTACCTTCCTAGTGCGCTACTTGCGCTAGTACCTCGGGCTCGTTTAGTTACATTTTGTCTTAATGTGTTAAATAAATCAAAGTTAACATCTTGGCTTCTACTCGAACTAGAAGCCGCATACATTGTTTGTTGTATGTTAGATGTTTCACCATATTTTTGTAAATAATGATCAAACATATTTTGAAAATATATGTTAAAGTTATTTTTAGTGTTTGTTGCAAAGTTTGGGTCTTCCAAATCCAAACCCAAAGCACCAACTATTTCATCAACTAATGTTTCAACGCCGGCACCATTGAAACATGTGTTTAATACCGTCGCACAAGTAAATACGGCCAACATTTCTTGAAAGTATTTCAATAGTTTTAATTTCATTGGAAGTAACATTCCCGTATATATCTCATTATTTTCACCCGTCGATGGAAATTCGTTAATTTTTCTTGTCATTATAAATAATTGTTGAAGAACCAAACAAGACGTGGGATAATAAATTCCCGATAAAATTGTTGTTGAATTTTTAAAAACTCCAAATAAACTAGTAAATTCTCCTATGGCGTCCCAACATCGGCTATTAAATTTTTTAGCCTTACGTTCTTGCACTAAATTGTTATGAAATACTTCCAAGGTTTCCCTTTGTCGTAAGGCGCTGTTAAACATACGCCAAGTCGAATTCCATCTTGTTGGTACGTCCCAAGACGGACCTAAAAAGAGGGAGTTCGTATCCTCACATAATTTTTGATATTCCAAATATCTTCTACGGCTTTTCATAAAAAAAATCCTTTAACATTTGTTTAAATTTTTCTTTTAACATATTCATTCCCAGAACCGCAAGAGCATCACTCACAACCAAGTTAATAATGTGAGCAACGCATCTTGTATGAAAAAAAGCACCGTTACATATCGGTTTATATTTAAGTTTTAATTTTTGAACAGCAGTCGTATTATTTGAAGCGTTATCAAAACTTATGGAAAGTATTTTATCTTGTAAATGGAATGTTTGTATTATTCTATCTAACATGTAAAACAAATTATCCCCCGTGTGAGGATACGGAAACATTTCGAACGCAATCGTACATTTCATCATTTGCTATGAATCGGGATCAATCCAATGCACGGTAACGCAAAGGTACGATTCGGGCAAACCCTGAGGTGCCGACCAAACGTCCGTTGTTAGGTTAACACCGATTTTTAAGTTTTGAAAACCTAAAATTAATTCTTGTTTGGCTTGACGCCAACGTTTCAAACAATCACGTCTAATAGTAGTTCGACTTACTTGATGATAACGTGGTTCTAGCGCCTTTTGAATCATCTTCGTCAAGCGTGGGTTGTCAAAATGATTGAATGGCAAACTTTCTTGAATCATCAAGTTCCCCATCATTTCACGAACCATGTTGGGATCGAAATTCCAAACCCCGCACTCTTGAGGCATTTGTGCTTGATCATTTGCGGGATTATTTTTGACAACAACACAATGCTATGTCAAATGGCTTCTTAAAGTAGAATTAGATTCCGTAAGAAAAGTACCGCAACCTTTGCACCGTGCCTTATCGACACCGTTCGACATTTCGCATAAGTCGAAATGTTGAAATAGCTCTTTGTTCCTCGTTGTAGTTTTTATTCTAACAACGGTTGCTTCGTTTGAAGTGGATGCACCAACACCAACGGAACTATGAGCACTTCGTGAGCTTGCCATGGATGAAATAAAGATTGAATTAAGAATTACGAACGTAATAGAAGAAGAGATTGAATCAAGATTGAATCGAGAAGAAGTATGAGATCGTTTTTTGAGCGTATTTGATCGTTTTCGAGCGTTTAAGAAGAAGAGATGTTGTAAGATGTTGTGTGATCAAACCAAAACAATCCCCATCTATTTATACTAACGTTTAGGGGCAAAATGGTCCAAAAAATTGTAAAAAACGGCTATAAACGGCTAGTTTTTTTTTGTTCGATCGTTTAACCGGTTATACCCGGTTAACCGGTGTCAACGGCTAGTTTTTTGTCTCCAACGGCTAGTAACGGCTACATTTTTGAACACCTAACCGGTTAACCGGTTTCTAACCGGTCAAAAAAACCGGTTTTGCTTTAACCGGTTCATACCCGGTTTTGCCCAGAAATGGGGGAACCGGTTTAAAACCGGTGGTTCTTTGAGTTACCCCAAACCGGTAGGAAAAACCGGTCCAGAAACCGGTTTGGAACCGGTCTGGAAACTGGTTCGGGTCGGTTAACCGGTTAAAATGTGCACCACTACTTTCAGGTCATGATACATCTTATCGGATCCAGGGTGAATGGAATACTGGGACTTGTGAGCCTCATCCATCACAAGGTCTCGTATGTTTCTGTCATGTGGAACCCAGACGCGTTCCATGAAATAATATAAGCCATCGACTTTTACCTTAAGTTGTTTCTCCATTCCCCTTAGTGATTCAGCCACTAGGTTTTCTTCTTCCAGTGCCTCAGCTTGGGCATTACATATCTATTCGAGGTATTCTTCCGACTTAGAGCATCGGCCACAACGTTGGCTTTCCCTGGGTGATACTTGATATCACACTCATAGTCGTTTAGGAGTTCGAGCCAGCGTCGTTGTCGCATGTTCAGTTCTGTCTGCTAGAATATGTGTTGGAGACTCTTATGATCAGTGTATATCATACACTTCGTACCATATAGGTAGTGTCTCCAGATTTTGAGTGCAAATACGACGGCTCCAAGTTCCAAGTCGTGGGTGGTGTAGTTCTTCTCGTGGACTTTCAGTTGACGAGAAGCATATGCGATCACCTTCTCTCGCTGCATCAGCACACAGCCGAGTCCTTGTATCGAGGCATCGCAGTATACCACAAAATCGTTTGTTCCATCAAGAAGAGATAAGATAGGTGTACCACAGAGCTTCTGCTTGATAAGTTGGAATGCAGCTTCTTGTTTGTCTGTCCGGAGGTAATTCTTATCCTTGTGGGTGAGAGCAGTAAGTGGTTGGGCTATCTTGGAAAATTCTTCAATAAATCGTCGATAATAGCCTGCCAAGCCTAGGAATTGTCGCACCTCAGTTGGGGTCTTCGGTGCTTCCCAGTTCTTGATGGCCTCTATCTTGGATTTATCCACATGTATTCCTTGTTCATTAACAACATGTCCCAAAAATTGGACTTCTCGGATCCAGAAGTCGCACTTGGAGAGTTTAGCATATAGTTTTTCCTGCCGTAAGAGTTTAAGAGCCAATTGAAGATGATTTTTGTGTTCTTCCTGAGTCTTTGAGTATATGAGAATATCATCGAGGAAAACGATGATAAACTTGTCGAGGTAGGGTTTGCACACTCTATTCATGAGGTCCATGAATACTACGGGTGCATTACGAATGACGAACTGACAGAGTGTTTGCGTGGTGACGATTCACACAAACATATATGTGAGTTTAACGTTCTGAATGGTAACTGAAAAGTAGAAAACAAAAGTCAGAGAGTAAACCCTCGTCGTGTTCGATAGGGTGACGATTCGAACGAATACGCGCGAAGGTGACACGATCTGACAAAACGAAATTAATAAACGATTTCGTAACGGAAATATTCCGGAAACGCGTGTTAAATCCGTATTATACGCGTGTTACGTTCCGGAAACGCGACGAAAATGGACACCGAAAAAATGAACGAACCCGAACACACGCGGGGTATAAAAACTCCATTCCAAGCAATAAATCTCATTTATTACCCCCACCCACCTCTAATCTCTCTCTACCTGGTTTTCTCTCTCTCTCTCTCTCTCTACAAATTTCAACAAGAAATCACCAAGATCTCTTCCATTTCACCACCAAATCATGCAAATAACCTATCAAATAGAAGCTCTCATCATCCTCTTTACGAAAGTACAGCAGACGGAAGAGAAACCCACCTGAATCGAGGTAATCAGTGTTACAAAGTCACGAAAATTAGGGTTTTTGTCACCCTTAGTCGAACCCATGACTCCACCGGTTAAAGACCTTCTAATCGAACCCCATACCTCTGAAAACGGTTCTAACACACACACCCATTGAAAACCTCCATGAAACCCAACTGAAACTTAAGGGAACATCATGGGGCTGTTCGAACTGCAGCTCGACCGAACGGTGGTCGGGCGAATGAGCCAAAGCCGAAGCAATGGCCGACCGAAGGGGGATAGGACCGAGTGAGTTTCGGGTCGCATGAGCCCCACGTCCAAATGAGCTGCAGGGCGAAGGGAGACATTCGTGGGGTTCATTCGCAGGGCATACATTCGGATGCTTGTTCATTCGGCCGAACAGGAGGATACATTCGTTCGGTTGATGGCTTGGGCCTCATTCGGACCATCATCATTCGGCCAAGCACCTTTCGTTCGATTGAAGGTAGACTTCCATTCTCCCTTCTTCATTCGGTCTAACAAACCGATGTTATTCGGCCCACAAGACCTAAGTGTAAACAAACATTTAAGCCAACTACATTATAACCCCATGCATGGTTATGGAAATTATAAACTATTACTACAAAGGTGGTAAGAACTTGGTTAAACAAAATATATAAAACTTAGAATCTTGTCTTTTATAAATGTTAACAAGTGAGATCGACGGTAATAAGGCGAATTGAACAAATACTAATCAAATTATTTTACAAGATGCTAAGGGTTTCTAATCCTTAACCTAAAAACCTAAGTTTAAACTTAGAAACTAGTTGGTTTCAAACTTTCACCACATAGTTTGGTTTATGTTAAGTTAAACACAAAACCTTAGTAACATGACATGCTAAGTTAACCGATTTTGTTAAGTATTAGCGTATACCACCACAAGTGAATGGGGATCAAAGAACATCAAGGAATGTCAAGTGT
Source organism: Mikania micrantha (assembly GCA_009363875.1). NCBI lineage: Eukaryota > Viridiplantae > Streptophyta > Magnoliopsida > Asterales > Asteraceae > Mikania > Mikania micrantha. Next base: position 59,889,900 of record CM018695.1, read on the forward strand.
TAGCCAACTTTAGGGCTAACACATACATACCCACACATACCTATAACTTATACTCATAAGTTACGAACATCGTGAAATCAATACAAGATCGTGAAAAGAATATCAAGAACAACAACGAGCACGTACATTTCTTGTTAATACTTAGTCAACCACTTCAATTACAAGGTGAGTTCATATGCCCCTTTTCTAATCTTAACTGATTTCAAACCTCGGGGCTGAGAAACATGCTAAATATTTTATTTATTTAAAAGTTTTAGTACAACGTATTGAGCATATCATGATTTAGATAATATTGTTTATCTTTATTATTGCTTAGCATTGTACGTATGCTTGGGTGATCATAACGTATCCTAAATATCTAATATGTTTCATGTTAACATAGCTTCATGAGTTCATCAACACAATAGAATGATACATATTATAAAATTATACCTTACGATACTTTATAAATATTAAAATGAGATAACCAGGGGATAACATGGCGACAATGACAACAACTAATAAGAATGATAATCATGATAACATGCTTTCGTGATGATGGAATCATTCACCACATTTGTTAACATCGTGTCCTAAGACGAGATCTTATAACACTATGTTTATACTATGGTGACATCTATGAGCCTCCATTTGGGATATCTATGAGACTATACCTTTAATATCTATGAGACTAAACGGTGACAGTCATAAGATTTGATTAAATCCAATGTGTGTGAGACTATGTGTTTGTGTGACTACGTGATTAGGGAGTTATGTTTATATGAGCCTAGGTAAATTGAGACTATATGAGACTATGTGATGAGACTATATGAGACAATATGAGACTATGTGATGAGACAATATGAGACTATATGAGACTATGTGATGAGACAATATGAGACTATGTGATGAGACTATATGAGACAATATGAGACTATATGAGATTATGTGATGAGACAATATGAGACTATCTGAGTCTACGGGATGAGATAATATGAGACTTTATGAGCCTATGTGATGAGACAATAGAGGACTATATGAGCCTATGTGATGAGACAATATGAGACTATATGAGCCTATGCGATAAGACAAAGTGAGACCATGTGAGAAAGAGCTGGGTATCCATAGTTGTACTGCAAGTGGTGTTAAATTCTGTTAAGCATGTGGTGGGATGGCGTCTGGGCGGGTTGTAGGCTCGACCCTTTCGTATGCCCTATATATAAGCATGCTTGATAGGGTGAAATACTATTTGTAAGTATAACTATGGAGAGGACATCGTGTGAGACAAACGAGAAAATTAACAACAAGACTTGGGTGAAACATTTCGATCGTGAATAACAAATGGGGTGAACACATGGGAGATAAGAATGGGTATCCATAGTTGTATTGCAAGTGGTGTTAAATTCTGTTAAGCATGTGGTGGGATGGCGTCTGGGCGGTTTGTAGGCTCGACCCTTTCGTATTCCCTATATATAAGTATGCTTGATTGGGTGAAATACATTTGTAAGTATAACTATGGAGAGGACATTGGGTGAGACATTTATCAATCAGACTTGTGTGTAACTTGGTGATTGTGAATGACAATAAAACAATTGTTTTCAATTACTAAACTTATGAACTCACCAACCTAGTGTTGACTTTGTTTAAATGCATGTTTTCTTAGGTGACGAACAGGTTTAGTCACCAGCATTCAGGGATTAAGCTAGAGGACTTTTAGAAGACCTAGCTTCATTTTGGGTTGAGCATACTTTTGAATGACAAAACAATGAATCATCTTTTGTAGATCTTGTACAGTTACTAGATAGAAAACTCAATGATTCTTTTGGATAGATTTACTTAGTTAAATTATGAACGTAACATTGTAATTTAACTTTGTAATTCTACATCATTGTCATGTTAGTGTTTCTCATTATATATCATGTTCATTGTAAACAATCTGATCATCATGATTATCACAACGATATCGCGCCCCGAGAACAATCCGCTCGACGGAAGAGTCGATCCAGCCCGCCGGCTCGGGGTTTAACAGTTACACTTGGGGTGTTTGCCTGCATAGGCTCCTGAGTTTTGATTGGTTGGGATGGGTGGTGTGTAATATTGAGGTGACCCAAACTTACGTTGTTGTGGTGGTGGTTGAAGGGTGGAAGGTTTGCTCAGGGTGTTATCCCATTTGCATTTGTTATCAGTGGGTTTGGGTACTGCACCATGGGGTGGTAAAAGTCCTTGTGCGACGGCTGAATCGGCGAGCTTCTGGGCCAGTCGCACGGCTTGTTGTAGGGTAATGGGGTCAGCAGAAAGTACCATTCCCTGGATTTGAGGCGGCAGTCCCTCAATATACTTCTCAATGTGCTGGTAAGGTGGTGTTACCATTTCCGGGCACAGGTGTGCCAGCTCATATGATCGGGCAGTGTATGCCTCGACCTCGGAACCGATCATCTTGTGGTTCCAGAATTCAGTTTCAAGTTTCTGCACCTCACCGCGCGGACAGTATTCGCGGTTCAACATCCTTTTGAACTCGTCCCAAGGTAGGGCGTTGGCTGCATCGAGCCCTAGGTTTTGGACATTTGCATTCCACCACGTGAGGGCAGCTCCCTCAAGAGTTCCAGCAACGAACTTGACCCTGTCTTCGTTCCTGCAGTTGCTCAAGGCAAAGGCCGACTCCGCCTTTTCCATCCAGCGTAATAGTCTGACGGCTCTCTCAGTGCCGTTGAACGAGTGGGGTTTGCAGTCCAGAAACATTTTGAAGGTGCAGAGGGGTGGGTTGAGGTTTGCTCCTGTGATATGAAAAGAGTGGAATTCGATTCAGTATTTAGTTAACATGATGGAATGGAAACGAGTGATTATGGTGTAAGGTGAATTCAGAATGAGATTTGTCACCTTGATTCAGTAGGTTTTGGTTGCGGGTGGCCTCCTGTGCAGCAAGTGCCTCTTCAACTCGTTCGTTGATGAGTGTCTTCAGTTCAGCTGGTGTCAGGATGATGTTCCCACGTCCTCCCGCGTTCCGTCGACCTTCGCGTCTTCTAGCCATGATCTTCATAGCGAGAATAAGCGTCAGAGTGTTCCCAAGAATTAGGATTATATATGCGGTTGGTACGTAAAGAAAACATGTATAGATGTGCATAGACAAAATTTTCAATAACAGGTAATAGTCTTGATATGTAATAAGTTGTACTGGTTACAATTCATTTAATACCAAAACATTAAGGTTCCCAAAATATGCAGTACAAAGACACAACTCGTCTCTACTAAGTCTATGCTAAGTTAATCGAAGGAATTGTCGATAGTGGAATCAGAATCAGTGTCCTCTGCTGGTTCCTCTTCCTCAGTGTCAGACTCTTCCGGGTCTGGAATGACAGCCCTGTTCTCTAGCTCTTCGATTCTAGCTTCAGCGATGGCAGATCGGTCTTCAGCCGCCTGGAATAGAGCAATCAATTGGGTCATATCCTGATCCATCTTGTTGACTACACTACAGAGTTCTGCATGTCGAGTGTTAGTGTATCTCAGTTCCTTTGCAAGACTCTCGATTCGGTCGTCCGCCCAGGCCAGGTCCCGAGTCATTCTGGAAATGACTTCCGACTCAAGACACTGCCTCTCGGGCTCAGGTGGTTCTAGTATGGGTGATGCGCTGTCAGGTGACTCCTCCATGGGGTCCTCCTCAGGATCCTCGTCAGGGTCGTTATCGCTCGTTTCGCTCCCCTCAGACAGTTGGGGATGTTGGTCAGATGACCCTACGGTCACTGGTGGTGATGCGGATAGTGCCGGAGCTATCGGCTCCTCCTCGACGTGTGAAATCACATGCGGTGATGATGGTGACGACATATCTAGAATGCGCATAGTAAATGTATGCGTACAATCATGTATGCAAATAACAATGATTATGTAGGTTAGTACTATTGCTACTAACACTCTATGTGTGTGTGTGGAGACTAGTGGTTATAGACTAAGTTCACTACATGCAAACCTAATTCATAATAACCTGGCTCTGATACCAATCTGTCACACCTCGGGAAAGCCCGTCCCTTCCGGGGGTGCGAACGCAGACTGTCAGGATCGCAGTCTCCGGTCATACAGTTGCGAGACCTATATGTCTGGTTGCATACGTACATCCAAATACTTGGACAAAACAGTTTTATAAAATCAGAGTTGCGGAAGTAAAACTTTAAGTTGTCAAAACAACATTGTAAATATAAATTGCGAAAGCATATGTTTAAAACATTTTTCAATCATAATGAGTAATAGTGCGGAAGCGGTTTAAGTAATCATCTTTACATAACAAGTCAAATGTTTAAAAGTTCTCAAAAGACCTAAGACGCTAAAACTGATGCATGGACTCCATCCTAGCATCCTAGCCTTCGTGCGCGTGCCTTAGTTACCTAAGAAAACATGCGAGTAAAAAGGGTCAACGCAAAGGTTGGTGAGAGCACATGTTTTTCATAAGCAGTAAACATCAAAATGTTTAAAGTAAGTGTTTCTGAATTACACATCATTACAATGCAGTATCGATTGATAGCTAGTCAATACAGTTATATTATATGCGGGTTCGTACCGAAGCTGACAGTTGTGCCGCCCGCCATGTCCATCACAAGACAATGGCAAAGTGTATTGGTCAATATTGCACCCATTCCGACCTCCAGTCGGGTTGGCCTCCCAGGCGCGATGGGTGGGGCTTGTCGGGCCCAAATAGTACTATTCAAGATTACCACGCTAGGCGCTCCGCGCTACTAACGGTCCGAGGAGTATCGCAAGGACTTTGATTTGTGATGTGTGCCACACATATACATATAGTGATAAAGCATGTCCATATGTAATTAAAATGATTTGTTGTTCAAAACAGTTGTAATGCAATGTTTTCTCTCCCAAAGGTAGAAAATGTAAAAAGGGGTCGTGAACTCACCTGATAGTGTAGTTTTCGGTTTTCGTGTGTTCGCTACCTGCGAATGCTAGCAATCCTGCTAGTAAGCACATATAACCATATAGGTGTGAGTATGAGTTTTGTGGTGTGTTGTATCCCATACAACTCCAGGTGTCGATGTGCTCAACCGAGTGTGTGCGTGTTGACTTGTGTTGACTCGACGAATCGTTAATGACCCGTTTGTTGTGTTTAGTTTGTTTAATGTGTCATAAATACAAGCAGGACACCTACATGTATCCTATGACTCTAATCGTACAACGTTCACTTAAGTGACGTGTAAGAATAGTAAAAGTTACCATTTTTGGAAAGTTTCCATTTTAGGAAAGTGTAGTTATGAAATCTCATTTCATAAAGCTAATACCTTTAATATGTTTATAAAAACACGTTTAAACACTTAAAGTATATCGTTTATGCGTAAATAGCCGTCTATGCCATTTTGTTCAAATAAAGTTTCCTAAAATAGTAAGTACTCGTTTAAAAGCTCGTTTTCCCAAATCAAGGTTTCCAAATATGTTAGAAATCATTTTTAAACATATTTCAATAATCAAAGTTCACCTAAACATCTTAAAACATCAAAAGCCCTCTTTTGATTTACAAAAGTTTCCATATATAGTAAGATATTATTAAATCATGTTTTTCATCAAAATCAAATACCCAAATGTGTTTCTAAACACTTCAATATGCATTTGACAACATCTAGACATGTCTAACATGTCTAGATCATCACAAATCTACAACATGCAATATAAAAGTTTCCTTTTATGGCAAGTATTCCAAAATCGACACAATAACTTATCCAAACTCAAATCCAACATTCCTAGACTCTAAAATTAGTAGATCTACACCAATATCACACAAAATCACCAATCAAATTTGTGCACAATAGCCACATGGAGTTGCATGTGGGTGGAGGTTCATGCATGTGGGTTTTCACCCATTGCATGTTCGATCTAACCATAGATAAGTATAGAAGACTACCTTAGAAGCTCTTAGGTGACTGATTTTGAGTTAGACAGAGGTTGTGGAGCTCTTATGGCAAGTATTCCAAAATCGACACAATAACTTATCCAAACTCAAATCCAACATTCCTAGACTCTAAAATTAGTAGATCTACACCAATATCACACAAAATCACCAATCAAATTTGTGCACAATAGCCACATGGAGTTTCATGTGGGTGGATGTTCATGCATGTGGGTTTTCACCCATTGCATGTTCGATCTAACCATAGATAAGTATAGAAGACTACCTTAGAAGCTCTTAGGTGACTGATTTTGAGTTAGACAGAGGTTGTAGAGCTCCTAATGTGGCTGGATTCGATCTGCTTGTTGATTGAGAGCTTCCCAAACTTCCTTGATGTCCCTATGGTCTTCAATCACTAAGAAATGGCTTCAATAGTGATTCTAGAGAGTTTGGGTGTTGATTTCAGAGTATTTTGGTCGATTTGCAGAGGAAATGCTCTGTGGTGTGTGATAGGAACCGAACAAATGAATTGGGGTTTGTCTTTAAAAGAATCTGTCTGCTGGGACCCATTGCGTACCGCCAAGGATTTCGGAGGACAAACCCCCGCTCCGCTTCGCGTACCGCCAAGCCTTTCACCGAGGGGTCTTGGCGCACCGCGAAGACTCCATTTCTTAGTTTTTCGATTTCTTGGTTCGATTTCGCTCGTGATCGATTCCTAGCGTTTATCCTAAACATCTAATACATGTTTAGCACTTATTCACATAGTAACACATATGATTGTATGTTTTATTGATTGTTCACCAACGTTCGTGAGACTCGTGTGTGTGTTTCGATAATTCCTCAAAAAATCCTTGATAGTTTGCGTTCGTCGCTACGAACCGTTTGCATGCTTGATTAACCATAATCAACATGTATTGCACAATCCAATAATTCTCCTAATTATTGTTTTGCGTTTGTGTTTGTGTTTGTGTTTGTGTTTGCCACACTTGGTTTCCAAAACCAATGTGCAATGTACGATTCGATTGTTCCACGAACTATCATTTCGCAGTTGTTTGTGTTTGACTCATCTAATTAAACATAATTAAATGAAATGCAACAAGTATGAATGTGAAATGTAAAGGATGTAAGAGTCGCAATTTTCCTGAAATTGCCGGGTGTCACATCATCCCCTTGTTGAAAGAAATTTCGTCCCGAAATTTGGTTGTTGTTGTAGTGTTTGAGAACAAAATTTTTCTGGTTGTCACAAATACAACATGTATTCTTCCCCTAGTTTAAAGCTTGAAAACAATTAAAGAAAAGGGGTCGTAAACTCACATGAGTTATGCACGTAAATGCTAAGCTTACTTGCTCGACTGTTTACTTGTTACCTATATCATGTAGGATATATAAGTTCGTGTTTGCGTTCATGTCCAATAACTCTAAGTTGTCATGTTTGCTCATGTTTGACTAGGTTTGACTATGTTTGCTCGAGTTTGACCAAGTTTGACCGTGTCTACTCGACGACCCGTTGGTGGCTCGTTAATTTGTTATCGTTTGTCAAATGTTCGTCATTTATCACATATTACATGTAAACACATAGATCACATTCAATGGATAACTTACTAATTATAGCAAGTTTTCAATTTTAGCAGGTTTCTATTTTTAATAATTTTACATGAAATTCATATTTTATTGTTCTAAGCATGCTCGTTTACCCTAAATGATCATGTTAGCACTTAACACGTTGTCACATGTTATCAATTAAACACATAATCCATTTTAAGTGATTAAAGTTACTAAATATAGTAAGTTTCTAAATTTATCATGTTTTAACACCAACAATCATGCAATTACTTTCATATTGTTAAAACAAAGCATATTCGTCATCTATCTCCACAAAACATGCTCATTAGTTCTATTTCATAAAAATCCCCAACTTAAAGTTACAATAAATAGAAGGTTTCTATATTTATCATGTTTTAACACAATAGTTCATACTTCATCTTACACACTATCACAATATGATACTCATAATCATATTTAATAACTTAACTTGTTCCTATATCATTTCTAGCAAAAAGCCTCAAATCAAAGTTACCATATATAGTAAGTTGGTCATAAAATTCAATCTAATCAAAATCAAGCTATACTAATATGTTCATGTAAACATTATCATCATCAAATTAGTTAAACATAACCAAAACTTACATGCATCTCAAGTTTTTATAACAAAAGTTTCCTTTTAAAGAAACTTATGAACCAACTCATCTATTTTTACCAATCTAGCCGATTCATACATCAATAACCACCACATTAGTCATGAATCAACCTTTAAACATACCTATTATGTCCAAATTATCATTCAACATCATCTCATAGCACAAGAGTTACTATTTATGGTAATATGCACAAATCATCATCAGGTGACATCAAAATATCATCAAATAGATCATCTCTATGCTTAAATCAGTTAACCAAGACTCTATATCCAGATTCAAGTGTGTATTATTTCGTGCATGTATCAATTTGATTCTTGCATGTGAATTGCAATGCTTGCATGTGTGTTTAAAAGTGTCTTTAGCGCAAGTAAGCCATTAAAACTACCCTCAAAGGCCTTTAGAAGTTCTGATTCAGCTAGGTTTCGACTTTAGCAGGACTTTGAGAGCTTGTCAAGTGCCTGATGGTGATTCTTGGGTAGATGGTGGATTTTAGAGAGTTCTTATAATGCTACAAGTCTTCAAATCTACAATGGTGGCTTCAAGGTGTCCCCCAAATGACTTCTGTGGCTGAGAGTGATGCTATTCGAGCTTCTTGGCCGGAGGAATAAGTGAGAGTTCGAGAGAATGTGTGTAGAATAAAACAGAAAAGTCTGGTTTGGTTTAGTTTTTATAAAGTTTTAGGGTTCCTGGGGTCTTCACGTACCGCCAAGAGTGCCCTCCGAGGGTCCTGGCGTACCGCCAAGGACAAAAGAGTCGGGTTCTCCACCGAGACACGCCGCGTAACGCTGAGTTGGAAAATGTTCAGTCGTGGCGTACCAAGAAGGAATTCGACTGAATTCAAAATTTTCGCCCATCCTTTGCGTACTGCGATGGGTCCTCGCCTGGCCCAATGGCCTATTTTTGTTTATACGATCCGTTTTTCGTTATCATTAATCGTTTTTCGATATTTGCTTAGATTTTGTTTGTTACTAGTCCACATATCATTCATTATTGTTAGTTTGTTTCAATTGTTCGATGTTTCACCAACGTTCGTGAGTTTTAAGACACATGTGTGTTTTTCCAGTAATTCCTCTAATTATTGTGCTATGTGTTTGTGTTTGTACTATCGTGCCACGTGTCACACTAAATTAAACCATTCTAGTGTCACGTATTTAATAATAAATTAAATAATTATTAAATTAAAGTGTTTGCTTACCTAGGATTTGCGAGGTGTCACACATGGCTCAACTTGAAGGCTTTAAGCCTAAAGGTAAAGAACATCTCGTTTGCAAACTAAAGAAGTTTACATATGGGTTAAAACAAGCATCTTATCAACGGTACTTAAAACTTGATGAATTTATGAAAAAGAATGGCTTTGTTAAGAACCAAGTTGATCAATGCACCTACCTCAAAATGAGTGAGAGCAATTTTGTTATAATTGTCCTATATGTAGATGATATTATATTGGCAAGTAATAGTCTAGATATGTTTCATGAGTCAAAACGATTATTATCGTCTAATTGTAATCGTGCTCGAATTATAATAAAATGAAACTTTGAGTATTCATTGAAATATTGGTGTTCATTTATTTCAAAGACATATTCAATTTACAAATTTTATTACATATATATACACATATATTCAAGAGAATTCCCTTTCAAATAAATAAATAAATAAATATATATATATATATATATGAAAAATACAAATAAACTTGTAATGATAAATGCTTTTAAAACTTGAATAAGTTTACATCAAATAAATTATTATAAAGTTATTTTATAAACAATGAAGCTAAATATGTTATTGAAAATAATAATTCAATTTAGATTTATAGTAATAATAAATAATAATAATAATAATAATAACAACAACAACAAGAAGAATAATAATAAAATCCTTATCAAATAGACTTACATCACAGAAATAAATAAATAAATAATAAAATCTATAAAGTTTCATGTACACAATAAAGTTAAAAATTTAAATAAAAAGTTTTATAATAAAACTTTTGTTTTAAAAATGGTTTTACAAACTCTTAAACATAAAATGTCAAGTATAAAAGTTAAAGGGTAAAATCTATAACTTTTATAAATCTTTTATGTGAGAGGAATAAAATATGAAATAGAAGGGGCAAGAAATCAAAAATAGAGGGGCCAAAACTTAAATTCCCCTATTCTTCCTTCTATCTTCTTCACCCATTAACCAAAACCCGACCCACTGCCCTCTTCGCGACCCGTTCACCCATCCAGCTCACCCACACGTTTTCAGATCAAATTAGGAACAGATTCGAAGAAGATACGAGCACACGGATCGAATCACACTCGTTATTAAACGAAATCAAAACAACATCGTGAGGATTCGATCCTCATAATCACGAAACACTAACCAAAATTAGATTTTAAACCAAACTAGTATAAAACCCAATCCCATCGATCGTAATAGTTCGAATCATTCCTCTATAACCTTTCTGAACACGAAAATCTTCCAAAAGATCGGTCTGGAGCGGGATTCGAAGCCGAGTAACAACTGGACGTGTACGAGACTCTAACGCCATTGAATTCTAATCATTCTAGGTAGGTAACTACATCATTCTACTTGGTTTTAGGCCTAGATTAAAAGCCCCATGGTCCTTCGTTCGATCTGTTGCTGTATAGAACGAATTGGATGAAGACCCTAGTTAGGGTTCATAGAGTTATGGGGCTAATTTGTAGAATTTTATAGCATTTATTCAAAACCGAATTGAACAACAATCGCATGGCATAGCCCAGTGGTAAACCATGCCCCCTGGGCGCATGGAACTTAGGTTCACCTCACAGGCGAGGGGGTTGAACCGGTTTTGTGATCTTTTTTAGCCATTTCCATCTATTTTTTTCCTAAAAATCTTAACATATTTTTTCTGTAATAAATTAATTAATTAAATGTTAAAATTATTTTTATTAATAAAACCAATTAATTACACATATTTTAAACATAAATACTTAAACTAATAAAACTTTAATTAATCTTTAATCATTCTTTTAAAAAGAATACTAAAATAATCTTTATAAAATACATATATGTATATATTTATTTAGTTTATTAATAATTAATCTTTTATTATTATTTTAAATAAAATAATTTATAAGATACATTTATGTATACTTTTTATCTTTTTATAATAAGATGATTATTAAATGAATCCTTTTAATTATAAACCATTTTTGCTTAAATAAATTTTATAACTTTAAATGGTTGTTTTATAAAACTAAGAATTCATTTTTAAAACAACTAAACAAAGTAAAACAATATAAACAAAAGCATAGAATTATTTTAAAAATAAAATAAATAAAAAGGTTTTGTTTTTAAAGTAAACATAAATCTTTTATATTAAACATACAATTTCCTTAACATAATTATTAATTCAAGATGCATTCTTTTAAAAACAAAATCTCTTTAAACATTAAACAATAAAAATAAAAGGATGGAAATTAGGTTAAATTAAAACATCATGAGATATTCAAATAGTTATTCAAAATCAATTAGGATATTTATTTATTTGATTATTCAAAATCAAATAAATAAATAATTATTCAAAATCAATTTGAATATTTATTTATTTCATTATTCAAAATCAAATAAATAAATAAGTATTCAAAAATCAATTAGGATAATTATTTATTTTGTTATTCAAAAATCAAATAAATAAATGATTGTTCTAAATCAATTATGATATTTATTTATTTGATTATTCAAAATCAAATAAATAAATGATTATTCAAAGTCAACTAGGATATTTATTTATTTGATTATTCAAAGTCAAATAAATAAATAATCATTCAAAAATCAATTAGGATATTTATTTATTTAATTGATAAATAAATAAATAAATAATCCTAAATGAAAACCATTCAAACTTAGACATATCAAATTAGGACTTCCATAGTATGCCATAGAAACTAGGATGCCAAAACTTAAACTCTAAGTACATAGACTAAGAAATTCTATTGCCTTTAGGGTAAGGTGTGCAAGCACAACTTCTTAAATCCTAGGCAACAATTCAAGTGACAAAGCTAGGACATCATGTGAGTAATTCTATACTCCCTCTTTACATTTTTCTACTTTTGGGATGTTACATATGCTAGTATTCAAAAACTAAGTTATTCTAGAGTCAAATACTATAGATGCAATGCTTTTAATCTATTTGGTTTGAATTCATGCTATGTGATTCTATTTGCTTTGTGATGCTATGCTATACTATGTTATTTGATACTGAGTAGCCTAAGGTGTGTTAGAGACCACCTTCGTTTTGACTTAGGTCAAATGTGCTAAAAGGGTGAAAAGTACAACTATGGGCAGACTTGTGAAAATACTTAGCCTTGTACTTTGTATTGGAACGAGTTTGGAGACGATATAAACTATTGCAAACTTGTAGATATACTAAGCTTTTTAGCTAAGTATTGATACGAGTTTGGAGACGAGATATTCTATACACTTAATTGCAAACTAGTAGGATTTACATGCTAGAGTTTAAACTTATAGTCTAATTGAATTGCATCATTTTCTTACGTATACTATAAAATATATGGGTTACTCACCAACTATGCAAATAGTTGACAAAAATCTTTATTTTGCATATGTAACAGGTTAGATGGATGCTTTCAAGGAAGACATAAGATATGTTTATGTTAGTAGGCCTAGATTTAAATTTTAAAATAATGTTAGACTATTTCCTTTATGTATTTTGGTTTTGGAACTATGTAATTGAATGATTGGTTGATTTAACGCATTTATGTTTGAATTATTTAAATACAATTGTTTAATTATTGAAATTTACACATAGCACCATGAGTAATGAACAATCTAACTCGCGCCCCGACGTATTCCGCCGTTGGTCGGGGTGTGACAGTTAAAGGAGATGTTTTTGGTACATTTCAGTGCCCAAAGACAGAGGTAGAAAAGAAACATATGAGATTGATTCCTTGTGCATCTGTTGTTGGGAGTATAATGTATGCTAATGTTTGTACCCATCCTGACATAGCATATATTGCTGGAATGCTAGGTCGTTATCCATCTAATATTGCCCTAGATAATTGGGAAACAACAAAGATAGTATTGTGCTATCTTCAAGGAATATAGGATTATAAATTAATATACATAAGAAGTGACAATATTGAAGTGATAGGTTATTTAGACTCTAACTTTGCAAAATGCAAAGATGATAAAAAGTCAACATCTAGATACATCTTTATGTTAGCAGGAGGACCTATTTAATGGAAAAGTCATAAACAACAGTTAACAACAACTTCTACTATGATGACATAATATTTTGTTGTTTATAATGCAACTTGTCGTGAAATATTGTTGAGAAATTTAATTGGTGGACTCAAAGTTATAAATTCCATTTCACGACCATTGAAGATTTATTATGATAATTCAGCAGCTGTAAGTTTTTCAAGCAGTATAATTTCGACTGGAGTTGGCTTATATCTTGATACAAAGTATTTGTTCGTTCATGAACGAGTAGAAAAAAATAATCTTTGTATCGGATACATTAACACGAAGGATATGCTCGCGGATCCATTGACTAAAGTTCTACCACCCAAAGTGTTTCAAGATCTTATATCTAGAATGGGTTTTGTGTATAAGTTATATACAAAACAGCATATAGTGTGTATTATTAATTTCTTTGAATAATTTATTTGTCTATGATTAACATTGCATGCTATTATTATTCATAGACGTATCTATATATGTCACACCCTCAAATTTACCACTTGCGGAGTCATACCGTTGGGTGTGACGTGGCAGGATCGGATACGTTGGTCATATACAACGACGCTATATGAGTTTGAAAATACGTGGATATCATTAATAATATCCTAAATTATACGTCAAATTACAAGGGAATAAAAAGTAAAGTTGTGGAAGCTTGTAAAATGTGAATTGTTCAACACATCATAATAAATAGCATGACATAGTTCAAAGTGTTCTAAATGCACAATTCTTCGAAATGGACTTCATGAATGCATTCCTAGTCCTTAAGGGAGCTAATTACCTAAAAAACATGCTAAAGTGTGTTAACATAAAGTTGGTGAGTTCACAAGTTTGGTTCAAAAGAAAGTAGGCAGTTAAATCACACACACACGCATATATATATATATATATTGTTTTATTAAAAGTTTTCCAGGCCTAAGGCCCTAAGTGTCAGTTGCATCGCTACCGAAACTCGACTCCTTGTCTTGCCTCTGCCATGCCTATCGTAGAGCAATGGTGTGTAAGGTCGAAATCCGATAGTACTATCCAAGATCCCCTCGCTGTGTTTCATTAAATGTATGATTGTGCGAGGACTTTATACGATATACAACACTTATAGAGTTCGTACAATAAAACCAGTAATATATCCGAGTGTTTGTCAAAAATTTTTGCATGTATTCTCCCCCTGTTTGTAGTTTGTAAAACAGTTAAAGAGAAATAGGGATCGTAAACTCACATGAGATTGAGTTGGTTTGCGTTTGCGTAACTTTTTCCTTATCAGTTACCTATATCACATAGGCATATGAGTTTGTGTTAGTGCTGTTTTATCTATACTGTGTTCGTGTCCAAACAACTAAAAGTTGTCCATGTTTGACTGTGTTTGACCAAGTTTCACCATGCTAACTAAACGACCGTTGGTGACATATTTAGTTTGTTAACACGGGTTTAATGTTCAATAAGTGTCCTTAATTAACAAGTTGTACACGTAAGCATATCATGCATGTTCATCAAGTATCTTTCTATATTTCACAGGTTTCTATATTTCACAGGTTTGCTATATTATCATGTTTTTACCCAAATAATCATACAAGTACTTTCATATTACATATTAAAGTGCATTTTATCATATTTCATCATTCAACATGTTCCCATATACCGATTTCACCAAATCCCCAACTAAAGTTTCTATTTATGGAAAGTTATGCATATAACTTGTTTTTACAACAATCAAACCATCCTCATATGTTTCTATGACCTTAAACATCATCATAATATCTTAACATAGCAATTATCTGCATGCAATGCGTGTTATTTAAACACAAAGTTTCCATTTTTAGAAATATATAAGCATAAACTTTATTTCTCAAATGTAACGTATCCAATATGTTAATAAGCACATCAATAGGCATAACTCATCATTTGAAACCATCTAGCATGTTTAAAACTCAATCTAGTAACCATTTTACATGTTAAAGTTTCCTTTTATGGTAATTAGTATTAATATTCACAAATGACATCAATATATAATCAAACAAAATATTACTACAAATCAGTCATCAAGGCCTCAAATACAAGTTCTTATGTTCAAAAATCCGTGCATGTGTTAATCATGGAGTTGCATGTGTGCATGCATGTGTTTTAGTGTATTTTGAGTGTAAAAGACCATTTAAGACTACCTCAAGGGACTTGAAAGTTGGAATTTAGCTGGAACATGTGCGAATGAGCTGTAAAGGCAACTGGTGATGCAATACATGTAGGGTTTGTGGCTGTTACGGTCTTCCGATGTCTTCTTCGAGCTCAAGTGCTTCAAAACTTCGAGGTGGCTCAAGCACAAGGCTTGGAGATAGCTTCCAGAAGTTGTATGAGGCTTCTATTGGGTGTTTTGGTTGAGAGGACAGAAGATGTTCGTGTGTTTGGGGTAAAGAGTGGAACGGGTGGATATGGATGGTATTTATAGTGTTTTTAGCTGAAGTGGGTCCATCGTGTACCACCAAGGACAAAACAGTCAAGTTTTGTGTCCAGGCTCTGTCGCGTATCATGAAGGGAATCCTAACCGTCGTCGCGTACCGCGTTGTCTTGTCAACGCAATGGTTGAACTTCACCGTCGCGTACCGCGACGGTCTCCGGCAAAATCCTTCGCGTACCGTGAAGGGTTCTGTGACAGTATTCTTTGTTTCATTTTTTGATTTCAAAATTCGTTTGTTTGATTCGCTATTGTTTTCACTTAAACGTTACAATTCGTTTTCACCGTGCATTCAATTACGGGTTATAGTTGCACGTTCAATTCTTTAGTGTGTTAGTTCACCAACGTTCATGATTCAACCTCGTGTGCGTGCTTTTGAAATTTTCGGTATTTCCTCAAATTACCATTTTGGATCTATTTGTGCTTGGACTCATGTGCCACGTGTCACGATAAATTAATCTAAATAAAGTGCCATGTAGGAATAAACATTTAAATAATATAAATTCGAAAGTCATAGCTGATCTGGATTTTACGGGGTGTCACAATATACATCTTAGATCATGTATATTTTGTAAATTTTAGTCATGTGTGCTTATGTAATTTATGTTAAGACTTGAGTGTGATTGTTGGCGGTATTGAATTGATTATTAATTCAATGACTGTAACTTTCTGCTTAAGGTTTTAAGATGAATTTTAACAAGTGTTCAATTTGGCCAAAACTTAACGAATACTTATCATAAATGATTTATGTCCAAGTGGGAGAATGCTAGAACCCTCAAAACATAATATGGCCTACTCATTTATTTAACTTTCACATATTGAAATAGTGGTCCCTACACTTTGTCTAAGTTGTATTTGATGGAAATACAACACACACACACACACACATATATATATATATATATGGGGTTTTCCTTTAGTTGTTGCTTTTAACCCAAAATCATATAACATAGAAACCATCGAACACCATGAAAAGGTTCAATCTCTCTGGTTATCAAATTCATCAAAATTGCAACAACGTAAAAGAAATCGTGGGTTCATCTTCAACATCTAAGATTGCAATCCTATCAAGTAAGTTTCCTATGTTAATCCATTAGTATTTCTTCATTAACTATTCAGATTCTTACAACAAGTAGTCATGTGGAACAGTGGAGGGTAGCTCGAGGTGGAGTTGATGGTGTGTGACTATAAAATTGAAAGGGACTCAGATGATGTGACTGTGACTCCTTCATGACTTTATATATCCTTAAAACCAATAAAGTATCGAGAGGGCTATAAAGTAGCTCTATTCCTATTTAGGGAGTAAAGGCTAAAAATGGTTTGATGAACCGTTTCGTTCGCCACGCACAGGCCCCGTTCACTTGCTTATCGTAGAGGCCGTAAGTAAACAGTCCCCCACAACTAAAAATAGTATAATGGGTTTGAAAGACAAAAGTGCCCGTCGTTTCTTTCACAAGTTGGCTACTTTTTCTAGAACACAGTCCGAGATAACTGTAATTATGTGTGTGTATCTATTTTCGATATGTTATGTCCGATTCAAGCGCTCTTTTACCTCCCAAAGAGCAATACATATGCATGATGACTACATGACCTATATAGAATACATGTGAAAGAAACATGATCACTTAGAGAGTCATTTTCTCATATATTAATTAACATAGAATTCATGCTTTCTAATGAAACCCAACTCTTAGTAAATAACACTTTTGTTAAATTCAACCAAATTTCTACTTTAGTTTTTTTAGTAAATTAAATTAATAACGAGTTAGGTCAAATATAAAGTATTTTTGTTCTTATTTAATTTTTGTTTTTAGTTGGCCTAAGTTTCATTGTAAATTTTGTTTGAAAACAAGTTAAGTCAATTATAACATGTTTTCGTTTGATATTATAAATTATAGGCTCCGCCACAACGCACAATAGGTTAAAATCACTAGTTATAAATTGAGAAAACCTATCACTCCACATTTTATCGTCTACCCTTTTAATATATATAATAATAAATCTATGATGGAGATGCTTTTACATAAAACGAAGAAAGTAATAAATTGTTTATATTGAAAGATAACAATTTACTTTATAGTTATTTTATTTAAGACAAAATAATTTTAATTACCATTGTCATATCACATATGTCATGTGTGGTAAGATCATATAACATGCACTGTCTCCAACTAAAAGAATTATAGGAATGATCCAAATCATATAAAATAATGTAACATTGGCTTTTTTTTTTTTTTTTTTTTTTTTTTTTTTACAACCAAGAAGCAAAAAAAAATGAACAAATAAACAAAATATTATACAATTATTAAAGAACTATTGGGTGTGATCATTAAAATAAACAATCTATTAAATATCAAAACCTCATGACTTGGCATAAACGAACACTATTAAACAAGCAAAAACGGACACAATTGAACAATCATAAACAAATACAAACGACAAATCTCCTAAATGTGTATACATATCATCCATAAATTAGATAGTTAACTGAACATAAGCTAACATAGATAGTTAACGAACATTAACGAACACAAATATACAAACATAAATAAATGAACATAACCGACCAGTTCATTAACATAAATAAACGAACACTAGCCACTAGGTGTGTTCATGTTCGTTCATTACTTCACTTAATTAAACGAACACAAGTTTTATATTCGTGTTCGTTCATTTATAAAATAAACAAACATAAACGAATGTCCCGTCAAACAGTTCATGAACATTTTACGAACTGTTCGGTTCGTTTACAGGCCTACCGACGCCCATCCATATGGACTCCTGTCACCGATCAATCACAACCGAACTGCTGGACACCACCACCACCACCACCACCACCACCACCACCACCACCACCACCACCACCACCACACCACCACCACCACCACCACCACCACCACCACCACCACCTTCTCAACACACCTTTACGAGTTACGACCACCCTTCACAATAATTCTATCATAACAACCTCTAGAATATAACATCTAACGTCGTGATAATCTTGAATTTAGACATGATGTCTTTTTTTTTTTTAGTTTTGTGAATTAATATTGGAATGTTTCTTGCCTTTTTGTTAAATATTAAATAAATACCCATTAGTGTAATTTCATTTTGATCTAAGTTGAAATGTTTTGGCATCATATTGTATGGCAATATGCTTATTGGCGGAGTCAGAAAATTTTTTCATGGATAGCGAAAATTTTTTATGCTTGTTTGAGGATTGCTATATAATAAATTTTTTTCTTTTATGTTCAGATCAGGTTAGGTTGAATCGGGTCGGGTCATGTTAAAAAACAATTAAACTAAATTTCATATATAAATCATAATAAAAATAAAATAAATATAAAGTTGTTTTTATGCCTAACAAAATGGGCGGGTGGGTTTGGTTGGGTAACGGGTCAGAATGCATGCGTATCAGAATGTGTGCGTGTCAGGATAGATGCAGGTTGTGATAAGTTTTAATCAAAATCAGTTTAGGTTTAAATAAGTTATATTAAAAAATATCAATTTTGTTCAAGTTAAAATGAATTGTAACTAAATACATAGTTTAATTGAATAAATTTTAATGTTTTCTCATCAAATATATTATTCGAATATTCTTACCCGTTTGAATCTATTATATTCACATAGTTTTTAAGTTACTCATCTTTGCTTGTATAATGTTAAAGTGTTACCATCCCAATCCATTTTATATTATAATGTTACCCATTTAATTATTTACTCAAATCTACCAATTTTTCTTGTTATAGGTCTAGATTGTCAGGCCTAATTGTTCTATTCATGGCTTTATTTTTTTGAATCTATCTAAAACAAACTCTCACTTAATTCTTATCACAAATTTGATTATGCAAATTTGAGAGAAGCGATTGCAAAATATTAAGATGTTCGGTCAATATTTTAACATATGTATACTTGTTAGAATTTTTTTAAAGAGGGCGGTTGCCCCCTCCTAAATATATGGTGGGCAGACTACTAAATATGCTTGAAATTACTGCTTCTTGGAGAGACGTTAAGTTGTTTTGAAGCAGTTAACTTCTTTGGATATTTTTGCTTAAAAATATGAGTATAAAGTTTGGTTTTAGCTAGTCATTACTGAAAGAAAAAAATTTGTTGAACGTCACCATCACCGATCGGTCCCATGGTCAACATGAGGGAGGTAAATAGCGTGACCTAAGGAAAATTGGGTGGTGCCAGGCTTTGAACTCTAGAATAACGAAAGAAGTATGATGTTGTTGTTTGCAGGGGTGGAGGTTTAAAGGGCCCGGGGTGCTATGGTCCCTACCGTTTTTATGGTCGAAAGCCTTGATATAGTAGTTTTATGTTGCAGAATTTTATAGGCATTGAGTCCGGTCCCTTCGGATTTTCTTCCTAAAATTTCTTGCCCCTCTTGGATTTTAAAAAAATAATAAAGTTGAACTAATATTGTAAGTTTTAACATTACCTTTAAGGGTTAGTAATTCACAGTGTTGGTTGTCATCTCATTTTTCAGCCGATTTTGAGTTTAAAGTTTGTTTTGGGCCTTAAAAATTAAAATGGGTCTTAACTATTAAACATTACTTATTTACCTATTGATTCAGAGTGTATAATGAATGAGTTGAAAGAGCTTAAAGGTCGTCGCGCTAAATTGTGATTCTTCTATCAGGTACTCACCTTTTCTTCTAAAATATTTTATGTCTTGTTTGATACAAACATTTTTTTTACTCAAACAAATATTTAATATTTTAAATTGTTTGACCCAACCCGAATTACCATTTGCTGACCTGAATTTTTAGTCCGAAACATAGCGTTAAGAAAAAAATTGGCCCATGACTTTCGGACATCTTGGACATGTTTTTCAAGCTCCGGCGCTCCGCCACTGGTTGTTTGGCCGCATGAGATAGACAAAAGAAGGGGATAAGGCATGGGAGGCCTTGGGGAGGGCAAACTCGGCCTCTGTCCAGGGTCTTTTATCGTAAGGGTACAAAAATTTTAAAAATTGTTTTTAAATTATATATATTTAGTTGTATCTTCGAATACAAAACCGAAAAAACACAAGTTTATAATTACTAGGGGCCTTTTTTTTTCAGTACGTCCGGAGCACTTGAATTCTTAGGGCCGTCCCTGAGGTAAGGGATGGTTGGGAGGGAGATTGAAGGAGTGTTGTAGTGGTGTTCTTGTTGCTTGCAACAGAGCACAAAAAAAAAGCCAAGAAGTCGATGGATTTCTGATTGGCTTCATCGATGGTGTTTGCTGAAGACATATGGCCAATATTATTTGTTTTTTTATCGTTAAGTATAAGGGTAATTTAAGTATTTTTGAAAATATAACCTTAAAAATTAACAGTCTTTTATTTTAACTAGGTTTATTCATCCCGCACGTTGCGGCGGGTATTACAGTACACTCCTGATAATAGGTATTATACATCATTTACAGAAGATTAAGTTACATAACAAAATCAAATCTTTCACCACGATCTTTATACAATTTTTTCACAAAAAACATAAAATCATATAAAATCCTCACAAATATGTTATAAAAATAATAGAAAAAATTACTTACAAAATACATCTCACTGACAACCAATCGTTTGAATTATAAGAAAAGCTTAAATCTATAAGCAAATGTTTCATATTTAATACTTCTATCTTTGTTTAATTACTACTTTTCAAAGTTAAAAAACTTTATGATGGTCCAAGTCTAAATTTTCAAAACGTCACTACATAGATCAGACACTTAAATTATATAATATATATATATGTGTGTGTGTGTGTGTATAGGATTGAGATCAAATAATAACACACTTTAAAAGCAATAACCCAAATAACTTTGTCAAGATTAAGCCAAATCTTAGATTTTTTTAACATCATTGTAACACATTTATAACACTATGTTCTTTTATGAGTTTGGAAAATTCATCACAGTTTGAAAGTTTACATCGTTGTAAGTTTTGTGCCTAAAACATTTACAGTGCTGTAAATCAAAAACTTACAACGATGATATTTTTTAAACGGTAATGAATTTTCACAAACTTATAAAAGAACATAGTGTTCTAAATGTGTTACAATGATGTTCAAAAAAAATCCAAAATTTGGCATCATCTTGTCAAAGTTATCTGGTTTATTGCTTTAACTCTTTAAGAGTGGGTTATTATTTGAACACTTCTCTATATATATATATCATTTGCAGAAACATAATTTACATAGCAAAATCAAATTTCTTATCATGAACTTTAATACAAATTTTTCATAAAACCATACAAAATCCTCACAAATATGTTACACAAATAATAGAAAAAATTACTCGCAAAATATTTTTTACCGGCAACCAATCGTTTGAATTAAAACAAAAACCTATATTTATAAGCAAATTTCTCAAATTTAATAAAAAGTCAAATCTCTAAGCAAATATGTCAAATTTAATATCTTCATCTCTGTTACTGCTTCTCAAAGTTAAAAAAAACTTTTGGTGGTTCAAGTATAAATTGTTAAAACGTCATTATTCCTTTCTTTGCTTATAACAAACTAAAACCACTATTCATTTTCAATATTTTTATAATTATGAACCAAAAAGACAGTTACACTTATACTGGTTTCTAATTAATCAACAAAATGCACATCAAAAAGCTCCCAACAAAAAAAACATATTTACCATTCAATGGAATATTTATATGAGATTTCCTATTCAATATAATAATTGTATAGTTACTATTCATTTTCATGAAGTTTAATATATATATAATAATAATCATCTGTATTATTTTTTTTTAAATTAGAAATCATTTTTATAATTTTTTGAAGCCAAGTTACATCTAATAAAACCATTCTTAAGCAACAAATAAGTGTCATAAAAACTTGAAAATATATATATATATAGAGGATGAAATTTTTTATAACCCTTATATTTTGTTACAACCTATTAACTATTATCCAATTGTTACTTTAAAAGGGTAAGTGTATAGGATCGTGCCACGTGTCAATTTCATTTTTTTAATAAGAAGGACATTTAGGACATTTGTTATTTAAGTAAAGTTTACCCCATTTTTTTTAAACTTTCATAACTTTTTTATACAAATATTATTTTTTTAAAAAAATTGCACCATTATACTCGTCTCATTTTTCTCTTTAATTTCGTTATAGTCTCGACTAGTTTTTTTTTATATCATGTATTTACATCATTGTAACGAGCTTAAAGATAACAAACTAATTAAAATTTTTTCTAAAAATTGTAAATTACAGTAATGTAACATAAAATGAAGTAATGTAACACAAAATAAAGTAATTTACAATGACATAATTAACGGTGACGTAACACATTATTTACAGTGACGTAAATTTCTCTTTATTTCCCGTTATAATGTTGACTAGTTTTTTTAATTTTTTTTCTCATTGTCCATTATTTACATCGATGTAACGAGCATAAATATAGCACATTATTTTAAATTTTTTCTAACAATGATAAATTACAGTGATGTAATATAACACATTATTTTATTTTTTTCTATAACAATGATAATTACAATGATAAATTACAGTGATGTAATATAACACATTATTTTGATTTTTTTCTCTAACAATGATAATTATAGTGATGTAATTAATCATTGTTCGAAAAAAATTCAAACTAATTTGTTGTATTTAGGCTCATTACAAATTAGGGATGAGCAAAAAGCCAAAAAAAACCGAACCGAAACCGAAACCGAATTAACCGGAAAAACCGAACCGGAACCAAATTAACCGAAAAAACCGAACCGGAACCGAATTAACCGAAAAAACCGAAACCGAATTTTACGTCAATGTAAATTACATCACGGTAAATTACGTCAATGTAAATTACATCACTGTAATTTATCATTGTTAGAAAAAAATTCAAATAAATTTCATATATTTAAGTTCGTTACAATGATCTAAATATATGACATTTAAAAAAAGTAAAAAAAATTAGTCGAGACTATTACTGAATTAAATAGAAAAATGAGACAAATATAATGATGCAATTTTTTTTAAAAAAATAATATAATATAAAAAAGTTATTAATGTTTAAAAAGAGGGGGGAAACTTATAAAAGGTAAAATGACTATGATGTCTTTTCTAATATTTTAATTAAAAGCTTATGTGTAACTTTGTTATTGGTTGAAATGGGTTATGTAGTTGTAGGAAAAGATGAGTGTTATATAAAAAAATCCCATCATATATATATATATATATAGGGGATGAAATTTTTTATAACCATCATCTTTTGCTACAACTACATAACCCTCATCCAATGGTTACTTTAAAAAGGTAAGTGTATAGGATCGTGCCACGTGTCAAGTTCTTTGTTTTTAGTATGAAGGGCATTTAGGACATTTGTCATTTATGTAAAGTTTATGTAACACCCAAAACATTTACACGCTTACACATGTCAAAGTAAGGTCCCAGTTAGGTTTTATCACAAAAACTTTATCAAAAGATTATGCGGAAGCGCCAAAAATATTTACAAAAGTAATATAAACATGACAAGTTACTAATTACATCCCAAAATCATTATACCATAGTGTATATAACAACACAACAACCAAAATTTGCATAACGTTTGATATTTCCAAAATACGCGGCCCGATCATAAGCTTTCATGCGCATCTACCTTCGACCTACAAAAAAAACCACATATAATTTCACCATTAGTTCATAAGAACTAAGTAAGATTATCCCTAATGGTCCCCCAACCCAAAAATGGCAAAACACATCAATTTTGGTCAGGGCCGTAAGGAAGGCCGTAACCTACTGTCTCAGGGCCGTAAATCAGAGAGTTCAGCTACCCCAGGCCGTAGCTTATGGTCCCAGGGCCGTAGCTTATGGTCTCCTGCACCAGAAATGCAGATTTTTCTGTTTTGTGCAGTTTTGACCCATTCGAAGGCCCGTTTTCATTCTTTCACTTTTCAAAGTGATTTCACACATCCAAAAGGTCTATTCAACCATATTACTTGGATTCAAATAATCAAATTACATCATTTCATATCCAAACATAATTGGACATCAAATCCTCAAAACTAATCAAATTCACCAAAGAGGTGTTTCATTCATAACTTCTATTTATATCAATAAATTTAGTTATACAAATGATAACCAAACATAATTCATCAATAATTACTATAATGTTCACCCTCAGGTACTTCCATTATATATTTCAAACCAATTCAAATCAATTAATCAATTACAACCAATTTTCCACACTTAGGTGGAAACTTGCTATCCAATATAATTATGATGTTCTCTCCCAAGTACTTCCATCATAACTTGCCAAAGTTTACTTCCACATTCAAGTGGTGAAGTAATCAACAATTATCAATTCAAACTATGATGTTCACACTCTAGTCCTTCCATCATAGTTTTCAATTCCAACCAACAATTCACATGTTTATAACCAAATATAAGATCATGATTCTATGATATATATATCTTATGATACTTCTATCGTAGAACTACATAACCATTTTGCATTTAACTCGATTGCATCAAGTTATAAATCAAAATTTTCAATCTAATAACAGTTTGACTTTTTAAATAGTCAAACCGCATAACCAACTCAACATCATCAATTACTCATACATTTATAATCAATCCAATACAAGTAATAGGCTATTACTACTACATATATATGGTGTTTAGTAAGTTAGATAACTTACCTTAGAACTTCTAATCACGGATTAACTATCGGTGCTTTGCCTTCCCGTTGACTTCCCTTTGAAGTTCCACTATCACCACCTAGTTACAACAATTCAATTCTCTTAACTACCATTTTAATTAAGATTGATATAAGCTCAACAATTCAACCATTTTACTACCGAATCATCAATTTCATGATGATAATCACTTTTAACCCATTTCATGACTCAATTTCCAAATATTGACTTAAAAGTCAATTATTGGCATTTTAACAAACAACATGTGTGCAAGCTTTTACCTACACACTATATTGTTAGTTTCAACTTAGCCATAACCCATTTCTACAATCAAGCTCATTAAACTCATAAGTTTAACATATTAGGTTGAGTTTTGACCAAAACTTACATGCAAAACAACAACATAGCATTACTTAAAATCAATGTCACCATGTTCATATGTAAACCCAAACTCACATGATTTCCCCAACACCCAAATCCTCACCTATTGATTCTTTATGTAAGAATCATATGTTTGGGCTTTTAAAACATGATTACAAGATCAAAACAACATGTTGTAATTACCCATTACACCTAATTCAAAGTTTGGATGAAAACCCATTCATGGCTTCATCTTTCAAAGTTTCAAGAACTAGAAATAAACCTCAAATTCACTTACCTAGTTGTTGAAGATCACCTAAGATAGTGATTTTGCTCCTTAAACTTGATTTAAACTTCAAGATTTCCACCAATTTGGAAGCTAGGTTAAAGCTTCTTCTTCTCCTTCTTTGGCTTCTCACGTACGAAACACACACATACACATAGTGAGGATATGTGAAATCTTGACCAAAGTCAAATACATATCCCCCAACTTACAAGTTTAGGTAATTGGCAATTATAACCCTCAATCTTTCAAAACATATAACTAAGTTATCTAACTTAGTTATGAACTTTACCAAACAACATCATTCAAATACTAGTTAAATAAATATTTAACTAAAAC
Source organism: Mikania micrantha (assembly GCA_009363875.1). Taxonomy (NCBI): domain Eukaryota; kingdom Viridiplantae; phylum Streptophyta; class Magnoliopsida; order Asterales; family Asteraceae; genus Mikania; species Mikania micrantha. The sequence goes on from CM018695.1 coordinate 59,916,252, forward strand.
TTGACCCGTTCGATTATATTATAATATTTAAACAAAACGGGTCGTTACAAATTCTCCCCTCCTTAAAGGGGTTTCGTCCCCGAAACTACATTACAACTCAAATAAAAACGGGTAAAATTTCTTCATTTCTTCCTCCGACTCCCATGTAACGTCGGATCCTTTGCGATTCTTCCATTTTATCAAGACTTGGTTAATTGACTTATTTCTAAGTCGCTTAACCTTTCGATCCAAAATTTCCACCGGTTTTTCAACATAATTCAATTTGTCAACAATTTCAACATCTTCCAATGGCACATAAGCCGTCTCATCGGCTAAACACTTCCTCAAGTAGGAAACATGGAAGGTGTTGTGTATTCCACTCAACTCATCCGGTAACTCAAGTCGATAGGCAACCTCCCCGACTCTTGCTAGAATTTTAAAAGGTCCAACAAAACGTGGACTCAATTTTCCACGTTTGCGAAACCGAATAACACCCTTCCATGGAGAAACCTTTAACAAAACATAATCCCCCACTTGGAACTCTATAGGTCTTCTCCGTTTATCAGCATAGGATTTCTGTCGATCTTGAGCTGCTTTCAAATGAACTCGAATTTGATCAATCTTGTCATTTGTGGCTTTTACAACTTCTTTATTAGCAAGCTCTCGTGGACCGACTTCTTCCCAACAAACAGGAGTACGACATTTTCTCCCGTAAAGCATCTCATACGGAGGCATACCAAGGCTAGAATGATAACTATTGTTATACGAAAACTCAGCCAATGGCAAGTAGTCATCCCAATTGCCCCCAAAATCAATTATGCATGCACGTAACATATCCTCCAACGTTTGAATGGTACGTTCACTCTGACCATCCGTCTGAGGGTGATAAGCCGTGCTCAACAGAAGTTTAGTTCCTAATTCCTCCTGGAATTTCCTCCAAAAATGTGAAGTAAATCGAGTGTCTCGATCAGATACTATACTCACAGGAACTCCATGACGTGATACAACTTCACGTATGTACACTTCTGCCATCCTTTCCGACGAATAAGTCTCACGAATAGGAATAAAGTGAGCACTTTTCGTCAACCTATCAACAACAACCCAAATCGTGTCATGCCCCTTTTTTGTTTTAGGGAGTTTGGTGATCAAGTCCATAGTAACGTGTTCCCATTTCCACATGGGAATTTCCAATGGTTGTAACTTGCCATACGGTTTTTGATGCTCAGCTTTAACCTGCATGCAAGTTAAACACTTTTCAACATATTTAACAACATCTCTTTTCATCCCAGGCCACCAATAATTTGTTCTAAGATCTCTATACATTTTTGTAGCTCCCGGGTGAATCGAGTATTTAGATTTATGAGCTTCATCCAACAATGTTACTTTAAATGGACATGTAGGTGGAATCCAAACTCGACCCCACCTTGTTTTTAACCCACGATTATCTTCTTCCAAGTTATGGATTTGCCCTTTAATACGATCTCTTTTCCAATTTTCTTCTTTGAGTGCTTCAACTTGAGCATCTTTGATTTGATTGACAATATCAGAAGAAACCACAATCTTCATCGCCTTCACCCTTATGGGTGAATATTCCTTTCTACTTAAAGCATCGGCAACCACGTTTGCCTTTCCCGGATGGTAGAGGATTTCACAATCATAATCTTTGATTAACTCTAACCACCGTCTTTGTCTCATATTCAACTCTTTTTGAGTAAAGAAATATTTAAGGCTTTTATGGTCAGTATAAATGGTACACTTTACACCATAAAGATAATGCCTCCAAATTTTTAGAGCAAAAACTACCGCCGCAAGCTCAAGATCATGAGTTGGGTAGTTTATTTCATGTATCTTCAATTGCCTTGAAGCATACGCAATCACTTTTCCCCGTTGCATTAAAACACAACCTAAACCCGAATACGATGCATCAGAATAAACCACAAAGTCATCGGGTCCATCGGGTAATGTCAATACGGGAGCTTGAGTCAATTTTGTTTTCAACTCAAGAAAAGCTTGCTCTTGTTCTTCTCCCCATACATATTTCACTCCCTTCTTTGTCAACTTAGTCAAAGAAGAAGCTATTTTGGAGAAGTCTTGAATAAATCGTCTATAATATCCCGCTAAACCAAGAAAACTTCTCACTTCAGTAGGAGTCTTAGGTGAACTCCACTTCGAGATAGCTTGAATTTTAGAAGGATCAACATGGATGCCCTTTTTATCAATAACATGCCCCAAAAATTGTACCTCTTGCAACCAAAAAGCACATTTAGAAAATTTAGCGTATAGTTTCTCCTTTCGAAGAATTTCAAGCATCTCGCGCAAGTGACAAGCATGATCATCCTCATTTTTAGAGTAAATGAGAATATCATCAATAAACACAATGACAGATTTGTCTAACAGCGGACGACATACTCGATTCATTAAATCCATAAACGCCGCTGGAGCGTTAGTCAATCCAAAAGACATGACGAGAAACTCGTAATGCCCATATCGAGTACGAAAAGCCGTCTTCTCAATATCTTCATCTTTAACTTTGAGTTGATGGTAACCCGAACGTAGATCAATCTTGGAAAACCACTTGGCTCCTTGCAACTGATCAAAAAGGTCGTCGATTCTTGGTAATGGATAACGGTTCTTCACAGTTACCTTATTCAACTCTCGGTAATCAATACACATTCTCATACTCCCATCCTTCTTCTTGACAAAGAGCACCGGAGCACCCCAAGGTGAAATGCTAGGACGGATAAAACCTTTATCAAGAAGATCTTGAAGTTGAGACATCAATTCTTGCATTTCGGTTGGTGCCAACCGATATGGAGCTTTAGCAATTGGCTTAGCCCCGGGAACTAAATCAATACGAAACTCCACATCCCTTTCTAGAGGAACACCTGGCAAATCATCCGGAAAAACATCGGGAAAGTCTCTAACTATAGGAATATCTTCAAATGTCTTTACTCCTTTTCTCGTATCAACCACATATGCTAGGTAGGACTTGCCTCCTTGATTTACATATTTCATTGCTTTGACTATCGAACATAAAACAACTCCATATCTTCTTTCTCCACTTATACAAACTTCACGGCCATTGGGTGACTTCAATTGAACCACTTTACGATCACATATAATATTGGCTTGATGTGTAGACAACCAATCCATTCCAACTACAACATCAAATTCTCCTAGTAGCATTGGTATCAATTCTATCTCATAATCCTCATCTTCAATGGTGATTTTACAATTTCGATAAACATTAAAAACTAAGAAGCTCTTAGAGTCAGCCACTTCAATTTCTAAAGGAGAAATCAAATTTTCCAACACAAATGACGAATGATGGATAAAATTAGTTGACACAAATGATCTACTTGCTCCAGAATCAAACAACACATAAGCCGGTAAAGTGTTGACAAGAAAAGTACCTGTCACCACATCAGGATTTGCTTTAGCTTCTTCAGCAGTAATCTGAAAGGCTCTTCCTTTTGGTTTAGGGATCTCCGGCTTCTTCACACTAGCACTTCCCGATCCAGCTCCTTTCAATTCTGGACAATCACTTCTCTTATGTCCAGGTTTGTAGCAATTGAAACATATACTTGGAGTGTTTGTGCAATGGGAGGCAAGATGCCCCGGTTTTCCACACTTGTAACATGTTAAAGTTTTAGCATAACACTCCCCCACATGATTCTTTCCACAATTGTTGCATTTCTTGATTACTTTCCCCGATACGAACTTCTTTGAAGGACTAGAAAATTTGCCCTTCTTTGAAGTAGTTTCAATCGTTTCAACCTTGCGCTTTTCTCCGCGCTCTTCTTGTCTTTTCAACTCCAATTCCCTTTCACGTGCACAATCAACAAGTTCCGATAGTGTCTCACACTTAGATGGAGTGAGAAATTCACGATACTTAGCATTTAGCATGTTGTAATACCTATTAATCCACATCTTCTCCGTCTGCAACAAATCCGGACAAAATTTCGCCTTATCATAGAATATAGCAGTGATAGTATCAATGCTCTCATCCTTTTGCCTCAAATGAAGAAATTCTTCCGTGATTCGATCAATGGCGGCTTGTGGACTAAATCGTTTAAGGAAGAGTTCCTTAAACTGCCCCCATGTGAGGCTTGCAACCCCATCACGACCCTTCTCCTTACGAAGAAGTTCCCACCAATCTTTAGCACGATCTTTCAATTGATTGCCAGCAAAGACAACCTCATCCTTGGGATCACAATGACTTGTTTCGAATGTGCTTTCCATATCTGAAATCCACCGTTGACTTAACAAGGGATCAACCTCCCCTTTGAAGACGGAGGGCTTACAAGCAATGAACTCTTTGTAAGTGACTTTCTTGGTTGGTGGTTCAAGATTACCCACTGTTTGGCCTATTTCAGCTTTCAAAGCCCCTAATTCATCACTTATAAATTTACGTAAGGATGCTTGCATTCCATCCATATATGTAGGCATGGCTGCTTCAAACGCTTTTGCAACCTCCTCTTTCACAATACGCCTAGTTTCAATGAGAGTAGCATCTTCACCCTCATTTTCTCCAATATTATGTTCATCAGCCATAATGACTGAAATTTTAACATTTTAACGTTAGTTATTTACAACCCATTCATACTAGGCACTAGTCAATATTTAGTGACACTATAATCACTTTTCAAACAAATTCCTAACACCTTACCTAATTTCCATGACCTTAATACAAAATAGTTTCCATAAGGTTTTGTTTATATCATGTGTGCACTAATACGTTGGCCAGACGTAGAAGTCCATACACCATATATTCGTTTCCTTATTTCTTTCATTTCATACTCAGGTCAAAGATTTAGGTTTCATATAATCAATCAACATCAATTCAAATTCAACAATCAATAATCAATTCAACAATTAGATGTACTAACCTCATGCGTTTAGCTTCATGATCGGGTCTTCGAGTCAAACGTTATCAATTTATATCAAGAGCACAAGAGTTTGAGATCAAATGTTCGCGACGCACTTGATTCACTCAAACCATTGGCTCTGATACCAACTTGTAACACCCAAAACATTTACACGCTTACACGTGTCAAAGTAAGGTCCCAGTTAGGTTTTATCACAAAAACTTTATCAAAAGATTATGCGGAAGCGCCAAAAATATTTACAAAAGTAATATAAACATGACAAGTTACTAATTACATCCCAAAATCATTATACCATAGTGTATATAACAACACAACAACCAAAATTTGCATAACGTTTGATATTTCCAAAATACGCGGCCCGATCATAAGCTTTCATGCGCATCTACCTTCGACCTACAAAAAAAACCACATATAATTTCACCATTAGTTCATAAGAACTAAGTAAGATTATCCCAATGGTCCCCCAACCCAAAAATGGCAAAACACATCAATTTTGGTCAGGGCCGTAAGGAAGGCCGTAACCTACTGTCTCAGGGCCGTAAATCAGAGAGTTCAGCTACCCCAGGCCGTAGCTTATGGTCCCAGGGCCGTAGCTTATGGTCTCCTGCACCAGAAATGCAGATTTTTCTGTTTTGTGCAGTTTTGACCCATTCGAAGGCCCGTTTTCATTCTTTCACTTTTCAAAGTGATTTCACACATCCAAAAGGTCTATTCAACCATATTACTTGGATTCAAATAATCAAATTACATCATTTCATATCCAAACATAATTGGACATCAAATCCTCAAAACTAATCAAATTCACCAAAGAGGTGTTTCATTCATAACTTCTATTTATATCAATAAATTTAGTTATACAAATGATAACCAAACATAATTCATCAATAATTACTATAATGTTCACCCTCAGGTACTTCCATTATATATTTCAAACCAATTCAAATCAATTAATCAATTACAACCAATTTTCCACACTTAGGTGGAAACTTGCTATCCAATATAATTATGATGTTCTCTCCCAAGTACTTCCATCATAACTTGCCAAAGTTTACTTCCACATTCAAGTGGTGAAGTAATCAACAATTATCAATTCAAACTATGATGTTCACACTCTAGTCCTTCCATCATAGTTTTCAATTCCAACCAACAATTCACATGTTTATAACCAAATATAAGATCATGATTCTATGATATATATATCTTATGATACTTCTATCGTAGAACTACATAACCATTTTGCATTTAACTCGATTGCATCAAGTTATAAATCAAAATTTTCAATCTAATAACAGTTTGACTTTTTAAATAGTCAAACCGCATAACCAACTCAACATCATCAATTACTCATACATTTATAATCAATCCAATACAAGTAATAGGCTATTACTACTACATATATATGGTGTTTAGTAAGTTAGATAACTTACCTTAGAACTTCTAATCACGGATTAACTATCGGTGCTTTGCCTTCCCGTTGACTTCCCTTTGAAGTTCCACTATCACCACCTAGTTACAACAATTCAATTCTCTTAACTACCATTTTAATTAAGATTGATATAAGCTCAACAATTCAACCATTTTACTACCGAATCATCAATTTCATGATGATAATCACTTTTAACCCATTTCATGACTCAATTTCCAAATATTGACTTAAAAGTCAATTATTGGCATTTTAACAAACAACATGTGTGCAAGCTTTTACCTACACACTATATTGTTAGTTTCAACTTAGCCATAACCCATTTCTACAATCAAGCTCATTAAACTCATAAGTTTAACATATTAGGTTGAGTTTTGACCAAAACTTACATGCAAAACAACAACATAGCATTACTTAAAATCAATGTCACCATGTTCATATGTAAACCCAAACTCACATGATTTCCCCAACACCCAAATCCTCACCTATTGATTCTTTATGTAAGAATCATATGTTTGGGCTTTTAAAACATGATTACAAGATCAAAACAACATGTTGTAATTACCCATTACACCTAATTCAAAGTTTGGATGAAAACCCATTCATGGCTTCATCTTTCAAAGTTTCAAGAACTAGAAATAAACCTCAAATTCACTTACCTAGTTGTTGAAGATCACCTAAGATAGTGATTTTGCTCCTTAAACTTGATTTAAACTTCAAGATTTCCACCAATTTGGAAGCTAGGTTAAAGCTTCTTCTTCTCCTTCTTTGGCTTCTCACGTACGAAACACACACATACACATAGTGAGGATATGTGAAATCTTGACCAAAGTCAAATACATATCCCCCAACTTACAAGTTTAGGTAATTGGCAATTATAACCCTCAATCTTTCAAAACATATAACTAAGTTATCTAACTTAGTTATGAACTTTACCAAACAACATCATTCAAATACTAGTTAAATAAATATTTAACTAAAACTTGACCCGTTCGATTATATTATAATATTTAAACAAAACGGGTCGTTACAGTTTACCCCCTTGTTTTTTAAACATTCATAACTTTTTTATACTATATTATTTTTTTTAAAAAGTTGCACCATTATACTCGTCTTATTTTTCTCTTTAATTTCGTTATAGTCTCGACTAGTTTTTTTTTTATTTTTTTGATGTCATGTATTTACATCATTGTAACGAGCTTAACGATAGCAAATTAATTAGAAATTTTTTCTAACAAAGGTGAATTACAGTAATGTAACACAAAATGAAGTAATTTACAATGACATAATTAACGGTGACGTAACACATTATTTACAGTGATGTACTTTTCTCTTTAATTCCCGTTATAATGTTGACTAGTTTTTTTATTTTTTTTTTCTTATTGTTCATTATTAACATCGATATAACGAGCATAAATATAGCACATTTTTTTGAATTTTTTGTCTAACAATGATAAATTACAGTGATGTAATATAACACATTATTTAATTTTTTCTCTAACAATGATAATTACAATGATAAATTACAGTGATATAATATAACACATTATTTTGATTTTTTTTCTCTAACAATGATAATTATAGTGATGCAATTTATCATTGTTCGAAAAAAATTCAAACTAATTTGTTGTATTTAGGCTCGTTACAAATTAGGGATGATTAACCGAAAAAACCGAACTGGAACCAAATTAACCGAAAAAACCGAACCGGAACCAAATTAACCGAAAAAACCGAGACCGAATTTTACGTCAATGTAAATTAAATCACGATAAATTGCGTCAATGTAAATTACATTACTGTAATTTATCATTTTTAAAAAAATTTCAAATAAATTTGTTATATTTAAGCTCGTTACAATGATGTAAATATAGGGCATCTAAAAAAAGTAAAAAAAATTAGTCGAGACTATAACGGAATTAAAGAGAAAAATGAGACGAATATAATTGTGCAATTTTTTTAAAAAAAATAATATATTATAAAAAAGTTATTAATGTTTAAAAAAGAGGGGGAAAAACTTATAAATGTAAAATGACTATAATGCTCTTTTTAATATTTTAATGAAAAGATTATGTGTAAGTTTATGATTGATTGAAATGAGTTATATAGTTGTAGTAAAAGATGATGGTTGTAAAAAATTTCATCCCATATATATAATATGGGGGATGTTCAATTGAGAACCAATTAAAGTTAAGAACTAAAAGAACCATTTATAGCCACAAATTTGAAGGGTATAAAGGTAAATTCCCATATTTTCAAGGAAAATACTTTTATACCCTTTAAAACTTATGGCTATTAATATCAACAGGCTATAATCGTCGATATTTTATGAGATCCGAGAGGATGATAAGTAAGAAATTCTTTTAGTTTTTTACAATTTGTTGGTTTTTAAAATGAATCCTTATATAACATATTCTACTCGAAGTTAAAACTGTAAAGCTGATTGCATTCTAAAACAAGTAAATTACAAAATGGCTACTCTATTTTCAGTTTTTCACTTTCCAATTTTACCATATTTAAAAAAAAAAAAAAAAAAAAAAAAAAAAAAAAAAAAAAAAAAAAAAACCATAACCGACTCAGGCTCGCACGTACGCCAATCCCAACCGTCCAATCAAAGACACAATTCTAAACCGTGGATCTAATCAATCACCCGTCTATAAATACCAACTTCATCCATTCATCGCCTCCACATAAACGCTACCCGTATTGATTCTTAAAACGAGACCTAAACAAAGTTCTTGATAATCATAAAATCGAATCAACGATTACTGTTTGAAATTTGTTAAATCTTAATTCTGTTTGTGTTAGATCGCACAATTATTCGTGATTATCGAGATTCAGTCGTTGTTTTTCGCTAGGTTTAGGGTTTGTTCAATCTGGTTTGATACTTGATGTTTCTCGTTCTAAATCGGTAATTTTACCACTCTTTCATCTTTAATCTCGATATTTGTTTGTTAATTTATCGTATTATTTCAGGATCTTGAGATCGGAACCCTAGGGTTTTGAATTTTACTTTTGGTGTCCTTTTGGATCTCGTTAATTTGGATATTTGAATCTCAGGACTTGTTTACGGAGGTATACAGACTGATTAAGTTGGGATCGAAGATGAAGGATCAGGCGCCGATGATGAATCAATCGAAAATGGCGAATCAGTCGCAGATGATGAGTATGGGTCAGCAGTTGCCGCCGGTGATGAGTCAGCCACAGCAGATAATGAATAATCAGAACTCGCAGATGTTTGTGAATCAGTTGATGAATCCTTCGCAAATGATGGCGAATCAACCACAGTTGAACCACCGTGGCGGTGGTGGCTACGGGATGTGGCCTCCGCCACAAGTGGAACAAATGAAATTTCAAAACCTCAATTTGAATCCTTCCGGTATTCCTTCAGCTTCATTGAAGCCGATGGGACTAAGAAATAACAAGAATTGGAAGGGGAAGAAAGGAAATGATAAGTGGAACAATAACATTCGTAAAGAGTTGCCAGTTATGGGTGTAGGTAGTAGTAGCATTAGCAATAACACTGGTGGTCTTGGTATGGGTGGTAGTGGTGGTGGTGGTGCGTATAACCCGCCTACGCTGAATGAATTGCAGCAACAGAATCGTTTGAAGGCTAGAAGATACTTTCCAAAGAAGAAATTCAATCATGGTGGTCGATCAGCTCCTTATGCGCCAAGAAACACCACGTCTTTTCTAATACGCGCCAAGAAAGCTGGCGGCATTACATCGCTAGTATCACCATGTCCAGTGACACCTGCTGTGCTTCCGACACCTATATTTTCTCCATCTAGAGAGGTTTTGGTAGACATGGCTAAAGAGGAATGGGGTGTTGATGGGTATGGTTCAATGAAAGGTTTAATCAGGCTCAGATCACCAGGAAATGAAGCGGATGCACCAGAGGATGATGAAGAAGAAGAAGGTGGATCAAGTGAGAGTGATGTGGAGGAACATGTTGAGGTAGAAAGAAGGTTAGATCATGATTTGAGCCGGTTTGAGATGATTTATCCCAACTACAGTGGTGCTGATCATAGCAGCTATCTGTTGGAGAATAGGGTTGACGATCAAGATACCCATATTGCTCAACTGGAAGAAGAAAACCTGATATTGAAAGAAAGATTGTTCTTGATGGAGAGGGAGTTTGATGATCTGAGGATGAGGCTGCAGTTTCTTGAAAGACAGAGTCGGGGTGGTGAAAGATTAAACGAAGAGGTTGTGGAGAATGATTCTGAAAATGAAAGTGAGAGCCGGGGTTATGGTCGATCAATGGAGGATAATAATGAGGTTATGGAAGAAACCCATGAACATTCGGAGGATAATAATAACAATAATAATCAGAATCATGATAATAATGGTGGAGATGCTGAAATCAAGCAGTCTGATTGCATTGAAAAGGGTATCGAGGCTATGGAAGTAATTGAAGAAACTAAATTGAAGAAAGAAAATGATGATGCGCTCAAGAACAGTAATGGAGATATTGATAATATTCATAATCACAACAATGGAGATGATGAAATCAAGCAATCTGGTAGGACTGAAAAGGGTATCCAGGCAATGGAAGTAATGGAAGAAACTAAGTTGAAGAAAGAAAATGATGATGTAGTAGAAGGTGTCAAGAACATTGGAGGAAATGATAATAATATTCATAATCATAACAATGGAGATGATGAAATGAAGCAGGCTGATAGCATTGAAAAGGGTATACAGGCAATGGAGGTAATCAAAGAAACCAAATCGAAAAACGAAAATGATGATGGGTTAGCAGAAGGGATCAAGAACATTGGTGTATCATCATCTTCATCATCAAGTCAATTGAAAAGAAACGAAGGCGGCGATGGACCTGCAAAAGATTGAAGAAAATGCAGCAAATGAGTAAGAACTCATGTCAATCTAAAGGTATTATGTTCATATAATCAATCCCTTTTGCTATCAAGTTTCTTGATGAATCCAAATTTACAAATCCTTTTGTAGGTTTCTCAAGTCTGCCCACTCTTTTTTGTTGTATTTTGCTTGATTTTCTTTTTATTTTTAGGTTTGGGAAAATGGGGTGGGGGAGAGGATGACAAAGAGGTTTTTAGTTGAATTTATGTTTTTTTTTTTCATTTTTAATGTTCTTGAACCAAATCTATGCAAAACCTTTGATGTAAACATATGACTCGATGTTTTTTAAATAATATCTTGATCATGTTTGAAAAATACTATACGTTGCATGTTATAATTTGACTACCGGCCAACATTTGTATATTTTAAAAAAATGTATGGATCTTGTAATATTTGATAACAATAACGGTTTCGTTTGAAAGCTTTGCAAAGTATTCGGCCACCGTTGTAATTTCTTGAAGTTAGGGACCATTGTTGCAATCTGGTAAACCACAGTGACCATTCGTGTAATTAACTTTAATTTTTATTTCATTGTTAAAATCTCTTGATTAAAAAAAATTCTTTATTTTTTACTTTTTAATTATTATTTCTTAACATCTTTGCGGGTAACAACAATGGATTTTTTACTTATTTTTTTATGATAATTTTTTTACGGCTAACGAATACAATTTGCCGGCTCGCTGGTTATTCGGCCTGTCCACCGTTATAAAGAAAACTTATCATCCGAAGACTTGTTATGGTAAAACCAATTCATTGTATTGCATACTTTTGGTAGTCTGATTTGAACGGTTGGACTTGGGGCTTCATGGGGTTAAAATTAAATGGTGCTTGTCGGTTGACATTTTAATCATCTTTTCCCCATAATTATATAATAAAATGACTTAAATATTTTATCGTCACGTAGCAAAAAAGAGCCTTGTAGAAGCATTTCAACGCCACATCAGTAACAATAGCGACGTCATCACTTGCAACAACTACGTGTTGAAAAAGAATTTAGTAGAGTTTCAAAAATGGTTTAGGTAAATAAAATGTATAGATTTAGAGTACTATACTATACAAGTACGCAAGTCATTTGTTTAAAAAAAATAATAGTAGAAAAACAAAATAATAATGAAAAGAAAAGTAGGCTGTCACCTTAAGCTTATTATGTTTTTTTTTGAACTAACAAATTTTTTCCACCTTTTGTCCACTATGGGACTAGAACTCTCAACTTATTTTAAAGATGACACCTTTTAACACACCTTGGTACCATTAGAACAAATGCCCTTTGGTTTATGCTTATTATGTAAAGTGTTAACGAGCACAAATTAAAACAACTAACTTGTGTCGACTGTCATCTTGGATTAAACAAATATAAAGAGTAAAATTTTACTAATAATTAGGTATGAGATTAAGATAAATGCAAACATTACTTTTATTCAAAATGGTTTTTAGGGAGAGCCTCCAAGTCAGAAACGCTCATGTGAGATTTTTGCAAGGTTGCAAAAGTCGTTAGACGCTCTCAAGTTGGAATAGTTTTTTGGAGCGAGTAATCGGGCAGTACTCGGGTAATACTTAGGAACTACTCGGCCTCGAAACAACTCTTTGGAGCGAGTACTCAGTCTTGGAGGCCGATTTTTGCAATAGTGGATTTTTGTATAATAATTCAGACAATGTCTTGCCCAATAAATTGTCATAAAAGGTGATGGTCACACAATTTAGCAGTGATCTACCCACTCCAATACTTGTCTATATTAAGGGTTCAAACTTTAAACATCGCAATCTCCACGTGATATGATTAGTTTAGCAACTTGTATTATTTTCTTTTTCTTTTCAATTGAATTTTGTACGCACCAAGTTTCTCTAGTCTTGACATTAGCCTTTAAAGTATCAAGTCAGGTGACAAATGGGTGAATGGGTTATTTTAATATGAGATCTTGATGTATGCATCCTGAGAGGCTATCGAGTGCACCTGATGTGTCATAATTTTTCCTACATAAAGTTTTATATAAAAAGAAATATATGGGGTGTTTGATTTTATGTGAATTATGATATCAATTTTATTTACAAACTAAAACCATTGATTGGTAAAATATATGATACTACACATGACAGTTTGGACTCTGATGTCGATCCGAACGAATCTTCCTTTTAACGTTAAATGACTAGTTATTTAGCTTAGATGAGGTATAATTTAGTTAAAATAACATACGTAATGTATATGTATATGTACTTTTATTTTCATGTAATTGCACACTCACATACACCAACTTGCTAATTTCTCATATCTTAACCATCGGCCTCGAATCAAATTGAATTCGAATTTTGAATGCGAATGGAATCGAATTTCAAATTCAAATACGAATCATACTCAAAAATTCGAAATTTAAAATTATTTGATTCAAAATATTCAAGTTATTTGAAATTTGATTCGTCAAACACCCTTAGAACACAGGCCTATTTTAATTTCTCTGTTTTTTATAGGCTTGTTCAATATCACATTGAGTAGGGGGGAGAATTTTTGTTTTGAGGTTTGCTCCTTTTATGAAATTGGAGAAATAAACAACGTTTACGGATGTTTGATGGAGATAAGGACATCGTCTCCAATCAGGGGCGGCCCGGGGGAGGTTTACCCTTCCGTAAACCTCGCCCCTTGGACCCCGCCAGGGGCGCTGCCCCTAGGACCCCGCAAGGGGGCGCGGCCCCCTTGACCCCCGCTTGATCAGGAGCTTTGAATGCGTTAGGAGCCTTTTTTCCCCGACTCGTCCTGGGCACCCAATTTCTCAGGGCCGCCCCTGTCTCCAATATTTTCCAATCGTTTTGAGGTTTACCCTTCCGTAAGACTCTACCTCCATCAACAACACACCTTTTCCAATCGTAAAATATTGGAGTTGGTAATGAAGGATGGCAAACAACGACAATGGTGAAGATTGGCAGTCGCGGAGCTTGAACTAAGTGGGGGGGGGGGGATTTTTACAACCCAAAATACATGTTAATTTTTTGAAATGAGGAGACGAAACCATTATTTTTAACTAAAAATAACATTTCGGTCGAAAAATTAACACTACGGACGGAAAAAGTGGGGGACGACCCTAAATAGCTTCGCCCATTAAGATTCGAGTGGCAATGTTGTAATAGAGTGGTGATGGTGATTAGGTGTGGAAGTGATGGTATGGTGGCTAGTCCAAGATGGTCGTGCTAGTGGAATCGCTAGCAATGGTGATAGTTCATAATAGGCTACGGTTATCTCTAGTTTTAGATGATTCGTGGTATGATGATGTGGTGATGATATGATGTCTATAAAGAAACATAAGTAAGGAGAGGGTGGCAGGCTAGGGTTACATTTCCAAGTTTTATTTTATAGTACTTACAAAAATGGTCCTAGATTAAAAGAGTTAATTATAAGAATAATTCATTTTGTCATAAATATTATTTTGGTTATTTTATTCTAATTTAATAATAAAAAGGTAATGTTAATTAGTAATTGAAACTCAAACCCCAAATTTATAAATTTTAATTCTTAGAACGACCATTCTCTCATATATATTATCTTCGATACAACTTAATTTGTTATAATTTAATAATTTATATAAAGATACATGTATACTAAACACATATTCGAAATCACACAAAATAATCTATATTCTAAGAATTGTGTATCACTTTCATTAAAATAATCCAATGATACACTCTAAATTTCTTAACCGAATAAAACCCAAAAAATTAATGAAAAACAAGTGTGAATAGATATCTTTGATGTCGTGAACAAGAGGAAGTTGTGTACGACCGAGTGAAGTTTCTCGTATTAAAAATTGAAGAGGCAAATTTAAATTTTCAAACTTAAACATATATTGTGTAGAACACCGTTAACAAAATAAACAAATACTTTTATTATTCAATTACTCGAATTACAATTCAGAGAAAATACACAATGAAAATACATTATTACAAGAAACATAAAAGTGCTAAAATTTAAATTACAAGAAAGAAATATAGTACAGGATGAAACAAGTTTTAAAATTTAAATTAGAATAAGAAGTATAGCATAAGATGAAACGAATTAAAATGAGTTCGGTGGCTGATGAATTCTGTTCAGTATAGGCCTCTTAAAACAGATTTCGGGCTACCAAGGTGAACCCGATTGTTTCCCAGGGTACAACAGCCGAAGCAGTATGTACTGCCGGAGTTAACCGAAAACCCTAAACGTTACATGAAACTAGAGTGTTTAACACGAGGAATCGATCTTGTAGGTTGTTGAGGACTCAACAAAGCATATACTTATGTTGAGAACCTTTGAAACTTGTGTGTATGTCTCAATTTGTGTAGAGATTTCTCAAAAACTAGCCAAGAAAACAAGAGACCAAATGTCTTTATTTATACATGTAGTCATGGCATATTAAAGGTTGCCATCATGTCCATTAATAAGCCAATTCATGACTTAGTTAATAACCAATTCATGACAAATGAAAGCCAATTCATGACTTAGTTAATAACCAATTCATGACAAATGAAAGCCAATTCATGACTTAGTTAATAACCAATTCATGACGAATGAATTGGCTATCATGTCCATTAACAAACCAATTCATGAGTTAGTTAATAACCAATTCATGACAAATGAATTGATAGATGAAAGATTTCTAATTTCTTTTTCCTTTTTTCTTTTCACACTTTAGCACTACACATTTTAATAATACAACATATTTTAAAATCCCAACATATTGCTACATTTTGCTAATGGATTTTTGAATAAGTATCAATAAAGTTAAAATTCTGTTGAACTTTTTAGACCATAGCAAGAGGTATTGTTCCTAGAACCCTACCAATAACTTCTTGTTTCTTGAAACTTCTATTGCTTAGGTTTTTCACTATGAACCAATAAGGTTTTGAATACCTAAAACCATAATAAAATCAAGTGTACATTTTCCACATAACTCGTTTGAATTTTTATTATTATTGTTTTGGTTAACAATTACATTAACATGCCACCACCCTACCCTACCCTACCCTACCATCACCCTTGAACACACATCTCACTTGATCTCCTCACTCCCAACCTTAACGACTCATTTAAAGTATTATCAAATTCTTACTAGGCGTAAATTAAATTATGTAGTAAGTTTTAAATCTTAGTTACATGGTTTCTAAATTCATTTTTACCTAAAATTAACACTCACTGATTAAAACATTTTTTTAGAAATTAAACAAAAGGGTTGGTTCAAACTTTGCCCAAGGGATGAGAGGATTGAGTTGGGGCCTAATTAACCCATAAGAACACTTCTAAATGATGTTTGAAACTCCCTCAAATCATTCAATTATAGACTCCTCTTCTTGTATTCTTTTAAATTGTAAGCAAAAGACACATACTTTCTGCAATATCATTTATTTATTTATTTTTTTGACTTTTTATTCTCATTTCCAAAACACCCCTCATTTGTGCATTAAATTTCAAAGTTTGGTTAGTTATGAAGTTTTGGTCATCCACAACTATTGCACACATTTCAAGTATTTATTAAATTTGGTCATCATTTATTTAACTTTAAATTGAAAACAATCACATGCAAGTTTACATCATATAATAAATATGCTTTTCTATACATTTAGGAGGTGTTTGTTTTTTAAGAGGTAAAATATCTGCAGTCTGCGGACTACGTTTGCAAACCTCTTTTGCAGAAGAGGTGGACAAAACCTCTTTTGTCTGTTTAAAGAAGACTGTTTGATTTTTTTCATCTTTAATCTCTTCAACCATGTCTGCAATCCTCCACCACAAGGCTCCGATAAGAACCTCCACCACCATGCTCCTCCGATCGGAACCTTCACCACCATCCCATGCTCCTCCGATCAGATCCTCCACCACCACATATTCCACCATATGCGGCGGCGTTCTTGAAGGCTGTGCAGGTCGGCGGCCGTTCTTGAAGGCTGTGGATCAATCGCAAGGCTAGGGTTTCAGCGTCTGCGGGGTGGAGGCGACGGCGAGAGAGGCGACGACCCTTTGAAACTCCCCAGCGGCATTAACGCTATCATCATCAACGCCCCTTTCAAAGCTTCGAAACCCCATGCCAACCTTCCGATCCTTCACCATCTTCGATGATCTTTCACCAAACACAAGAAACAAGAACAGATCTACACAAGAAAAGGGGCGAACCCTAGATTGAACCCTAGATTGAGGGGACGTCACGATTGGCGGTGGGAAGGCTAGGCTGTGGAGGGCGACGGCGGTGGAGGAGCGACGGTGGAGATCGAACGACCTAGGGCGGCGGCGGTGGAGGAGGGCGGCGGGCGGCGGTGGAGATCGGTGGTCTTCTGTTCGCCGGTGGGAAGAAGAGAAAAATGGTTTGAAGAGGTTTGAAGATGAAAGTCCATGTCTTCTCCAAGAAAAGGTCTCGCAAACGTTTTTTAATGAAATGTCTGCGATAAAACAAACACCCTATATCTTTCCTTGGTCTGCGAGGTGCAGACAAAAGAGGTTTCGCAGACCTTCGCAGACGTTTTTTCAAAAAACAAACAACACCTTACTATCACTTGCTATGGATTTCTATTTTATAGAATTTGTAATGCACAATGTATTTAAACTTAATAACTCATGACTGAATTAAGTATTAATTAAAATTACCATGGAATTGTATATTGAATTACAATAACAAAAAAGAAAAACTTGAATATTATCAAATAGTTATGATAATGAAGGCTAAGCTCCCATTGATAAAAAGTTATTACAACTAACTTTCCTACCAAACTATCAAACTCTCTAATCACTTGCCAATGGACATGTCACATGCAAGTCATGCTTAGTGTTAGTCCACTACTTAGTATTGTGTATTTATGTACCCCATACTTTATGTTTGCTTTAAAAGATTGTAAATATATTTTTAGTTTGAGTCTTAGTTCATTTAAAATACTAAGTTTTTACAAAGTGCATTGTCGTCTCACATAACAGACGGCAAAAACCCAAGCTGATTTATAAATGGGAAGTAAATAAAGTTAATTGGTTGCAGCGCGAAGGTTAAAAAAAGTTGCAAGTGCATATCATGAGACCATGGGGTATGCCACATGGTTCACCCACTCCACATATGCGCCACATAGGCGTCACGTAGGCATCCACCACAACCACCCACTCCACCAAAAGTGGTGAAAATGTCCCTTGGTCCAACCACTCCACGTCATCATTTCTTTTTTTGAAACTTAAATAATTAGATATAATTAATCATAAAGTAAAAAATTACATAAAATTATAAATAAACATTACAATTTAAAAAAAAAAAAAAGCTAATTATTAATAATTGTATAAAATACTAAAAAAAACATAACAATAATATAAAATAAGTTTTTTTTTAAAAAGGTAACGGTCAAAAATTGGCTCAACGGGTGAAAGAGCCGTTGCCCCACTCACGCCGGCCCACCCACGCCGGCCCACCCACGCCGAGCAGGGGGCGGTGTGCCACGCCCACCCACGCCCACTCCCTTGGCACACCCCATGGTCTGACTGTCATAATACACCCTGCAGTAAACATTTTGATGACACGTGTCATATTTTGAGTTGCTTTAGAGCCCCCTTATTGTTTTGGATGCTCGTTTGCTTTAGGTAGAAAACAAATAGCCACAATCATAGTTGTCAAAGCGTGGAACATACTTAAAGTGTAGATGATGTTTCTTAAGACAAGAAAAGAAAGCCGTACAATATAAATATACTATTTTCGATGTTTTAGATATGCTTTATGCTTGTTTAGACTAGTTTATGATAGCAGTTCTAGGTACTTTTTTAAAGTTCAAAGTAAGTTTGATTGAAATTTGCCAAATTTTGTCAAAGTTTACAAGATTTAGTCTGGAATCTGAAGAAAATCTGGTCAAATCAGAGGCATGGTATAAAAACATCTCCATTTGCTACAACAATCACATATAATAATTGTCGAGTTTGTCCTTTTGATATCAGAAATACATGCGAGTTTTTGAAAACATAGTATACAACACATCTCCTAACTTACTTTTTTGAGTATTTTGTCTCAAATCCCTAAGGACCCTAAGTAATTATGAATCCAAAAAATAAAATAGTATATCTTTACACAGCTTTATAAAACCAACCGGATGTTGAATTATCATTATTTCATTTAAGTAGAAACAGTATTAGTTACAAATTTAAATTCATATCTACAACACAACAAAAAGAACTAACATTTGATTATCATCATCCTACAAACACCAATGATCTTTAAAGTTCTCAAACCTGAAAGAATTGTGTTCTAAAGCTGTTAGCCCTAGGCCAAAGGATTGCAACCAGGGCATTGCATATGCAGTTTTCTATGTTTTTTAAAAAGTTAAACTCGAAATCTTACCTTTATGGAATCCATGTATGGGTTTTGTCAACAACCAACGCGAAGATGGACAAAAAGAATATTGTTGTACCCACGGGTTATCCTAATTTTGTCATCCGAATATCTGCAAAACTAACAGATCATCAAAAATCCAAAAATAAAAAAAAAACAAGAAAAAAAATGAGTTTAGAACACGTACAAGACTTCCATTTTGAATTTGGTCACTAGCTCGACTGGAATCCCGTATGGTCCAACCACTATCGCACCATCATCCATGGTCACGTCATACAAATTGGTGCCAGATTTTCTGAATGGGAAGTTTAACTTATAATTATATATACACCCATTGTAATGATTCTGAGCTAGTTGCACAAGAATCTTTTATTTTGTAACTAAGCTTAAAGAAGAGACTTACTCATAAGTTCCATTCATGGAGAATTTGAACCCGAATAGTATGTCAACAAGAAACTTTAGTTTCCCGTTTTTAACAATCTGAAAATAATAATAATAAATGAGCAAATCAAATCGACTCAATTTGAATGAAACACATGAAACGTGTGATAACAGTCCTCCTCATAAGGACAGTTATTCAACGTAAACTGAACACCTCACCTGGGAGCCCATAAGCCCATTGGCTGCATTCTCTATCCAACTATCAGTTTCCATCTGAGAAATATGATTTGAGATTGTGTCAAATGTCTTAAATACCCTTTTAACGATGATATAAGGGAATAATCTTATGTAGGCATAAAGGTAACTTGCAGTACACAATCATGAAAGACAAGCGTGTATTTGGAAAACCAACCTGTGAACTCCAAATCATTTGCCATTCACCATCAATGAGTTGCTGTTCGCCCTTGGTAACATTTTGATTAACTGAAATAAACTCATCAATTGCCTGCAAGAAGACTATATTTGAAAAGTGTCTTTTCAAATGAAAGCATTTCATAGTTCATCTTAAAGATCTGAAACAGCACCTGAATAACTGAACTACCAGAAGAAATTACAGACAGCAATCTTTGTCGGGGTTCTGTTTGCTTCTGAAGTACAAACGTTGTCCCCTGCACTACACCAAAATAACTCATGCTCCTTGATTTCCAGAAAAAAAAGGGGGTCACGCCACATAAGTAGATTTGCCAAATGGGTCAAGTTGAAACAACTTTGCGTCAAATTGAGTAATTTTTGGTGTGGTTCAAAATGAGACACACGAGTCTGCCCAAAGCATATTTTGTCCAAAAATCTGGATTCTTTTAACAAAATAATAAATGAAGTTGATTGCACAGATGGTTCCTGTGGTTTCCGGAAATTAACAGGTTACCAAGGGTAAAGAGCAAAAACAAGTTTGAGTAATAAAGAAAACTTATGCCAACTTTTCTGTTGAATTAGGGAGAAATGACCAAAATACCCATCAATTTTGATTGTCAAAAGGGTATTTTGGTCATTTCACCCAAATATAATGAAAAAGTTAATGGAAATTGGCTTAATGCCCAAACCTGTTACACAATTTGAAAGCATGAAACCCAAAACTTTTATTTAAAACCCTTTGTGTCCAAACTTGTTACAATTTACAAATTACAAGAACCATCTGTGTAATTCAATAAATGCTTGGAATAAGATGATTTAAAGGTTTAATGTATAATCTTTGATTGATTTTCGACCCTTTTGACGCGTCTTGCATCTAATTTAATTACTATTTGAACCATTAGAGATAAAACCCAACCCAAATGGACCCATCATAACAAACAAGCCAATCACCACTTCTAACTCTAAGCATAAGATATTTGGCTAATTACAAATCAATGTTACCTTGTTTCCTCTTGAGATCCGCAGGTTCCCGGATTTTGACAAATAAGTAGTGTCTAGCCAACCCTTTGCTTCATCACCTAAGAGTCTAAAAGGCACAGGATACGGGACTTTGAAGGGAAGAAACTTGAATGAAAATGCTGCTTTATCAAAACGAAAAAGAATCCGCTTCCCGTCTTTAACCGTAGCAGCAGCCTGAGTTGCACGCCATGTGTCAAGCACAATAATCAAACTTAGGTTAAATGCAATGGTGTCTAACCGAATGGATAAACAAAAGGCGTACCTCTACTTTAAGCTCACCTATTGCATCAGAGAATTTGACGATGTTGGAAACTCGTGGGTCATTTGTTTGAAGATAAATTTCTTGAAATACACTGAACAAATCAACACCTACAAATGTTCTCTACAAGAATTATGATGCCTTTGATTAAATTTTGAGGTAAATGTTTGCATATAAACATTAATCAAAGCTAAGTTGAGGTATAACTTGGATTGGGGAGGCGCTTCCAGGTCTTGTTGTGAAGATCAACTGCCATCTGCCCTCAATCAGACTCGAGCTTGTCTGCAAAAGTGAGCTCACTCTTAATTGGAAAGAAGATAACATCTTGAAAAGCCTACTTCATTGTAAGGTTGGGCATTGTGTTTTGAAAAAGATTATAATCAATAGTCAATACTAGTTGTTTCCACAAAATTGTGCCTGATTGGGGAAACTCATAGGTCCATCAATATCTTGCTAACCCATGAGACCATGTAAACCATAGCTTAAGTTGGGCATGCATTTTAGGCGTGGATTTGAACCCAAGACCTCGGAAAATCATGTTTGTCACTGCACCACACTTTGAAGGTTTGTTAAGTTTTGCAAACTGCATAGCCTGCCCCCAAATGCTTATTGGGGTCTATGGTTTAGGGTTGCTGAGGCAGATTAGGATCAGGATTAGGATCACGCACCGGATCGGCGATGCCTTTAGCAGTTTCTAGAATATCAACAGCTTGTTCGACGGCCTACATGATTATCAAAGTATAGTTGGGTTAAACATTTTAAAAGAAATTAGTCACTAATTGATCATCAACTACTGGTTTAGCATTTTAGTCATCAATTGAACCCACAATCTATCATCAAACACGTTAATTTCTGATCCAAAATTGATGATATAAGTACTTAATTTTACAATGATTTTATATCGAACGAAAAACAACATTACCTTGAGTTGTTCAGCAGAAGCAGATCGACCACGTCCTTGAATCCCAATGAGACTACTGATGAGTGAATTCTCAGCATCACTGAACAAAACTCCATCACTTTGCTGAATTTGTTCTTCTTCGACGGCAGAACACAAAACACGTCGGAGAAGATGATGACGATAAGATGTCGGAAATGCGATTAAAGATGGAGGTCGAATCCTTCTGTGTTTAACGGAGGTGGTGTTAATTTGGGGAAAACGATTGTGTCGGAGCCCTAGATTTGCTACATCGATCGAGCAACCCATTTTGTATCAATTAAAAAATGATATTGAATTGGCTTAAACTTGGGTTTGTAGATTATTAACCGCCACAACATTCTGATCAATTTTTTTTGTTCGATTTGTTCGCACGGTTCCGATAGAATCAGACCCCACTTAGCTTTTATCATTGGTTAACAATTGCTCAACTTTAGCCAAAAAGTATCTGTGATCCGTAGCCGAAAATTTAAACGAAGCCATTTTTATCTGAATCTTCAACGACTGCTCTACTTATCGTCGTTAAAAACGGATAGCACCCCAACTGTTTGACGAAATTCCTCTGAGAGATGCAGTTTCTTGAAACTCGAAAATGGTGGGTTATGCAATCGGGATACGTTAATTACTTAATTGTCAATCCAATCTACTGTTTTTTTAACGGCGTTTGATTTCAACGTGTGAATCATTGATTTTCAGGTCACGTTACCAAGGTCTAGTTACCATGACATCCATTTAGACCCCACCACCACCTTAGGAGGAAACCGTACCGGAAAACCCCTGACTTTTCAAGGACCCCTATTTCGTCTTGAAAGGGATTTGAGCCCATAACCTTACATTTAGAAAGCCGAGAAAGTGATAGATGAGATAATCGAATATTAATACCCTTTTTCTTGGAAAAAAGGGTATTTATAACTCAAGTTTAACATGTATTAAGTGCACTTTCATCATGACCTTTCGGTCATTCGGTTGTGTTATGTGCATAGGGTTTGACCATTGGCCCACTATATTGCTCAAGTGGTTAAGTGCATAGGATTCCCTCCTTTTCGTCAGTAGTGCTAATTTTTGGGCTGAAATGTCATTTTTAGTTAAAAATATGGGTTTTGCCTCCTCGTTTAAAAATTTAACATGTAATCTTAATTCTATAAATTTCCGTCCCTCCCCCTCCTTAACTCTCAAGCTAGCTCCGCCAGTGCTGTTAGCATAGTATCATGTTGATAAGATGTGTTTCCTAATGTTGAGCTGTATTGCAGCGCCTTGGCCTTTACCTTAAGGATGTTTTTCATGATAGTTTTATGCGTCAATATTGTCTTGGTGAGATTTGAGAAAACTTGCATTGAGATGGATGATTTCTTGATCAATCTTTTCAGAATTGGACTATTAACGGCATAGCGAGTCCATTTGAGTGTGAACTTTACTCATTGAAATTATAAATTATTTTATATATATATATTAAAACGCATGTAAAAGGAATAGTATAAATATATATATTATATTGAATAGTAAATTTAAGTAAATGTGTGCGTGCATATATTAATAATAATGCACAGATTTCTAAGAGTGTTCATCGGGTCGGATAACGGTTTGTTCGTTTTATTCGGATCGGGTTATCCGGATTTTAAAATTTTGGGGTCCTATCCGAAACCCGACCCGAAAAACATATAATCTTATCCAATTTGAATTTATCCAAATAACCCGAATAAGTTTGATTTTTACATCCGAACAAATCGAATAAATTTGATTTTTACATCTGAATAACCCAAATAAAAAGGGGTTTTTCAGGTTACTCAGGTTGAATTTAAATATCCAATCCAAACTAGAAAATGCATATCCGACCCGAATCTATCCGAACAACCCGAACAAGAATTTAGATCGTTTTTTGGGGTTTCGAATACGATTCGAACTTCATATTTTTTTTTCGTATATCGGCTTTTTTTAACACCCTTATAAGTGTCTGATCCATATCGTGACGTTTTGAAAATTTAGACTTTGATTACCAAAAGTTTTTTTTTTTTTTTTGAAAAGTAGTAAACATAGATGAGAATATTATATTTGATATATTCGCTTAGAGATTTGGGGTTTTGTTGATTTAAGGGTTTAGTTTTTTTTTTGTTTTTTATAACCATGAGAACCCACTTGCGTGGTAAACCCCCCAAGTCCCACCAACACCTGACTAACAGAAAGGAATAGATAAATCATGGACGCAAGCAACTGGGTCGGTAGTCTCAAAGTAAAATTGCTCCAAGTGGGGATTGAACTTGAGATCTCTAGGTTGTCTCTCCTCCACTTTAACCACTGCACTACTTCCTTGAATGTTAGGGTTTAGGGTTTAGTTCGTAATGAAATATTTGATTTTTGCTATGTAATTTATGCTTCTGCAAATTAAATATATTACCTGTTCTCATAAGTGTGTTGTGATAACCCGCCGCAACGCACGGGGATAAACCTAGTTTACATTATTAGTGACATATCTAATATCACATATACTAAACCAACTCTTACAAATGCCATGTTGGACTCTTACGTGTGTTACCTCAACTATTTATAATTAAGTTTACCTAAAATAATATGATTAGTTCTCTAACATATATTTGATGATAGCAAATGTAAATATTAAGAGTTAAGAAACTATTATTGATTTTCTTTTAGATGCCTGATAAATAAAAATGTACGTAGTGAATGATTGATACATGAAAAAATTCTACATTATCATCAATAAGAAATTCTTCGATCAACACCAATACATCTCTTTATCAATCATCTATCAAGAAACAACATCATAACGGGAATCATAGCATCATTATCATCTTCTAAATCGTTGATATCCACAAGTAAGTTCTATCAATTTCATGTTAATGATTCAACAATATGATAAAAGTTCTTAGATTCTATCCTATAATTGAAGATATAATCAACATGCTCCGGTTTGCAAATTGCAATCGTTTCGACCAGTGAATGGATAGTTGTTCAATAACCAACCAGGTTATCAATACATAATTGTATCTCTAAATAACAAATTTGGTTCTTTCTTTAAAAAGAATGGATTTGATCTCACTGATAGTCTCATTTTAACATGTTTGGTTTTATAAAATCACAACCCTAGAGTACGTTATACAAACACAACAGACATTCAAAATGCAGTCACAAAGAAAGCGTTTTCGCAAACTCCTTTTCGGTCTTTTCAACCGATTTAACACTCAGACCGCAGTTAATTCGACATTTGTAACTAACAAACCTCAGTATGACACTCTAACATGACGAAATATGATCACTAAACCAAACAAAAGTTTCATGAAAGCCCTTTTACCTTCCCAGTAACAGTATCAAGATCAATGTCGTAGAAACAAGGTCTGGTGGGAAGCCCGGGCATCGTGCTCATGGTACCAACCAACGGATAAATAAAACCAGCACCAATGCTTGCTCTCACATCCCTGATCGGTAACACAAACCCAGTGGGCGCGCCTTTGGCTGCAGGGTTATCTGAGAACGAGTACTGAGTTTTCGCCATGCAGATAGGAAGTCCTGAGAAACCTTGTTTGGTGTACATTTTTATCTGTTTCTTTGCCTGCATGAAACCACATGTGAAATTACACATTTGCCCTTGAGACGAACACACAACGGAAAGTATTATTTGAGTACCTGTTTGGAATATTCAACGCCACAAGCACCGTATGATGTTGCTATAGCTTCTATCTTGTCCTCAATACTTGCATCCAAAGGATACAAGAAATTAAAAGATCCGGTAGCACTTTCACAGGCCTTTTGAACCGCGATCCCAAGGTTAATCTAGTAAAATCACATGAAACGTCATACGGATATAAAAAACTTAAAAATTAAAACAAATTATTCAAAAATGAATACTACTTGACCCCTAACTAATCAGACTCTTTACCACCTTGATGATGCATGAATACGATACGCTCTGATTAGATCAGCAATGGGTTTGAGTTTTTCAAATCTTATTAATCTAACCATCAGCTGAGCAATGGATTTAAGTTTTCAAACAAATCAGACCATTGAAAGAACAAATGTTACTAGAGATGGTCAAAACGGCCTCTATTTTAGTGTTTAAAAGTAAACAATTTAAAAAATATATATATTTTTGAATATATGTTCAATATTTTTCTGAATAATAAAAGTCTGGCATACGAGATGCGCAATGCATAATGAGTGTCACACGCATTTTAAACAAGATTACCACTAAAATTAGATTATTGACTTTATTTACAAGGTTTGGAAAGGAACTAACCGCTCCTTTTCCACCATGAGCATGATGCGTGCAGAGGACTGCATCATACGCACCAGCTGCTAGCGCAGCCGACCTCACAACTGCTATTTCTGCATCTGTATCAGTCGAGAACTGGTTAATCGCCACCACAACATTCACACCATAAGCCTTTGTACACCTAATGTGCCTAGCCAGGTTGGTGCAACCAGCTTCCACGAGAGCAACATTTTCAGTAACATAAACTGGGTCAAGTGGCTTCCCAGCAATGACCGGCGGTCCACCACCATGCATCTTAAGAGCCCGAATAGTAGCCACAATAATAGCACATTGAGGTCTCAAACCGCTATAGCGACATTTTATATTCATAAACTTTTCAATTCCTATATCACTCCCGAACCCTGCTTCTGTCACCACAAACCCACCCGGGCCCACCAACTTCAACGCGATCTTATCCGCGATAATAGACGAGCTCCCGTGAGCTATGTTAGCAAACGGGCCCGCATGAACAAAAACCGGTGTGCCTTCAAGAGTCTGCATTAGGGTCGGGTTGATTGCATCTTTCATTAGCACACTCAATGCACCTCCAACACCAAGATCATCAGCAGTAACAGGTTCGCCGTCTCTACTGTTGCCAATGACCATTTTCCCGAGACGATGCCTCATGTCGGCTAGAGAAGTGGTGAGGGCTAAAACTGCCATTATCTCACTAGCAACCGAAATGTCAAAACCTGTTTCTCTTGCCAACCCTTTCTCATCCAAACCCTGACCAACAGTTATTTTCCTCAAGAAACGGTCACTGACATCCATAACCCGTCTCCATGTGATAGTTTCTGGGTCAATATCGAGCCTTGCGAATCTTTTGACTTCTTCTAGAGTAAGATCCTCGGGTTTCAACTTGGTGATACCAAGTTTTTTTAAGCGTTTATGCATGACGTCATTGAATCTTCGGTTACCTTTTTTGTTGGGTGCACATAACCGGTTAAAAAGCGCGTTATCTGATTGAGTTGATTCATGAAACATTCGCGTGTCGATTGCAGCAGCTAAAAGGTTGTTTGCAGCGGTTATGGCATGGATGTCACCTGTTAAATGTAGATTAAACTCATCCATAGGGATTACTTGACTGTAACCACCTCCAGCGGCACCTCCTTTGATACCAAACGTGGGCCCTTGTGATGGTTGTCTGAGGGTGGTGATAACCTAACAACATGGGTGACAATCAAGAATACAACAACAACAAGCGTACCCAGTAAAAATCCCACTTAAAGTGGGGTCTGGGAGGGGAAAGATAAAGACACACCTTACCCCTATCTACAAGTAGAATAGAGAGGCTGCTTCGTTAGAGTCCCCTGGCTCAGAAATCCCGAAATTTTTTTTTTTTTTTTTTTTTTTTGAAAACATGTAACGAAAAGTAGGAGCGTAAAGCATACAGATAAAGCACTAACGTTTTAAACGTAAACAGATAAGCAGGTAAGCACTAACCACATAGGTCATCGAGCCAGACTAAAACAAACCAACAGAGAAACCAAACCCATAACCCATTATGACATTTAAGCATTCAAACAAAAACAAGCATGAAGTATCATACACAAACAAACATACCCCCATCCCGCAAGCATGCATATATCCTATAACCCATTATGACATTTAAGCAATCAAACAAAAACTAGCATGAAGTATCATACACAAACAAACATACCCCCATCCCGCAAGCATGCATAGATCCTATATCCCAAAAACAGCAAAGATTTAACCAAGAATGGCCGAATGGGTGACAATCAAGAATGATAAGTATTAATTTTTATCATGAAACAACAAATAATCTGTAACCACATGTAACCAAAGTGTTGCCTTTTTATAAAGAAACATAAGTTTTGACATTAAATTAACGTCAAAAAGTTTGAATCAACAAGCATCCAAGATATCTTTATAATATATTATGCAAAAATATTACTCTTTTGCAAAATTTTTTTGAATTTTTATCATTATATTAGCGAGTAATATGTGTATCAACAAGCACATGAAAACTCTTTATCAAGAAATCATTTGAAAGTGTCACTTTCTATAAAAAAAATTAGTTTTAACATTAAATTTGCTTGAAACCGATTATCAGCGTCAAGAAATTAACCAAAAGTACGTGTTACCTTTTTTATAAAAATTTAAGTCTCACCATTAAATTAATATTGTAACTAATGGTTATCAAGAAAGTAACCAAATTTGTGATCCTTTATCAAGAAATATAAGTTTTGAAATAAAATAACATGAGGAAATATTTATTAAAAACCAACCAAGAAATATCTATTATGAAACCAACCAAAGTTTACCTTTTTATCAAGAAAAGCTCCCAACGCTTGACAAAGACCAACAGTGGTAGTAGATTTGCCTTCTCCAAGGGGCGTTGGTGTTATTCCTCCAACAACGACATAGAACCCGTCTTTTGTTCCTTTAAGTTCATCAATCACAGGCAACAAAACCTAAAATTTTCACACAAACGGTACACTTCAAATGCAAAATTGGTACCATTGGCATTATTCTATTTGACTTTTTTACTAAGTTAACAAACTCGGAAAATTTGTATCAAATTCGAACCATTTACCAAATTTGTACAAACATTTGGGTGTCTCATAACATTGGTAGTTGGTACACTTCAGTTCTTGTACATTTCAAAAGCAAATTTTGATACCATTGACAGTATTCTATTTGACTTTTTACAAAGTCAAAGAACTCAGGAATTTCTAGTCAAATCAGGAGCATCCACCAAATTTGTACAAGCATTGTGGGAAAATCATAGCATTGTTAACACTTCAGTCCTAGTAAATTTTAAATTCATAGGTTGATACCATTGGCAATATTCTATATGCCTTTCTAAAGTCAATGAACTTGGAAATTGCTGGTCAAATTCATACCAACCACCAAACTTATACAAATATGTGTACATCTCATCCTCTTGTTCCCACTTCAGTTCTAATATACTTTTAAAGCGTATTTTGATACCATTGATAATATTATATTTGACTTTCTACATAGTCAATTCTGGTCAAATTTATAGTTTTATACCATCAACCAAATTATATATATTAATTACCAAATATTCTCCCCCTCACATAAACACTATTCCCTTTTTCACACACTTCACTTTTTCACACACACATCACACACACACCCACACACATCACACACACACACACACACACACATATATATATATATAGTTTGTATCGTGTGAAAACCCGGTAGTAAAGAGAAAACCCTTAAACCCTATCTGGGTCGTTGATTTGAAATCTTGAAAATAAACATGTGGTCTACATTAACCCACATTAAAACTGATTTGTTTATCCAAAACCTAATTTTTTATTCAAGTTTAATGTGTACCACATACTTTATTTTCAAAAGTCCAAATCAATGGTCCAGATAGGGTTTAAGGGTTTCTCTCTTATACCAGGTTTTCACATGATACAAGCCCTCACATAATCACTATTCACTACCGCGTCTAAAGATCAAGAGATATATTTCAATACTTTTCAATTAATTTGAAATTTTCGTTTATAACCCTGAACTTTGAACTCTTATTTTTAAAGGCCCCTCTCACTTTACTCACATATTTTTAATGTTCACATGATTTTAACGCGTCATTAGGTGATCGCAATGGCCTTTTACATGCCTATAACGCATCCGTACATTATCGAATATTTGTATCGTTTATATCATTTTGATCGTAATTAGTTCACAAACGATTTAGATTTAATAATTTTATAAACCATGAGTATTATATATACTACATATATATACGATTTACATTTAATAATTTTATAATATTTGTATCATTTATAAATTCTACATTTATGCAGGGCATTTTTTTAAGTCTTCTGTAATCACACTCTTTAATATTCTTAACATTCAACCCTTAGTTTCAAAACTTACGTTATAGATGTTGTATAGGGTATTTTTGTGCATTTTGTTGTACACGATTTTAACCTCATGTTCTGTTGGTTTTTTTTACATCAGTATATCAGACCCCGCCGCAACGCGCGGGTCCTGTATACTAGTTTACATAAATTTGTGGGTAAATCATATCATTGTTAAATGTTAACACTTCGATTCTAGTGCATTTCAAATTCAAACTTTAATACCATTGACATTATCTCATTTCAAATTCAACCACCAATTTCATACTACTTCTGGGAAAATTTAGCATCATCAGATCATCAAAACTTATGCAAGAGTTGATTTCAAATGCACAATTGAAAAGGCTGACATCATTTTGTATAAAAATTCATTTTAACCGATAATTGAACCGATCGACATGCAATATCAAACCCTAATTCTCGCAATTGAAGGGGCTGAACATATATCAACGATTGGGATTACTAAAGAATTAGGGGCAATTCGAAATTCTAAAAACATACACAAAAACCCAAAAACACATACCTTAGCCTTGTATTTGCCATATAGATCATAATGATTGGGATTAAGGTTCAGCTTTCTGGCAATTACGGAAATGTGATGGGGTTCGACGGAATTTGCGATGTCGATGTCAGTCGGAACAGGGGATAAAACTCGCAATGTCGTTGCATTCATCTGGTGTTGTTTTGTTGGGATTTTACCGCCAAAATAGAGAAATTTGTGGGTTTGATTTGAATTTGAGTTTGAAAATATGAAGATGAATGAAGGAGTGGCGTGAAGAACATGCAGGTTTCACCGAACTGATAACAGTGACGGTGTCACAGGAGCATAATAAGGCCACAAGGAGTGGTACCACTTTTCCCCACTTTTCCCCGTTGCCACATCAGCGCCACATCAGCTTTCCCCACTTTTCCCCACTTTTCCCCATTTTGCACGGTGTCGTCCCACTTTTCCCCGGCTTTCCCCACACCCCACTCCGTGTGGCCTAAGATGCCAACGTGTGGTGGAAATAGAATAAGTTGCAAAGTGGCCCCTGGAATATGAACGATGTTACAATGTTGTCCTTTTCATCGTACACAATAAAAATATCTTTATAAGTTACAACCACATTTGTGTAATCGGGTTCGGGCATATTATTCCATGGATGATTAGATATTTTAAAACCCACTCTTTAAGTATTTTTTACTTACAACTAGTGGGATGTCGTTGCATGAGCGAAGAGGTGTAGTGGTGTTTACGGTTATAGTTTTTACGGTTTTTGAGTTAAACCACAAACAAAACCGTTGATAACAGTTTTTTGACATGTTAAAAATAAAGCCGGAATTGTTTTACGGTTTGCGATGGACTACTTACATTGTGAGCCCAAATCTATTTTTGTTGTTAAATGACGTATAAATCATCCAACTTATATCTATCTATATAATATGTGTGTATGTACGTATGTGTGTGTGTGTATGTTACATGGTCCGGTTTTTAGTAAAAGTTGTAAACCAAACCGTTCACTATGGTTTCAAACGACTAGTGTGCAGGAAGCCAAATTAACCGAAACAAAAAGGAAAAAAAAACCAAAAGAACCGGAAATTAGCATTAACATACATCTTTAATTTTTTTTTTTTTGAAAAACTGATTTTTTTTGTTCGTTTTTGTTTAACCATATATTTATAACCAAACCGATTAAGCGAATCGTTGATTGATTGTAACAAGCCGAACCGAAAATATTATCCGAATCAGTGTATATAACCAAACAAAACAGAGTAACTTTATAGCCTACTAGAATCTTTAACGTTTTGGTCCAAGTTGAAAGGCTATTAGTTTTTTCCACTTTATGATAGTTGTTTTTTGTTACGAGATTAATCATTTAATGTAGTGAAAGCATGTTACCAATCATCAAATTGGTATAAAGTTATTTATACTTTTGTAGATTGAAAACTCATTTTAGAAATTATAGAAACATAAACGTTCGTCGTTGTAAAAATGAGGATTAAAAAACACGAAAATGAATTTACAAATCTATCACTTTGACATAACACCTTGTAAGATACTTAGTCGTAAAAGTAAACACTCAAAAATATAGACTAATTGCAAGCATACACAACAATCAAAACAACGTTAACAAAAGAATAACATAAAATCAAAAAACATTTGAAAAACCATAGACGAAATCTCACCGATAATAAAAAATGTAACTATAAAAATATATCAATAAAAATTAAAACTAGAAAGAAAGGATTAGCAGCATTTAAAGATTAAAAAAAAAAAAACTCTAATAAAATTGTTTATATAAGCACGTGTGTTACATGAAAGCACGGTCATTGATTAATTGATTGATTTTTATCGGTCAACACATGCTTTTATATACCAATGAGACATTGCTTCAGTGGTACTCCAACATTCTTTCAATTGGGAGGTCTTGGGTTCAAATCCTTCCCGCAGTGAAATAGGGGTCTGAGGGGGGGGTCAGGGGGTTTTTCCAGTAGGGTTTCCTCCTGGGGTGGTTGTGGTGACTCATGGGAGGTCCAGGTAACTAGACATTGGTGACATGACCTGGAAACATTGGGTTCACACGATTGAGACCTTCGTCGTTAAAAAAAAAACACATGCGTTTATATAGCATATGCTATAAAAGAACTTATATTGTAATTATTCTAAAAATCATCTAATTAAGCAGGCTAGTAACTAAACTCATCGACATGAATGAGCAAAGACCAATTGACCAAATAAATTTGTTGTTCAACCCAAGAAACTTAACCAATCAGCTGCATTTATGTTCAACTACATAACCATGAACTTACATTAACTAAAACATCGGTTAACTCAAACCCAAATGATCCAAACAACATTTTTTTTTAACGGCAATTTGGGTCACTAACGAGTCAAAAACCCACCCGATCATATACACACCGAATAGGAGGAAACCCACCATTGGTGAGAGAAAACTCCCTAGCCCAGCATGGAACCTCTATTTTGTCAATGCCAGGATTGAACCTGTGGCCTTCCCGATATTGAAGCCACATGGTACCTTCCCTCAACCACTTAAGATAAAGATCATTGGTTCCAAACAACATTTTGTGGTGAAGTTAGTATGGTCAGCAACACACACCGAGTTCAACCAACAAAACATGTTGCAGTCTCCGAACATTGTCATACCGAGCTCAGCCTAACAAAGCTCTTTGGTTACATGCAAGCAAAATTTTTCATTCCTTTATGACAGAACCTGAATATCGTATCTTTGAACAACTTAGTTTAAAATGGAAAAATGTTAATAGAAAAATCACAAGGTCAATGATATTTATGCAAGTCAAAGAGGGGTTAGAGAAGCGGTTGAAGTGACACCAACAATTTACGATCTTTAGTTAAAGCTAGTGGCGTATCGTTAAGGAGACGATTGTCCACCAAGATGATGGATGGTTAGGCAACATCAAATGGCCAATTCTAAAAGAAGAAAATGAAAAAGATGAACAGCTTTAAATTCTCATCCTCAACGTTGGTCATCTAAAAGAGATTTTTTTTACCAGGTGTTTTGGACATCCATGCATGGAAAATGGGTCATTTCGAAGTTTGTTTTGGTTTATAGTGCTTCCGCTACTTCCAAAACAGACATAGTAAAAGCATGGGGAATTGCCACATGTGCATGTTCCGCTACTTATAGTAGCGGAAGTGGGTTAAAATTGCTAATTTTTTGGTAACAAATGTTCTGGTTTCTTGCTAATTAGAAGATTTAATCCTCTTCCGCTACCTTAAGAAGCGAAACACCCAAAAACCAAAACTATCCTTCAAACCACCTAGAAATCATGACTTTTATCTCAAACAATCTAGAAAAAAAAATCTCTAAAAGAACCAGAACACTAGTATATGCAAGATAGAAAGCAGAGAGAACTCAGAATAAATACTACGTCTTTCATGAACGTTCGTGAGGTTTAAGTATATATATTTATATATTATGAGGTACATTTGACACTAATGAGACATTTTCTCAATAGTGCCTCAAGATTCTTTCAAATGAGAGATTTTAGGTTCAAATCCCTCCCGTAGCGGAAAATGAGTCTGAGGAGGGTCAGGGGGTTTTTCCCGTGAGGTTTCATCCTGTGGTGGTTGTGGTGGCTCATGGAAGGTATATGTAACTAGACTTTGGTGACATGATCTGAAAACAGTTGGTTCACACGATTGAAACCTTCGCCGTTCAGAAAAGATAGAGGTACATTTCACAAACCTATGCAATAATTGTGGTATCGATAACATTAATGAAAGAAAAAATAATATCAGTTACAATAAAACAATTAAAGAATCGACGACCAAAATAAAAAGTAAAATACACATCACACAACAATATCTACAACTAAAATCTACTCAAATTTACTAAAATCATCTTCCGACGAGGAGAACGGAAACCCCCTACTGGACGACGACGGAGACGCCTCACCGCCCGGCGGCATGTCCGCAATGGCAGCAAACATCCGACGAATACTGACCGATCGTGCGGGTTTGAAGCTAAACGACCTAGCGATCTTCGTCTTGGAGAACAAATCAGACGAGTTTGATAGGATGAGATAAACCAGAGCTTGAACAATCACAAAAACAGCACCTTTGATCAAAAGATCTTCAACCGAAAACTCGATCATTGTTACGAATAGATTCAACGGAGAACTTGATGTGAGTTGATTTAATGGAAGTTGCAGTGCATCGAGAGGTATTTATGGAGTTTGGGAGAGCCGCCATTGACGTTCAAGAAGGTGGATTTGTTTGACCAGGGAAACCTCAACGATGGTGATATTAATTTGTTTTTTTTAATAATTTTTTATATATATTGTGTGGATAATTTATTTTTTATATATGTTGAGTTTGGTAGAGCCGACACGTTTCATCATTCATGGATCTTAATACGTTGAATCTTTCATTCCCTTAAAACTATAAAAGAAAATTATAAAACTAAATTAAATTATAAATACATAATAATATATGTAAAATTGATATATTATTAAACTAGATTAAAAACACGTGTATTACACGAGCTGGTTAATTAAAATAATAAATTTAATTCTTTTGAGAGCTATCACAGAATGCTACAGAGATTGTTCTCACATAATACAGCCAGTAAGTTATAACTTAGATTCTTAAAAGTAAAGGAGGCAATTTTGACCCATTTATCTTTTCATTATAAATGATAAAACCAAGAAAAATATACACCAACCCCCAAAATTACAACCCCAGGTGGATCACAAACACCAAACCTAAAAGAAATTTTCTAAAACCAAAAAATAGAGGGAATGAACTTTCCCATCACATCCCACCTATAGAAAAATGGGTGGATACATCTAAATTTAGATCAACCATGAACAACCAACATAAGCAAGCTATAAGTACAAAACATATACATGTGACTCATATCTATAACACACCTAACATAATGATGCCAATGTTCATAGGCTCATCATCTCGTAAGTGTGCATCGTCAAAATAATCATCATGGATTGTAGGCCAACAACGTCCACCATTTCTGATCCAGAGTAACGGAGGCCCACACCCAAATACATAAGAGGATTATGTTAACCAATAGAGGCCTCATTGTGCAGGCTTCAGGGCCCACTTTGCACATATCAGCCCCACCAGTTTGAATCACATTACTCCTGCCAAGCCCCAAATAGTTCCATATGTACGCCAATCCCATGCCATATATGATGCCAGCACCTGAGCCATGCCACAGTTGTGCCACCCAACATGTCAACCACAAACACCTTTTTCCCCCACAAACAATGCCAATCCTCTGCTGCCCATTGCCAAACGTGTGCCACAAATCAGTCCTAAGTGGCTCTTTCATGTGTCTCACTCTTGGCCCACCCGATGCCAAGCGGCTGCCCTCCAGCCCCACCTCTACGCGGGCCCTACATGCCATGTAGTCTACATAGGCCTTTTGGAACAAATAATTGCAGCCTTAGTTTGACCCACTTTACGGTCAACATAGCAGAAGTAGGTGACTCAACAGAGATCAGAAAAGTGACCCTCAATCAAATCCAAACAAGAGCATGACATACACATCATATTCACACACATATATATATTGAGTTTGGTAGAGCCGAGTGGGTCTCAATGTCGTGAAATGTTTCATTTCTTTGAAACTGATAAAAAATGATAAAAGTAAATTAAATCACAAATACATAATAAGGCGTAAAATTGATATATTATTAAATAATATGTAATGATAAAATTGATTATTTTTTATACTCAAAACTTGTTTCATATTGACATAATTTGAAACAACATATTTTTGATTTGAGAATTTTTTTGTTTATTTAGGAAACTAATATTTACACAACCTAATGTATTTTGATTACTACTTTTTGATTATATAATGCATTTTGATTATAATTTATGATTTTAGACTAGAATATCAAAACTAAATATATATATATATATATATA
Source organism: Mikania micrantha (assembly GCA_009363875.1). Taxonomy (NCBI): domain Eukaryota; kingdom Viridiplantae; phylum Streptophyta; class Magnoliopsida; order Asterales; family Asteraceae; genus Mikania; species Mikania micrantha. Next base: position 59,953,270 of record CM018695.1, read on the forward strand.
TATATATATATATATATATATATATATATATATATTTCAAGTTATACAGATCAAGTTCGGGCCAACCCATACAAATTCAAGTCTGTTCATTTGTGCGTCTAACCTTATTATCGGGTTCGGGTTGGTGTAAATGTTTAAGGCTCAGGTTGGGTTGAACCCACACCCGTCAATCCGACCCATTCAACACCCTACCTTTTTTTTTTTGGGTATTATTGATAATTTAATGTGGAGACCATGGAACCATTAACAAGGAGGGTTTGCCTTCCGTTTTTGCCCAAGTTTTATGCCCCAACTTCCCGGGACAATTATCGGCCAATAAGTCTTATTGGGATTATTAGTAAGGTTATATCTAAAGTTTTGGCTAATAGACTCAAAAGGGTAATTGGATTGCTAGTCTCACAATCAACTTTTCTGACACATCGAAATATCATTGACCCCTAATCATCAATAGAGTTATACCTCATGGGCTCAAAATACAATTACAAAACCTTTTATTTTTAAAATAGACATTGAGAAGTCTTTTATTGTGTTAGTTGTGGTTTTTTGGTATCATGCAATAAATGGCTTTCTCTTCCTCTAATTCAACTAGATAGATGACATGCTAATACGCGTCATTTCAAGTCAATGAATCACCAACCTTTGAGTTCCAATATCAAAGAGGTATTCATCAAGGTGACCCACTCACACCTTTTCAATCACAATAGAAGCCTTCTCATGCATCATCACCAAGGTGGGTTTATTAAGAGTGATCTACAACCACGGCCGCCTCCTAGCATAAGGCTACCAAAATCAAGAGGCTTCAAAATTTTGGGGCTTTTTTGGTCTAATGAATTCTGATTTGTGTAAAAAAATTTGTTGTTTTATTATTAGTAATTAATCTATATATTTTGTTTGTGATTTATGTTTTTTTGTAGCTTCATTCTTCATGATTATCTCTATATCTTGTGTTATAAGCTTGGATAAAAGATGAAAGTTTTTATATACAGTAGAAAACAATCACAATTTTTCACTCCACTTTGGACCACCAAAAAGTTTGAGTTGGTCCTGTCAAAACCTATTTGATAATGTGTTGTCCCTCACACATCTATTATATGTTGATGCTATCATTCATGGGTAAATGGTCGTGTTTAAATTTTACTAACATGAAGTGTATATCACGTGCCTTCTTTCTAATTTCAGGCATGAGGATCAATTGCAAAAAATCATCTCTATTCAGGATAGGAGTGGAAAATTCTAAGATTGAAAAGAAGACAAACTTTCTGCAATACCAACAAGAACCACTCTCTTTCATACATCTGGGCCTCAAAGTAAATGCAAACATGAACCAAGTGCAAAGCTGGACACAAATTCTGGAAACATTTAAATCAAGATTAACTTTGTGGAAAGCCTCAAAATTTTTAGAAAGTATCAGCAGATGATCAATCCTGCTTTCATACATAATACATACATACTAAAATTGTTGTTTCTTCATAGTTTTTACATGAAGAAAGTAGGATCTTGAATTCAATGATCACCAGTAGCTTGAGTTAAAGACGTACCATGAGCAGCTTCTATATATGCAAGTTTTTGCTGGTTTATACGCTGTGTCCGGGAGTAACCTGAAAGCTGAATGCTACCTGTGATGATGGAGGTGGGCAAAAAAACCTATATGTTAAAACCGATTCCAACATGAACGGAACACTGGTTTGATTGTTTGAAATCAGTTCCTAACCCTATATGTTAAAACCGGTTTCAAACCAGTAAAACCAGAGGCGGACTGAGTTAAAACCGGTTTCAAACCAAATCCAACATTCCAACCTGATTTAAGCCGATCATGCCACCTCAATAACAGTCTTTGAACCAAACCCATTTAAAAAAAAAAAAAAAAAGTTTTTGACTCTAGTGAAACCAACCCAAACCGGTTTAGGCCAAAAAACATATTTGTGCACCTCTTCCAGTGAAAAAAAATGGTGAACGCTACCATTAAGCGTCCCTCACCGACCGGTCCCACAGCCAACATGAGAGAGCTAAATCATGTGACTCTGGGAAAATTGGGTGGTGCCGGTTTTTGAACCCTAGACCTCCATTATGGATTCCCACCCCTTACCACTAAGCCACCATCGCGGGGACCTCTTCCAGTGAAGAAGGAGATAATATCAAGATTAACAATACCCGCAACTCACTCTTCCCTGTATGGGGTACATTTTGACTTTTTGGAGTCAAATAGACTATTATTACTAAACCAAGATTATATATGTAATTCTCTAACTATACTATCAGGGTACATTCATTGGGTGAGTAGAACAACATTAAAAACACAGTTCAGTGAGTAACGTGTATAGAGAGTTGGAAAATGACCTAAGAGTTTGGAATCAGCCGTCCGTTATACATCTTATCCAGCAATTGCTTAGCATCAGGCCGCCTAAGAAGACCTTTGTTATTGGGTAAACCGGTACCTAAACAAACTGGGCACACAAGTTTGCCTCTGCCTACAGACCGAAACAATAAAAATCATTAAGACATCAAATAAAATGAACGCCCACTAGTGTTTTAGTTATCATATATGTGTCTTTTTAGAACCAAAAGGACTTGATATGACCTAATGTGGCTTTAGGTAACCCAAAACAACCCACTAACACATGAGAATACTCATTAGTGTAATGGTCATCAGACGAATGTTTTCAACACTAAAATGACTTGATATGAGCTTGGTTTTGAAAAGCACAAGGCATGTCGATGTGTTTTGATCCCAAAAGTTGATGCGCAATGAGCGATGCACATGCATCACGTATGTTAGGCGTTCGATATTATAAGACTACAAAAATGCTATATATAGATAATATCTGGAATTGTTAACTTTAGACGCTAAAATATAAAAATATTTCATCATCTTTGGTCAGGTCAGATTTGCTCACTTGATAGTTGATAGTTAGACTTGTTCCAGAAGATTTCAAAACTTAGGATCGATGCAATTGATGATCTAAATTGTTCAAAAATTGGTCAACTGCATGACTTGTCGCATCACATTGCATCATGAAAACACGTCACATCAAATGCAGCAATGTGATTTCATCATTGCATCATCATGTTATGCGCTCTTGATGTGTGCATTTTAAAACCAAGGTTGTGACCCAATGTGAATTTAGGTAACACAAAAACAACTCACTAACACATAACAATGCTCATTAGTGTAATATCATTATATAAATGTTTTAACACTCAAATAACTTGTTATGGCCTAATGTGACTTTAGGTAACCAAAAATAACTCATTGACAAAACACAATTCCCTTTAGGGCATTGGTCATCATACAAATGTTTCAAACACTAAAATGACTTGTTATGACCTTATGTCACTTTAGGTAACCCAAAAACAACTCACTAACACATGGCAATGCCCATTTGTATGATAGATCTATCATACAAATGTTTGTAGCACTAAAATGACTTGTTATGACCTGATTTGATTTTAGGTAAAAAAAAAAACAACTCCCTAACATATGACAATGCCCATTAGTGTACTGGTCATCATACAAGTGTTTTTGATACTAAAATGACTTGTTATAACCTAATGTGTAGTGCAAAGAGAAATATACCATAACAATTAGGGCACTCGGTAAACTCATAGGTATCTTTGGCCCTTTTTCTGTTCAAAGCCTTCCATTTTCCTGTGCCACCACACATATCACCTAGATAGAAAATCAACATCTCATGGACCAAAAAGGGGAAATAAAAATATATGGAAGATGATCAAACAGTTAACATTTTTGTAACTAAATGACGTCAAGCATATATACAAACTTACATATAATAGCACCACTACCACCACAGTTCCTACACACCGGTCTTTCTTTGAAATCAGAAGCAATGGCCTCTGCCTCAACATGGGAACCGGTTGAACTGCTTATTAAAGCCATTGATGAAGCTAAACATGCTACACATAGTCTTCTTGATGTCAACTGGTTTTGAGTCTGTTAACATGAGTTACCAAGAGAATGAATGATCTAATATTCTTAAACCCATTAATCAACTAGCAGTCAAGAGAAGGTTTGGCAATTGAATGGGTGTAGGAATCTCAGTCTTATACCTGATTGTAACACTATGTCGGTCCAATGCCCGTGGGGTATCAAATATCCCATTAGTTTGTGAAAAACATGCCCACTAGGATTTCCGCGTATATTTCTTTAGTTTACCACTAATTTTAAAACTTTATGTTTTTAGCAACTACAACAAATTAAGTATGACAAATTACATACATACAATCATCATCATAAAAAAATAAAATACCTAAAAAAGTAATTACATGATGATGAAGATCCCGAACGAATACAAAATATAAATAACATCATCAAACACTATTCCAAAAAGAAAAGTTTACCGTGACAGGTTCCGATGAGGTGACAGGAGCATCTGCTGAGGAGCTCTCCGATTCTGAGCTGCATCTCACACGATAGCTCAGGAACTTCAAATTTGCTGATCAGCAAAAGAGGCGATCAATACCATAACTACTTTTCGATGAGAAATGATCCAATTCAATCAAATAAACATCAAGATAACAACAATTCCAATTTGAATCCAACTATCTGTACGAAACACACGATAGCTAACCAACTTCAAATTAGCTGACATCATAAGAGGCGATTAATACCATAGCTACTTTTCGATGATCGAATTGATATAATTGACGCAATTCAAACAAAATAAACATCAAGATAACAACAAATCTGAAATGGAAAACACAAATTGTATACAACTTTAGAATTGGAGCAGCAATTTCACGAACAAAAATTGGAACTTCAGGAACCCTAGATTATGCAATTAGAAAAGGAGAGAGGGATGAATTACAGTGTAGAGCAGATCGAGGGTTTGAATGCGCAGAGACAGATGTAATTGGAGAAGAAAGGTGAAACGCCATTTTCCCCTTTTCACACAGCTTTTTTTCATGGTATGGAGATAAAGCATGACCGTTTATTGATGGATATGATACGGTGACGTGGATCGTTGACAACCGTCAATCTATATGCTACTCCCGCCAGTTTGTGTATAGACCGTATAGTTGTGATATAAAGGGTCAAAATAGATTGCCTTGAAAACATGTTAAAGTGCATTTTTGTCAAAACGGATTTACTTGTTATATTAGTTTACTGGCCTAAAACCTAGGCAAGTAAACTAATTATATTTAGGATAATAATAAATATAATTTATTAGCATTAAATAATAATAAATATTTAACAATTATAAAATTATATTTAGGATAAGATATAATTTAATTATTCTTATTATTTATTAAATTTTAATATATAGTAAATTATTTGAAGAAGAAAAATTATATTTTTTTAATATTTAATTATATAAATTAATTACTAAAATTAATAGTATTTATTAGAAGAGAGAGACGGAAAAAAACTTGTTCAGATTTAACCAGAATACTCCTTTATTAGAGTAGGTAGATATAAATATTAATAGATAAAGTTTCGGATACAAAAGAAAAGTTATGTACAAAGAATGCGTGATAATATTCATGCAATACTTACACTTTAAGTGTTCTTACATAATAATAATCATAAAAACACGAAGTTATCACGTAAAAAAATTTATCAAGCAAATAGATTTTGCATGATTACATTGTATATACATGATAATTATAATGCAAGAACAAATAAATCTTGAGATAATTATAATACGCCCTTCGTAATTTTGCACCTAATTTTTTCTTTATATAATAACTAGCCCTAATATACAGTTTGGTATGAGTGGCAAAAACTTCGATTGAATTTGGCCTTGTTTAAAACCTTAAACGAATTCGACTAACTTCAAAATGACATCAAATAGGTTTGGATCAAAATCTAATAAAGAATTTTTGCCTCAAATAGATTCACTCTACGACAACTAGTAATGACAATAGTAGAAGTGGTGCTATCAAAGAGCGGCAAGTCACATAATTGACAACCGAGGTAGGATTAGTGACAACAGTGCTTGTAAAGTGTAAACCTTGTGTATTCTAACACGTTCTTTAATCATACACTCTTCTTCTTCAAGCTAATAACATCCATAAAAGAATATACAAAACCTAATGTGAAAAAATAAAATAAAAATTAATTAATTAAAGATTATAATAAAGTCTGATGCTATTCAATCCCATGTTCCCATATTTTTCTCATGCATTATTGTTATTATTTCATTAGATTATTACCTTGTGTATTACACGGGTTTAATATAAAATATTAATTAGTTAATAATAAAAATTTAAAAAAATTATAAAACGATATTTTAAGATAAAATAATTAATTTACATATTAGTGAATGTTTCAAGTAATAAAACATAAAAAAAAACTTCAATAACTATACACAAATTTTTCAAATGAACGTTTTGAAGACCTATTGATTCTAAAAACTGTGAATCGTTCGGACCTTTCAATTCATAGATATAGATCTCGGACCTATGAATGGGGATTATACCAATTTAGCATTTTCATATAAAATTTTAGGATCCGTTTGCAACTCATTTGGAAATATTACCCGAATGATATTTCTTTCCCGTATTTCAAATACTTTGTACAGTCCCCAATAAATTAGGGTGTGATACTTTTGATTTGTAACAATTATTATCTTTAAACTAATTAATAATAAAGCTTCATTTTATATTCTATCAAAGGTTAACTTTTATAAATCAAGAAGGTAAAAAATGTAATTTATGCAATTATTTAATTTTAATGACTCAATTTAAATATAACGTTAAATATAAGGGCCAAAAGTTTAGCGTTTTCTATCATATTTTACTTTAATTTCAAAATAAATTTAAAAAACGTCATTGGTTTATAAAAATCTTATTTTTTAAAACACGGGTTTATAGTTTATTATTTTTTTTATTAAAAAATTAATTTTAAGAAAACTGTTTTTATTCAACTTTGATTTTCTAGAAAATAAAATATTTCTTATTTAAAAAAAATAAAAGACAAAATATTATTAGTTATTAATATTATAATTATTTAATAAGAAAGAGAATATAATTATTATTTAATATGAGAGAATTAAATTAATTTGATAAAAAGTTGACAAGTAACAAAAGTGGTATAAAAACATGACAAGTGACAAAATATATCTTTGTTTACTAATATAGTAAGATTTGTTAGTTATGCCATTATCCCAATTTCTTATTGCATTTACCCATGATCTATAGAAAAAAAATAATTAATCAATGATTTACCCAAAAATAAGTTTAAAATCGATCATGATCAAGCAACATTTTCATATTTTTTTAGGTTCAATTCCTGTGTTTGCATTGTATTTAAGAGAAAATTGACCATTATTGAAAAGGAGAAGAAATTTGTTGCAAGTCTAGTCTTGTTCCTCCCTGAGCTTGACCCACTCAACAAGTTGCTTAACAAAACTTGAACAAGCTCAAATATTATATAATTATGTTTAGACCCATATCCAATGTACAACCGGTTCAAAAGCAGACCCGAACCGATGCATAAGAGCATATTTGCAACAAAGATACAGAGTAGCCAACTATACATACATCTTCAAAATTAAATTATAATGCTTTTACAACACAAGCATCATTCTACTTCTGAATCCCAACTTCTAACATCGGTTTTTCGGTTGGTTGGTTTGGTAACCAACACAGTTTAATAGAAATAAAAAAAATTAGAAAAAGAAAAAGGAGAAGAAAGAAAAAACGCAAGATAACACAAATGTGCTTCCACACATTCTGGCCTTTGTAAAATGGGCTTCCTTGTTCAAGACACGGTTCTTCCATAACAAATGCAAGCAAGATACAAATTTTTGGCCCACTTCTCCTGAATGTTTGAAAACCAGGAATCAATGTCAACAAGAAAAGTGGATAACTTGTTAAAGGTGACAATTGCAACCCGTTTTACTAAAAGGGTCGATTTTGAGTCGTATCAATAGATTAGCTAAAGAGAAACAAGTCAAACAATTTGAAAGTTGACCAAATATACTTTTACTGTATACAGCCTACGTAACCATTTTATTCAAAGAATTTGATTATCATGAAACCCTTAATTAGCATTTTCATTATTTAATAATATAACTAAAACAGAAAAAAATGTTATGACCTGTTCCAAATCGAAACCCACCTGTCCATCAGATCTTGACTCCTCTAAAGGTAACAGATTCAAGAAAGCACTGATGTTTTGATATGATGTCCAAAGGATGTGATTAGATCAAAGTAGACTAACCTTGACATGTGTGCTTGGAAACTGAGACGTGCGTAAAGTTTCCTGAGTTTCATCACTGGGCTTGCGGCGAGGCACACTCAAGATGAGAGCCGCCTGGTCCCACGTGGCGGCGGTTGATGTGATACGGTAACCGTTGTCCCACCTTCTATGGATACCCTCACTTGGATACAAAAAGTCCAATTCCACCACCTGCACACACAAATCAGCACTTGATTGTAAATTCATAATGAAAGATGTAAAAGAAATATGGAAAGAAACAGATACTAAACGGTTAAACCCTACCTGATCACTGAAACCAGCATTGCGAGACATCACTACACCCCATCGCGTACCCGCAGTAGCCATGGAAGTCACATGGAACCCTTCTCGCCATTTCTTGTTTATCCATTTGAACGGGAAGGAGTCGCTTACTTTGTAAGACTGTTGAGAGTATGGAGTCCCTGCCATTTATCCACTAGGTTCAAAATTTATAAAATAGTAGACAGTACAGCATCTACAAGTACATGAGTAAATGAGCCAGGTTGAGCTTTAAAAATACAGCTCTAAATGAGCCGGCTCGAGCTTAAGTGAGCTCGGATTCACCCCGGCCCGTCCGGTCCTGGCCCATTTACACCCCTATCTACAAGTCTACACACCTTTAGACATCACCACAAGAGAGCTGCCATTGTTAGCACCAGCAATGGAGCTAATGTAATAGTTCTTCTCCCATTGTTCCATAATCCATTCCTGTAACATAGATCAAATTAACAAAATAAACTACTATTCTAGAAGTAAGAAACTATAAATTTGATTGCCCTAAACAATTTTTTAGATACCTTGTGCAAGAAGTAAGGAGACAGCTCATAAACTTGGGTAGAAAAACCGGTTCCAGCATCCATAATAAGAGCCCAGAGATTAGAACAAGATGAAACAGAACTAATGAGTAAACCATCAGCATTTCCCCTTTCAACATGTTGTGCCAGTCTTGCATCAGCAACATTGTAATGGTACCTTATATAGGTCATAAGACATATGAATATCAACATGTACAACTTCTTCATCTCATTATAGGTATACAGGGAGTGTATTCTCTACCAACCCTTATTTAGAAAGTTAACTTTTGAACTCATTCCGGCCACATATTAAAATAATTGGAAAAGAATATGTGATGTAAATTAAATCTTTATTTTTTAGATTATATTGATATTTTACACATGTAAACATAATCTTACACATATTACCTAAAACCAGATCTTGAAAAAACAAATAAATAAATAATGTGTACCTACTAAATATATCTTAAAAATCAAATCTTAATGTGTACCTAATCAACGTACTAAGTCAAAATATCGGAAAAAACTATGACGATACTATACTCAAATTAAAGATATTAAAAATGGTTAAACATGTAAAAGTTATTTGATTTTCAAGATGTAAGGGGTATATGAAAAAGAAAAGAAAAGGAAATGTAAAATTACCATAGGACACTTGTAGATCTATTATACAGAGTGGGGTTATTGTACAAAGTACTAGTTTTGTAAAAAGTGTGAGAAATGATCTGGGCCGTGGATGTGCTATAATCAAGGGTTAGAAATTGAAAATGGCAAAAGTATTTATTTAATAGGTGTTGACAATTAATAAAAGGGTAAATTAGGGATTTAGGTTTTTTTAACTTGCTAATAATACAGATGATTTGAAATAAATGGGATTCGGTTACTCAAATTAACTTTCAATCGCAAGTCAACCTTCTTAAACAGATGCAATTACTCCAAAATCGTGTGTTACAATGTGTTGTTACCAGATTATACATTGTGTTGTTGGCTGAATGTAGCCGTTACGGAAATATCATGTGCTATTATGTATTGTTATGTGCTGATATTCGGCTTTGTGTAAACCATTGTGTTACTTCGTGTAGTTACTAGGTTATAAGTACATTGGCTATGATTTTGCTGTTATCACAGTATATAATGTGTTGTTAACAGTTTGTAACATCCATTATGTTATCATTAGATGTTAAAATCTATTAAAAACCATTATGTTATTTTTGTGTTGATATTTGTTATTGTGTAAACCATTGTGCTACTTCGTATTGTTACCAGGTTATAAGTACATTAGTTATGATTTTGCTGTTATCACGTTATATAATGTGCTGTTAACAGTTTGTAACACTCATTATGTTATCATTAGATGTTAAAATCTATTAAAACCATTATATTATTTTTGTGTTGATATGTGTTGTTATTGTGTTATAATGTGCAGTTGGCTGTATGTAAAATCAAATCAAAATATTATGAGCTAGTATGTATTTTCTATTTGTGCAAAATCATCCATTTATTTTCTGTTCGAATATAGATGAACTCATGTTCGAATTATTGGATTCTCGTTCTTGTTTGCCGTGAATTGTTGCTATTCGACTAACCAGGATGATTTTTTGGAATGAAATCATCAAATGTAACTGCTTAACAAATTTCCTTAATTAATGGATTAATTAAATATGCAAGTATAATTAATTTGACTAAAATACCCTTTTTTTAATTAATTGAAATGCCAAATGTAAACACATGGTTGATTCCTACACTTTTTACAAAAATCTCATTTTGTATTTGAACCTACCTATTATACATAATATAACACTAATAAATAAAAATTACTACGGACACTTTTCACTATTTTAGACCACTTACTTTTTGGTTTATTAGCCTCCATTTCCTATTTAATTATTTATATTTATTATTTAGTTAAGAATTAAGGATAATGGATTATAATATGTATAATAATTAAGACATTATGAACTAACTAAATTTAAAATGCAATTAATTAAGAAGCTTTAAAAGGAACTTATTTTTTTTTATTTAACAGCTCTTATTTCATTCTTAAATATCATCAAATTCAAATTATAATTCTTAAAATATTCAAAACAACAACAATACGTACCCAATGAAATCCCACTTTGTGAGGTCTTTGGGGGGGGGGGGGGGATGAAGACAGAATAAAGCAATAAAGATTCTAATTGTTTTTTATGAGTGATAGTAAAATTTTTTAAACACTTAATGTGATTGGATGATTTGAATGATGAAAATACACTATTGGAATAATAAAAAAAATAAGTAATTTAAAAAAAAATCCTTGTTTTAGTTAAATTATTATACGAGTTAATATAAATTTTAACTCAAGTTAATTTAAGGGGTTGTTTGTTTACCTCTTAATGGAACCATTCAACATTTAACCATTCAGCACGTAACCATTCAGCGTTTGGTTTAAATTAAATAACCTCTTAATGATTCAGTTCAGCACTTAACTATTCAACACCAATACCATGCTGAATGGAAAATACATACCATTCAGTTCAGCACTTAATGATTCAGATCCTCTTAACCATTCAGACATCTTAACCATTCAGCACTTAATGATTCAGATCTACCAAACAACCCCTAAGTGTGTTAAAATCACTGTTGTAAAAATCGGCCTAGGTGATTAGGCGCCCCTCTACTGTGTCAATTTTGGCCTAGGCGGTGCCTAGGCGTCCTAGTCAGAATTTTTTTTTCCAGGTAAATAGGGACAAATTCAATGATTATTTAGACATTTCTCAACCCAAATCCTTAATATGTCTCTAAAACATCGAATCCAACCACTTAACATCGACATCCATCTTAAACTTTGAACTCGATGTTTAAGTTTGAACTTTGAAGTATTTAACTTAGTATGTTAAAGTTTATTTTTTAAATTATTTGAAGTATTATATTAAATTATTGATATTGATGTGTGCATATAATATATATTTGTCAAATTACATATAAAAATTCCAATCCGTCTAACGCCGATTAATCCCTAGGCGGTACCTCGCCACCCTACTAGCGCCTAGCCACTTCTACAACCACGGTTAAAATAATATTTAAAGGAATAAGTATACTTTAATTAAATTAACATTTATCAATCACATTACATAAAATTGTTAAACACATAGTCCAAAAAAATTTTAAAAAATTAAAACATAATTTATAATTATTATATCAAAATTTTATAAAAATAATTTAATGACTGCATCCATTAAAAAATTATATTATATTTTATTCAAACTATGTAAAACATGGGTTTATTTAAACTATGCAATGTGCATGCTTTTTGGTTAGATATTTTTTTGTTACTAGATATGTATATCTAACATATTATTTTTTCAACTTGTGTAACACACAGGTTTTTAACCTAGTTTAAAATAAACAGAAAAATAAAATGAAGAGCTTAAACCAAGTTTAAGGGTTAACTTTTTAAGATGGGGTTTGCAAATAGACTAATTATATATAACATGTATATTGCTTTAATAAAATAAATAAAATTTAAAAAACATGTATCAAACATACATAACATGTATCAAACATACGCACGTATATATATTTAAGGATACAGGGACAAGCTCTTTTAAGAACCAACAATATGTTGAGCACCATGCGAGAACCATACAAGATGTGTATATTGCTTTAATAAAATAAATAAAATTTAAAAAACAATAGTTGGTTATTTATTTATTTTTTTTCCTTTTTTATTTTGCCGCGTCTCCCCTCATATTTTTTTAAAAATAACTCTTAAAGAAATTTAAATTACATACATTTTGGTCAACTTATATAATAAAAAGGACAAGCGTGTAAACAATACCTCTGTTTCATAGGCTGCCTGGCATTATAAACTGAAATCCACTGTGTTGCAGGAACTCCCATGCGAATCTTCTTTTTAGGCTGCCCATCATCTTCCTCATCAAGATTCAATCGGCCTCGTTTTTGGCCAACTTGAAATATAATCTAAAAATTTTTAAAAAATCAGCAACAGTTGATAATTATTTCATTTAAAAAAATTGTATTTTGACAAATATATATCACCTTTTGAGCACCATCTGTATTGATTGGTCTTATTGCAGGATTTGGACCAAGTAGTCCCTCAAATAAAGATATTAGCTTAGAATAATTAGGCTCCTCATCAAACTTCATGTTCACGACTATCTCTAGAAAATGCTTTAAAGGAGCAGGGCAGAAACAGCACAACATTTCAGGAGATGTTGCCATTTTTTTCTTGCAAACTAGAAATGATTTATTGTCACCCTAACAAATAATACCAAATTTTAGTGTTGCATATTTAGATTTTATCAAACCTTAATTTCTAACTTGACAAACAAGCAGTACCTGATACCCTTGCCAAGGAAGTCTACCACGGTGGAGAAACACAAGTGTGTAGGCAAGAGATTCTAGATCGTCTCTTCTACTCGCTGTCCTACCCAAATGTGCATGCACACTCGCATATCTAACTGTTCCTCTGTAGATCAACCACATATTATGTGTATTGTATGAAACGAAAAGTTTTCTTCTGTTGGTATTTAAATTAAAAATTACCTAAACATATCAGGCCTCTGGTCATAATCAATGTGTTGACCACTGGCACTCTCGCGCCACTTTGTTGCTGCATTAAGATACCAATTATTTAAAAAAAAAAAAAAGAAATAAGAAATAATGGAAAACCCATCATGAGGTGTTTTACCTAGTCCCAAGTCAACAAGAAATAGTTTCTTTTCTTGAGGTGTTGATGGTTGACCAAGTAGAAAATTTTCTGGCTTTACATCTCCGTGCACATAACTAATTTTAATAGCGTCATTTAAAACAATCACATTTAAAAAAAGAGAACAAAAACATTAAGAGATAGAAATAAAAGCTTCTGGAGTTCAGAGTTGTTTACACAGGAACCCATACCCTCTTGAATGCATCTTTTCCAAAATTGACAAAGACTCCACAGCTATACAAGCTACCATTTCTGATGACATTCTGACAAACAAGCACAAAATTAACAATTCAGCTCACATGAGTAAACAAATCTTTTTGTGTATTACATTTGGTGTGTGGTTACTATGAAGCAACTAAAAAATGCAAAATATCTAGACCTGATAAAAACAAGTTCTTAAAATTAAAATGCATTAAAGCGTGTGAAAAATGAGTGAAAAACATCGTCTCATGTTCACAAGCTTAGGAACTCACGATTGCCCAGAAGAATTCCAGACGTCCCACAAACTAGGCCCCAACATGTCCATAACCTGCAATGTAAGAAGGCAGAGAAACAACCATTAATACAATAGTACCTTGGTTTTATAGCTCGAGGCGATCCGAGGCGTTTAGGCCTCAAATGCCGAAGCATTAGGCAAGAGCCTCACGTATGCAAGGCATTGATTTATATACAACAAAATAAGTTTTATCTACAACTAAAAGATGTATTTGTCTCGTCTTTTTTACATATTGGTCTTTCTTATCATGCAAACCATTCATAATCTCTTAATACCATTGGTTGTTTTTACATATCCCCTCCTACATAGTACATACCCCGATCTTGATCAACATTAATCAAATTTGACCCACATGTTCATAAGGCGCTGCCTCAAGGCCCTAACGCGTTTTCCTACATGTGCCTCACACCTCAGGCGTGCTTCAGGCGCTATTTTTAAAACCAAGAATAGTACACTTAAACAATTATTCATCTATATAAACAAAGCTTAGTATCAATTTATCATACCATTACGTAGTAGTCTCCTTGCTTTCCTTTATAGTGAACTTTAGGCACTCCATGACTGCCACCCAGAGTACTGTTTCACCAAAAAGCCCAGATGCCCCTTTTTAATGTTAAAAAAATATACATGTAAATATGTTCTAAAATTCGCACACATACTTGTAAACTTGCCACTCATATGGAGGACCGTAACTGCAGCCTTTGCTGTTTCTATGCTCAAACTTAAGAGCTACCTGACATAAACAAAATGTATGCAATTGGCTTCAAAAGTAGACTTTAGAAGAAAATAATAACAATAATAATAACAAAAATAAAAACAAAAAACAAAAAAAAAAAGTTATAGAATCCAAATTTGGTTGGTTCAAGAACATTACCTCCATGGCACCAGGACCTGATATGCGCTCAGTTCCACCGGAAACACGACGGCCTACAAATACCTGACCAAATCCACCTTTACCCAACTTTCTCTCAACCTTATATTGAGGTGATCCACCTACTTGAACCTGAAGATAAGCCAAATAAGGATCGATGCTTTGAAATCTTAACTGGAATATCCTATAATAGACGCAACAATATTTCCAAGTAATAGGTCTAAGATAAACTACAGAACATTGATACCCAATACCACACAAATTACCTCAAAATTTGATCTCTGGTTTTCTTTCCTTTTCAGAAAGTACATACCAGTTGATATAATAATATTTGGCATTGGCCTCAAATACAGACGATGCGAAAGATCAGCTCTTCTTTGTGTTTAATTTTAAATAATGAAGAAAGTAAGCCTAATTGCAAGATACATGCCTACCAAACATATATTCTATGATAGATGAACTGATTAAGCATCTGACTATATGTTCTGGATCAAAATGCAATGTATCAATATCTGGAACAGTTAATCCCAGCATTTACTTACATGCTTGGCACAGGATTTTTTTTTTTTTTTTTTTTTTTTTGTATATCTCTAACTGGGCTAATCGCACAAATGATGGTCAGGTTGCTTATTGACTCATACCATCACGCCTAATAGTAAACATCTTATGTGACATGCAACGTATACTAATTTAAATTTATTTTCTTCAACTTAAATCAATGCATAGCATTATAATTTTTTAAGCATTCATCCAAACTGCCAAACCAGACGAATAACACCCCTAATTACAGACATTAAAAAAATAAAACATCTAGTTTTACATGAACTGTATATAGAAACAAATTCTCATATGTTTACCCTTTCAGGAAATGGGGCAGTATTCCCTTCTTCTTCCTGGCCTGTAACCTTGTTAGCACTCAATCCACCACTACCATCCGCCATTGCTACTTCTTTCAGTATATCTTCCTCAGCTTCAGATACTAAAATCACCGGTTTTGTTACAAAACGGTGGTTTTTCGTCTTCAGCAGCCGCCGATGCTCCTTAGCTGCCCCCTCTCAAGTCTTCACGTAATCACCGGCCAAATTTTCCGATCACTTATTCCGACACTACCTGGCTTCCTCTCAACTAGAGGAGCACCGGCACAGCGTACTACAATACGCAGCTCCGGTAATCTCCGCCATTAAAACTCACAACAATTAGCAACAAAAACCTATTAATTACTGAATCTACCATCATCTACGGTAAAAACCTCAGCATAATCAGTTTACATACGAACAATTAACCAAAACACGAATCGAGAAAAGATTTTCTGTCTGCAGATTCAGCTTTAGATTGATTTCATGCAAATTTGAAATGATTTGGAAATGATTTTGATGAATAAATATAGGGTTTGTGCATGTGTGAGCTAGGTCAAATGGGGGAAGCCAGTAGGGAAGAAAGAGGGGCGCGTGGGTTTTTCAATAATCGTGAGATATTTTGCCGTTGAATATTGAAGAAATTGAAATCCAACTATTTTTTCAAAAACATTCCATTTTTATGTCACTTTTTTTTCTCAAAAACATTCCATTTTTATGTCAAATCTTGTTTTAGAAGATTTAAAGGTTTTTATTTTGAATCGTATTTTGATTTTAATGCACAGCTAATAAAATAAATAAATTATATATTTATTATTTTACTTTTCTTGAAAAGGTGTTTTCATATAATTTTGACGTATAAAAGTAACTATATATGTTCGAAAAAATAAAAAAAGGTGCTCTATCCAGTTTTGATATATTAACGTTATTATCTAAAAGGCATATACCAATAAAAAAAATAAAGACTTTTTACCCTTTAAATTAGTCAAATTTTAATTTAATAATAGAGGTTGGGATACATGAACTTTAACGAGTTTTTTTTCTCTTCTTCCAAAAGAGTGTTGGTATAAAAGTTATTTATCAAAATGAATGATTTGAAAAATATTTACCAAAATATGTGTTTTTCATTTATTTATTTATTTATTTTTAACTATTTTGTTATAATTTTTTTTTCTAATTTAAATAATACTATCATGGTTAGTTGATTGAAAAAAAAATAGACTAATATCATAATATATTGATTGAATTAAAAAATATATATTAAACTAGCTAAAAAAATAAAGAATAAATAAAAAAAACCTATTGGTAAATATTTTTCGAATTGCTCATTTCGGTAAATAATTTTTCACAAACACCTATTTGGGAGAAAATTAGAGCTTTAGCATGTTATCGTTACGTTTTAAGATTTTTTTATTAATAAATAGAACATGGTTGGCAGTAAGACTGTAAACGAACCGAATATTCGGCAAACACTATGTGAGCCGTTCGACAGAAAGTTTATTTAATAAACGAACGCAAACAAGAAATTTTGTTCGTTTAATTAAATGAACGAACATACACAGAGGAAGTATTCATTCATTTGTGTTCATGAAACATTTGGTAAGATGTTCATTTATGTTCTTTAATGTCTATTTATGTTCATTATTATGTTTAAAATATGTTTTATATTATTAGAATTTTTATTTTTAGATTAAAACTATAACATTTAAATTAAAAATGTAGTCTTTTGAAATCTGTATCTTGTTAAAAACATAGTAATTCGAAACTCATATCTTTGAAATTTTAGTTTAAAGTAATTTAATTACGATTACGATTATTATTATTATTATTATTATTTGTTTTGTTTATAGAAATTTTATTTTTAACTTTTATATTAAGTGTTTGACTTTAAGATGAATATGTCTAATATTTGAGAATGAAAATGCTGATTTTTATTTTTAAAATAATATGTATTCTTTATATTAATAAATCATTTGTAAACAAGTTCAATTCATTAATGAACGAACATGAATAAGATTTTCCATTCGATAAGTATTCATGAATCGTTCGTGAACAAGTTAAACGAACGAACACGACAAAGAGTTTTTTTTTGTGTTCTTTCTGTTTGTTTGCAACCATAGTTGACAACTGTGCAAGAGACGGCTATGATGAGGCAACGGTGGCGACATTTAATTGGTGGTGGCGGTAGGAATCTAGTGGTGGTTGTGAAGACCAGTAAATGTCGATGACACTGTAACATTATAGGTCGTGGTTTGTCACTTAGATAGCACAATGTTGAAATGTTTCAATCATTTAATTTGAAGATGATGGATTAATATGTTTTGATAGGTTTCAATAATTAGTTTTGGTTTTTATTTGCTTTATTCAATATTTTTATAAAAATAATCAATAAACAAACAATTGAAGCAAGTGATGATAATTTTATTGCATGTCATCATAAAAAAATATATAACTTATAAATTCACTAAACAAAATATCAATACTAATTAATAATTTATAATAATAACCAATAGCCATCATTCTCTCTATTTTATCAAATACGTGACTTTCAACATATTGTTGCCCTGTTAAAAACAAAGTTGACATATGATGAAGGCATCATGCATATGATACATCACGATCATCAATTACACTTTTATATGCGAACCTATGAAACTTATTTTATAGGTGTTATTAGAGGTGGGCAAAAAAGGGACCCGGAACCAGAACCGACAACCCGAACTGAACCCGGTCATACCCGAACCGGTGGGTACGAACGGGTACAGTTTTTCAGAAAAATTAGAACCGGAACCGGGAAAACCGGAACAGGTTCCACCTGTACCTGGCCAAAACCCGAACCGGAACCGGTCAAAAACTAGTTGGAACCGGTCGAAACCCGAAACTGGAACCGGAACCCGGTATTGACTTTGTTGACTGGAACCGGAACATGTTCCAAAAAAACCCGATTTGCACACGTGTTATTTTCATGTATCCGTTTGGATAAAAATATTATAATAAGGGCTTCAAGACCAAAACTCATAAAGCCCAATTGCCCAAATGGTAGATGGACTCATGGACCTGTTCATGCCCAAGTTATCTGTTAGAACTAGAGGAAAAAAAAAACGGTTTTAAAACCAGAGCCAAAAATGGTCATGCCCAAGCTTGCAGGTACAGCGGTTTCAGTTTCTTTGAGAAATCATAACCAGAACTGGAATTACCGGAGCCGATTCAACCCTGGCCAAATCCAATAAAAATCGGTTAAAAACCAAACCTAACCGGAACCAACTCTAGACTTTGTTGACCAAACTAATTTAGAACCATAATCTGTTCCAGAAAAAACTGGTTTGCGTACCTCAAATTGGAACTATGAAGGTGCTGTTTTATCCCCAGCATAAATAATCCACCATCGACCAACCATGAACTTAACTCTTAAGAGTAGAGATGTATAAATTGTTCGTGGTCGGTCAAAGATGATTAAATCAGATTTATTTATTTATTTTCTAAAGTGGTTTTTTTAAAAAGAGTAGGTTTAATCAGTTTGAAACCATACTTTAACCACTCGATTATGTTTTGACCAGTTTTGAAATTCTTACACAAAATCCACAAGCTACCTACTCAAATCTTCACCAATTCGTGCAAACTTGGTGTCTAAACGTTCCTCTCGACTAAAGGAAGCTAAAAGTACGAAGGATTTGCCTTGGGACGAGCTTGAGCGATCGGAATCTTAGTGAGAAGGTTCGTGTTCTAGGGTTTTTGACATTTTCAGCACCTATCCGGTTTGTAAGCTTTCCATCGAAGGATCAAGACTCAGGATTCACATGGGAATGCTTGGGACATCTGGGATTGAACGTAGGAAGGTCGAAGGATGGTTGGAGTCTCGAACCAAAGTAGTATCGATACTAGACCAATCGAATTTCCATAGTATCGATGATATTGAAATGTGTTGGCCTTGTTCATCGAAAATAACAAGTTCGATGGTTGCATGAGGGCCTGAAATTCGTCGATAGTAAAGGTTCACCTTGTCCAAGATCGATCAGGTTGAGAACCCCATCGATACTACCATTATCGAAGAGGTAGTATCGATGACAAGGGAAGGTGGTAACTGGTAATATCGATGGTGATTACTTGGAAACTTTGGCCTATCTAGGTGTCGATACTACACTTGAATGACTCCCACATTCAATACCAGTCCTCAAGAATGAATTCCAAGTGAGCTAAGGCCTCGGTCTTATCGAGATTGCTAGTCTCGAAGCTTGCCCATTGAACCTAAGGACCCATTGATATTATTAATACCGATGGGCACCCTTTTCAGCATAAATCAAGTTCTTTCAATGATTACAACCATGCAACCTAATAAGTTGTTCTAAGCCACTAACATAACCTTGATAAGATCGATCCGAGGATTTTAGAACAAAGAATCATGGACATTGGACGTGTAACGAACCTAATATCGAAGGGATGAGAAGCCATCGATATTATTAATATCGATGGACCTCTCTTGAAACCTTCATGATCGATTCTGTTAAGTTCGACCGTCACACCATCACCAAGGCTGTCGATATTAGTTCATTAAGTCCATGCATGTGTTCTAAACCCAAGGGTTATCAAAGTTAAACAACAAAGAACTTATATGTGACCATTTAAGCTTAAGGGGCAAATAAGGGTAATCTAACCCTAATCCGACTCTTGATGATCATGGATTAGTCTCATTCTAGTTAAGTTTAACTTAACTTAAGAATAGGATCATATCATGATCACAAAGGATTAAAACACATAAACTTTTCAATGAAATACATGGTAAACAAAGGATTTATCAAATTCATAATCACATGTTATTTATGTGTATAACAAGTGTTGTGCCTAAGGTAACATGACATATACATTCTCATCATTCAAAGGTTACAATCATACTTTTCAAGTTAATCTCATACTATTGAACATAAAAACAATGTTATACAAAGGCATGCCATTAAGAGGTTAACATAAATAAATCAATCAAAGTCTATAATATCAAAAATCTTCTATTATATGTATGATAACAATGATATAGGAAGCAGTTAGAGGTCTTTTCTGATTTGCTACTTGTACAGGATCTGAGTCTACGGCTGTCAGGTGAGAACATTAGCCCCTCTTTTATTGTTTTACAACCGTTTTGGGGTGGAACACGTGACCAAAGATCTTTTATACTACAACTTTTACAAATACAATGGTCATTACTCTTGTGCGACAATCAAAAGATTTCTCTTTTATTCTAATGGATTTACAACTGTGAAACACTTTTCTACTAAAAAGTTTGATAAAAGGTTTTATAAATTGTTTTACAACTATTTTACACAAAATGGTTTTATAAATGTTAAACACTTTTAATGAATAAGTTTTATAAACTCTTTTACTATAAACTTGCGTTTTCAAATAAATATTACGTTTCAAACCTTGTTATTATACAAGGACTTTATTCACAGTATTCAATCAAAGGTTTACAAACAAATTACTCAATCATGGGATTCAATCAAAGGTTTTCAATTCAAGGTATTCAATCACTGGTTTTCAATACAAAGAATTGTCAGGATCGGATCATATCTTAATCTGAGATCTGATGATAACAATAAGCTATGATTTCGATTGATTACTAGGCGGAAACAGGCAATCAATCTAAGTTCAGTAACAATCCAAAATAACAAAACCCACAGTAATCAATATTCAAGACATATTTAATAAGAACAATTAAGAACAGATGATGATGAATATTAAAGGCAGTTATATTGATTTGTAAGTCTGAAATTGCTCAGAGAATTACAGTGTGTAAAAGTGCGTGTGTTTTCTCAAAAGCGTACAAACTTACTCTATAAAGGTCCTATTTATAGAGACCTATTTCAGACCTACATAACTGCCCTAACGGATAACCGCTATCAAAATAACAATACAAACGTCACATCAGTTATACACGTCATAACTGATGTCAGCAAAAACAAATAAACAACAAGATCTAAGTGTAAATTCTTCATCAGCAACAGCAAGCTTGAACTTCAGCATTAGTAAGTTTGCATGTCAGCATTGCAAACTTACTTTCTTGTACTTGGCATATTTTCTTGATCAGCATCACAACAGTTGGTCGTCAGCATTGCAATGTGACCAAGTATCAGCAGTTAACTTCATGTCAGCATTACAATGTCATGAAGCTGTCAGCATTAAGGATTGGTTGTCAGCATTGAAGAGTTCAATGTCAGCATTGATGAATACTTGGCTCTTGTAATCATCAGCACTACAACATATATTATCAGCATCACACTTGGTCATCAGCATCTCAAGATTTGTTCATCAGCACTGCAATATCCTTGGGATAACATCATCAGCAGTGTACTTTGAATGTCAGCACTGCAACTTTAGGCTGTCAGCATTGAAGAATCCTTTGAGAACTTGTCAGCATCTCAATCTTCAATGAGTTGGCTTTCAACATTATGACTTTGGTTGTCAGCACTGCAACATCTTTGACAAATCATGCAATTACTAAACACTTAAACATAAGAATCAATTAACAAATAATGATCTTATAAATAGAAAGGTTTAAGGTTTAGAGATGTGGACCATATGTGTTGTCTGTATTGTGCCTGTCAACACATCAACATATTATATGGATTTGAACTTTATTCAAATTATCAGCATATCAAATAAATCTGTATAAAATAGAAAAACAGAAGTAATGAGAGAGTTAGAATGTTGCCATCATTAAATGGACTTAATGAACTTGAAGCTTGCATAAGGGTTGGTTAATTGTGGGCAGGGCACCATCTCATAATGGAAACATAACAATCTCCCCCTGAGATGATGCTTCCTACAATTAGCCCACCATAATCCATAAATACCTCTTTCATATGAGTAGAACCACATATACATCCAAAGCCTTGTCATCATCAGCATCTGTCATCTTCACACATCCTCTTCTTCTTTGACTTGACTCATGCTGAAAGATAACATCAAATGATGTATAATGCCAGCAAATTGAGTCATTGGAGCTCTCAAATCTTCTCTCATGTAATAAATAGGCATTTGATTTAGTGCAGATAGAGATTTGAAGTCCAACTCAGACAAGTCATCTTTGTTAGTGAAGATGTATGATTTATCAAGACATTCCACCACAAGGTTTCCATCATTGTTAATAGAAACTCTTTGTGGTTTCTTCAAAGTTTTTACCTTTTGCTCATTTCTTCTCAGTTCATAACCAATGAACACATCTTCTGAATCTTTTCTTAACCTTCTGATCAGGTTCAAGAATTGAAAGAGATTACGTCTCCCAAAAGTGGAGACTGGTTTGTCAATGATTAAATTGTCCAAATAAGTGAGACAGGAGTTCTCAAGGAGTCTAACTTCAGAATAGGCATATAGCCTTATATCAGTTGCATTTAAGACTCGATCTCGTCTGAAAATTACCAACTCCCATGATTTTTCATCATAAAACCACCCAGTGATAGGGTACTCCTTCATATTTCCAACAATTTTCTTTTTCTTGATTTTAGGAGGTTTCAGTTTTAGATTTTGCTCACTGTATTTCTTTTCATATTTCTTGAATTCACGCAAAACTTTGTCTTGATCCAACTCACCATCTGGCAATCTGTATTAGCCTGACACATTTTCTCAATGTTTCTTGAAATGTTGCTGGTCTAGCATGATTGCTTCTGTTTACTAACTCTAGACCAGCCAATTCAATTAAATCTTGATCAGGAAGGTTGAATATTTGAAAGAATGGATAGAAACTTTCCACTGCACCTGTTTCTCTTTTGACTTGATAAGCATCCCAGCTCCAGTCATATTTCCATCCCATTATTTTTGACTTTTGTTTTATTAATTCTTGATCTTGAACTGTCAAAGTTTCTTGAAAAGTCATTCCAGTATTTTTCATGTATTGGGAGGAGTGAGAGGATTGCCTAGGAGCAGAGGACTGTGTGTAAGATGATTTTGCTTGTGATGCTGATAGATATTGTGGAACAAATGACTTCGGCTTCTCAAAAATTGGACAGGTGGAGGCTATTCGGCTGATGACAGGCATGTTAGATTTATCAAGTTTGGCTTTCTTGCCTGCCTTCTCATCTGCCCTAAAAAATTCTTTCACTCTTTTGATCAGAGTGTCCCTCTTCATTCTCATATAACTTCTAGAGAGGACCCCTCTGTCATGTAAGAAGTTTCTGAGTGCTTGATCATTCATGGAGTTGGGATCTGGTTGAACCATACCCTCTGCAATCTCTGAATCAGCTATTTCTTGTTCCCTTCTCTTCTTCTCTTTTTCTTCTCTCTCCTTTTTATCAATTTCAGTTTCATTTTGTGGATCAAGGAGAGAGTCAATTCTATCAGATTCTGCTGACAATTGTTCAAATGACATTAAATTTACAGTTTCAAATTCCATACCACCATACTCCACAAGCTTCAGCACCAGCTTCATATGAGTGTCAGCCATAGCATTGGCAGTGAATTGTGATGCGAAGCTTTCACTGAAAGAAATGTTTGGTTCCTCAAACTGTGGAGTGATTGTTGCTGATAGAGTTTCAGTTTGAGGACCAGTGGAGGATGCTGGTGCATGCATGCTGCTGGATTCTTGGATTTCTGACATTAGTGCTTCATTTGCAGCCAGTTCTGCATCTGTTAATTCACCAAGAATCCCAGCCAATGCCTTCACTTGTTTCTTATCAAACTTTGAAGAAGGCTTTGAAGATTCAGACGCCTTTTCTTTGCCCTTTGCCTTTTCCAGGGCATTTTCTTGTTTTCTTCTTAGAGCCTCAAGGTGATTCCTGATTAAGGTTCTGTCAATTTCTGTTCCCGGAATCCCCCTTGAAAACTCTTCAAAACTTGGAATGCTGACATTTAACAGATCTTCAGTTGCTTTATTCAATAGATCTAAGAATCCATATCTTTGGAAAATTACAGCCTTGAAGTTTGGATCTAAGTCCTTGGCTGATGTTACTTCTTTTTGAGTTTGGGGAGATGGAGATTTTGACTTGTCCGGGGATTTTGGTGGTGAGGAAGATTTGAACCTTTTTGTTGCTTTATCATCTCTGTCATGGTCAAACTTCCTCTTCTCCCCCTTGGAGGAAGCATCATCTCCCCCTGAACTGTAGTCAATATCATCACTACTGACAACTTGTTTTGATTTCTGGAAATCTTCAACCTCATCCTCAAGTTCTTCAATTCTTTCTCTTAATATTTTATTTTCTTTTTCAAGCTCTTCAATAGTATATTCAAGGGATTCAAAGGAAGTCTCTGCTCTCTTTGATTTAGAAATTATGGCATTAAGCCTTGTAATTTCTCTTGCAACCTCTTGCAGAGAATTGATCCTGTTCTGATCAGTTTGTTTTAGAGCATCAATCTCTTTCTGCAAGGCTTTGGATTTTGCTCTGACTGATTTTAACTGAAGATTCATCTTTTCAACTTCTTTTTCATAGGCCAGCTTGCTCTCTTCTAATTGATCTTTTAATTCAGTGATTTTCTCGCATTGAGCATTTAATTCAGCAATTTTCTGCTCTCTTGAATTGATGGTATCTTTAAGTTCAGCTATGATTGCCTTTTGATCATTATCAGCCAGGCCACTGGCTGCTGCAAGTTGATTTTTCAGTTTTTGAATTTCAGACTTGAGAAGATCTACATGCTCCTTCATTTTATCTTGAGCCTTTTGAGCATAAGTTACTTCATTTTGAGCACTAATTCGCTTTTGGCTCAATTCAGTAGATTTCTCAATATATCTTTCTCTTTGAGCAATAGAGTATTTCAAATCACTTTGTAGATCATCTACAAAGGCTTTTAAGTTGGCTATCTCTTCCACTTGCGAATCCAGAGTGTTTGTGAATTGATTAACATAATCATCACTCTTTTGGACATAAATTTGAGCTTGAGCAGCTGCTTCACTCAGATCTCTGATATGTGCATCCTGACTTTCAATATATGCATTTTGAACCGCCAGATGATAGTCTTTCTGTTCAAGTTCAATTAGAAGTCTAGTGATTTCAGCATTCTGTTCATCAAGTGCATCTTGAAACTGGTTGTATTGAGTCATGTGTTCATCAAAATCATTTTCAATTTCAGCAGTTAGCTGATTGATTTCAGTTTCTCTTGATTCAATTTGAGAGAGCATGTGCTGCAGCAAAATTGGAACCATTCGTACTGCAGCTGATGGTTGAGATTGAGCTTGAGGTTATGGTTGTGAAGATTGAATATCTTGAATAACAGAATGAATCTGTTCAGTAGCAAGCACTGTTGCTGATTCCTGTTGTTGCTGTTGTGTTTGTTGTTCTAATGTTTGAAAGTTATCAATATTTTGGTTATCAACTTCCAAAGGAGAATTTGGAATTGATAAAATTTCTGTTGCTGTTTGGATTGGAGAAAGATTGGGAGTAAGATCAAGATTTTGAGTAAAATCTTGATCATCAGGCCTTGCCTGTGAATCAACTGATTGTGCTGGAGAGTGATGTGCAGGAGTTAAACTCTGTTCTTGAAATCTTTCATTATTATCACCATCATCATCATCATTGTCATCTTTACTACTATCACTACTAGACACATCAGCATCAGAATCAATGTGATCTGATGATGAAGTGCTAGAATCATCATCCTCATCATCAGCTATAAACATCCCTTGTTCAATCAATGCATCTTATAAGTCAAAGAATATATGAGGGAATTCTGCATCTCCTCCCTCAAATTTACCCCTGTTCATTGATGGACATGTAAGATGATCATGATGTTTCAACCCATGAATCTTTTCACCACAGGGTTGCATGTCTGGGTGTTGATGGTTGATTATTAGCTGAATGAATCTTGGATACATCAAGAATTTTTTACTTCCTGCATTTACATTTGTTGTCATCCCATTAAAGATGGTTCTTGTAAAGTTGAATGGGGTTGACATCAGCAAGCTCATGATCATGGATGTTGTGCCAAATGGAAGCTCAAACCATCCTGATCTCCTATTTGAGATGCAGTGTTGCAAGATGTGAGCTAACAGTTTCCACTTCGGTCCCAATTGACCTTTGAGAATCTGTCTTCTGGGCATTCCACCCGTATAACCAAGAAAATTTTGGAAGAAATCCAAAATTTCATCATCTGGTAGTTGAGTTATATCACATTCATCATTTCCTAATTGCAAAACATTCCTTAATGTCTGTTCAGAAATGACGACTTGTTGTCCCCCAACTGTTCCAACAATAGTTCGGATATCATTCTGTACTTCTTCAACTGTTGTGATCCAGAACTCGTTTATCATTTTCTGTACAAGGTTGGCCTTGCTATTAGGGCAAACACTAAGTTTGATCGGTTTACGAAACGAAGAGTTTCCCTAAACCCATGAGCTTTCGGATGCTCTGCGTTCAAGAAAGCGCACACGTTGCGTTGGTCTGCAATTTCTAAAAGAGCCATATCTTTACGATCAGTGAATGAGGGTTGTGAACTTGAAGATGAAGAGTATTGATGATTCGATTGAAGTATAATGACGATTTTTTTCCGAGGTTTGAAGATTCAAGTGAAGGGTTTTGGCTCAAGTGCAATGAAGTGCTGATAAGGGTTAGGGTTCACTATTCAAGTTCCTTTTATAGGTTTACTTTGCTGAGTACGAGGTTGAAATCTGGTGAAAAGTGAATATTTTAATTTTTCACGTGATTTCATTAAATTCTCACGTGCTCCCCCTCTTCAGATGATTTTACTCAAAACAACTGCTAAGTGATTGAAATTTTGTTCATCAGTATTGGTGTGTTGAGAAAGTAAAGTTTAACTCATGATCATCAGCATTGATCATTTGTTCCGGAGTTATACTTGGCCAAATTTTGAGATTTGTTGATTTTGAGTGTCAGCATTGATTAATTGGTTAGGCAACATGCTACTTGATCAAGTTGTGTGTCACACCCCCAAATTCCCACTCATGGTGTCAGTCCACGTGGGTGTGACGTGTCCAGAATCACAGCTCAAGGTCATATAGAACACCTCTATATGCGTTTACAAATACAATGTTCGACACATACACTTGACAAAATAGTTTGCAGCGGAATAATAGTTATCATATCATATTGCAGCGGAAATCAAATGTTTGACAAATTGCATCGGAAAAGTATGTAATTTAACACAACATTGTTTAACAGAATAAAAGTAAATTGTTTTCAAAATGACATGACAGAATGCATGTAAGTCCCTAATGCTCGTCCTTTAATTTGTGCATTCCTGTCCTCACGCTAGCCGCGCTAGTTACCTGAGAATACAAGTTAGAAAAGTGTCAACACAATGGTTGGTGAGTTCACAGGTTTTGATATACATATAGTAAGAAAGTGTGTCATGCTGTTTATCAAATGTTAGTACCGAGCCTTAGGCTCCAAGTGTCAGTGCGTCACTACCGAACTAGACTTGTTTGTCCTTGCCTCCACTGTGTCTCGTACACACAGTAAATTATGTCAAAGTTTGCACGGGTTATGACATCCGGTCAACATGGTGCCCTGTGGGGTTAGTCATTCCCTAATGAATCCATTCAAACCTACCACGTTGTTCGTACATTAACGGTAAGACTTTGTGAGGGCTTGTTACGAGTTCAACACTTAATGTTTGTCCAATAAACCAGCATACACCAAAAATGTTTGTAATAGCAATAATTGTTTGACTCGATGCAACTAGTATTCTCCCCCTATTTAAAAGCGTTTGAAAAGAGTAAAGAGGGGCCGTAAACTCACCTTAGTGATGAAAGTAGTAAGTAAGCGTAAGCTCCTCGAGAAAAGTAGCGCGTCGGTCACCGGCAACCTATATCGTACACCGTACGTGAGTTCGTGTAAGTGACCGTGCTAGTGTTCGTGTTAGTACTCGTGTTTGTGTCCAACAACCCTTGGTTGTTCATGTTTGCCCGTGTCGGTCCACAATGACCGTGTTTGACTGTGTTGGTCCACATTGACCGTGTTTGACCGTGTTTGACTAGAGTTGACCAAAGTTGACCGTGTCAAGTCAACGACCTGTTGGTGAACCGTGTGATGGTTGTGAATTGCTTAGCAATCGTGTAAGTGCTCGTCGTGTGCAAACGCGCAAGTCGTGTCTATGGACAACTTACTATTTATAGTAAGTTTCCATTTATGGAAAGTTCACAAAGCATAACGGTTTTTAAAGTTCTAACATGCTCGTTAGTCCTACGTGATCATGTTAACACATAACACATCATCATACAAAGTCACATAGGTCGTTTTTAACATGTTAGCACACAAAAGTTTCCTAAAATGGAAAGTTTCCATTTATAGTATACGTGTTATCGGAAACCATCTAACTTAGCATTTAATCATCATGTTATAACATATCAAGCCACTTAGGATGTTCAAATCATACAAAATATCCATGAGTCGGTTTTTGTAAAAATAAAGTTACTATAAATAGTAACTTTGTAGTTTTGCCTAGAAATGACCATTCTAACATTTCTAAACCATTTTCATATCACCATTCATCATAATAAACCATTTACTATCATCTAAACATGTCAATATGATCCAATTCATCATTTATCAAGACTTTGACCCAAAAAGTTACTAAATATAGTAACTTTGTTGAAAATGACCATGAACATTATCAAAATCACATTCTAA
Source organism: Mikania micrantha (assembly GCA_009363875.1). Taxonomy (NCBI): domain Eukaryota; kingdom Viridiplantae; phylum Streptophyta; class Magnoliopsida; order Asterales; family Asteraceae; genus Mikania; species Mikania micrantha. The sequence goes on from CM018695.1 coordinate 59,982,755, forward strand.
GTATCCAAATCATCCTAAATACATTCAAACAACATATCTAGATACATGCATGTTCATCATCTTATCTATTTCACCATTTCACAAACAAAAAGTTACTAAAAATGGAAATAATCATCAATAAGTCATTTTTGACCATTTCAACATCATCTAATCTTGCAAGAACACTTATACATTATCAAGAATCATCCCAACATCAACAAAATCATCTATAATGCCTTAGATCATACATGCATGGCATCTTTTCAACACTTTATGAGTAAATCATGAAATCCTTACATACCCATCATCATGGATCATCACAAAATGCATTCTAATCATTTTAGATCATCATACAACACCTTAAAATCAACAAACCTAGATTCAAAGAGTGTAAATTCATGCATGCAACATCAAATGGGTTGCATGTGCAATCTAATGCTTGCTTGTGTGTGTAATAGTGATTTTAAGCTACAAGAAGTATTGTACTACCTTCTATTGCTTCAAAATCTCTGGGATGATGCTCTCAACAGCTTCTAAGGCTCCTGGATCGTGAGGTTTTGCAGAGAAGTGATGGTGATGGTGGTGGTGTGAGCTCCAACTCCTCCTCTCAAGCTCTCAAAGCTCCAAGGTGGCTTCAATGGCTTCCAATGGGTCTAATCAAGGTGTTTCAGTCGTTTGGGGAGAAGAGTGGCCGAATGGTGGAGTGTAGAGTCGTCTAAAATGATGAGGATATGTGTGATGATGATCTTGGAAGTTTAAAATGAAAATCTGCGAATCCAGGTGTCAGGCGTATCGTCTGACGAGTGTGAGTGAGCGCCAGTCGTTACGCGCGGGTGCACCGGATGAGGCGCCTTTTAGACCCTCCGCGCGTAACGCCTAAGATCGTGGTCTCGGGTCAGGCGTACCGCCTGGCCCAATTGTCAAGCCCAATAAGCTTGTTTTGTTGTTCTGGGCCCATTCTCGCCCGTTTCTCGACTGTAAAACATTGTTCGAGCGTTGTTTGGACTCTATTCGACAATTATTAGCCATAATTGGCTTGTGAAGTGTTTCTGTGCTCAATTGTTGTGACGTTCACCAACGTTCGTGAGTTTTGACACGTGTGTGCTGTTTGTCGATAATTCCTTGAATTATCTATTCGTGTGTCGGTGTTTGTACTGTCGTGCCACGTGTACATAAATTATTTAAATAAACATTTAAATAAACAATAAGCTGACCTGGAAATTACGGGGTGTCACATCCTCCCCTTGTTAGCAAGAATTTCGTCCCGAAATTCAATTCGTGTTGCCAGTGTTTGTCTGTTCCACGAACAGGTGTGGGTATTTCTGTTTCATCTGGTCTTCACGTTTCCATGTGAATTCCGGTCCACGCCGCGAATTCCATCGCACCTTTACGATCGGTATCTTGCTGAGTTTGAGTTTCTTGGTTTCCCGGTCCATGATCTCCACCGGTTCCTCAACGAAGTTCAATTGTTCGTCGATCTGTATCTCCTCAAGAGGTATGACAAGCGTTTCATCGGATAAACACTTCTTGAGATTCGAGATATGAAATACGTTATGTACGCTGCTCAGCTCGTCTGGCAGGTTTAGCTCGTAAGCCACAGGGCCTATTCGTTTAGTGATCTCGAAAGGTCCAATGTAACGAGGGTTCAACTTGCCTCGTTTGCCAAATCGTATGACTCCCTTCCAGGGCGAGACCTTGAGTAACACTCTGTTCCCCACTTGGAACTCCAACGGTTTGCGTCGTTTATCAGCATAGCTTTTCTGTCTGTCCCGAGCTGCTTCCATTCATTTGCGTATTTGCACGATCTTTTTAGTCGTTTCGTGCACAAGTTCTGGACCGGTCAGTTGGCTGTCCCCAACTTCCGCCCAGCAGATGGGTGATCGACACTTACGTCCGTAAAGTGCCTTGAATGGTGCAGCTTGGATGCTAGTGTGATAGCTATTGTTGTATGAGAACTCTACTAACGGTAGGTGAGTCTCCCAGCTACTGCCAAAGTCAATAACACATGCGCGGAGCATGTCTTCCAGCGTCTGTATGGTACGTTCACTCTGCCCGTCTGTCTGAGGATGGTAAGCGGTACTCATATCCAATCTCGTTCCCAAGGCCTTATGCAAAGACTTCCAGAAATGCAACGTAAATCGGCTGTCGCGATCGGAGATTATCGAGATTGGCACTCCATGTCGAGTGACCACTTCCTTCAGGTAAATCCGAGTGAGTTTGTCTAGCTTGTCAGTCTCCTTGATGGGTTGAAAATGGGCAGATTTTGTCAGCCGGTCTACGATAACCCAGATGGTATCGCAACCACTTGCCGTCTTAGGCAGTTTAGTTATAAAGTCCATGGAAATCTGTTCCCATTTCCACATTGGTAGTTCCGGTTGTTGAAGTAACCCTGATGGCTTCTGGTACTCAACTTTGACTTTTGAGCACGTTAAACACTTACTTACGTAAGTTGCTATTTCGGCTTTCATGTTCTGCCACCAGTAGGTTGTCTTCAGATCGTGATACATCTTGTCAGAGCCCGGATGTACGGAATACATGCTCTTGTGAGCTTCGTCCATCACTACCTCTCTCAATCCCCTGTAGCGTGGAATCCAAATTCGATCCATTAAGTAATGAGCTCCGTCGTCTTTCGCTTTCATTTGCTTATCCATGCCACGCATGGCTTCAAGAGTGAGGTTTTCAGTTTTCAGCGTTTCTTGCTGTGCGATTCGGATTTGATTCGGCAATTCAGAATGGATCGTGAGTTGTAGGGCACGCACGCGTTTTGTTGTTTCTTTTCGACTCAACGCGTCAGCCACTACGTTTGCTTTGCCTGGATGATACTTGATGGCGCAATCATAATCGCCGATAAGCTCAACCCATCTTCGTTGTCTCATGTTCAACTCTTTCTGATCGAAGATGTGTTGTAGGCTTTTATGATCGCTAAAGATAGTGCATTTCGTGCCATACAAGTAATGTCGCCAGATCTTTAAGGCAAATACCACAGCTCCCAACTCAAGGTCATGAGTCGTGTAGTTCTTCTCATGCACCTTCGGTTGTCGTGAAGCGTATGCTATCACCTTCTCGCATTGCATCAACACGCAACCGAGTCCTTGTTTCGAGGCGTCACAATACACTACGAAGTCATCACATCCTTCCGGTAGGGACAATATGGGTGCTGTACATAGTTTCTGCTTCAACAAGTTGAATGCAGCTTCCTGTTTGTCTCCCCAATCGAACTTCTTATCCTTATGGGTCAAGGATGTCAGTGATTGGCGATCTTTGAAAATCCTTCGATAAATCTCCTGTAGTACCCGGCCAGTCCTAGGAATTGTCGCACCTCGGTCGGAGTCTTGGGTGCTTCCCAGTTCTTGATGGCTTCAATCTTGGCAGGGTCTACGTGTATCCCTTGTTCGTTAACCACATGTCCAAGAAATTGGACTTCGCGAATCCAAAAGTCGCACTTTGAGACTTTTGCGTATAGTTGCTCTTTCTTCAGTAATTCCAAGACTAGCCTCAGGTGTTCAGCATGTTCTTCCCGATTCTTTGAGTAAATCAGAATGTCATCTATGAACACTATTACGAATTTGTCAAGGTAGGGTTTGCACACTCTATTCATGAGATCCATGAATACTGCGGGTGCATTGGTTAGTCCAAACCAAGAATTCATATTGTCCATATCGGGTTCTGAAAGCTGTCTTAGGAATATCGTTCTCTTGTATCCTTAGTTGATGGTAACCCGATCTTAAATCGATCTTCGAATAGTAGCTTGACCTTTGCAGCTGGTCAAACAGATCGTCTATTCGTGGCAATGGGTATCGATTCTTGATCGTCACCTTGTTCAGCTCTCCATAGTCGATGCACATACGGAATGATCCGTCTTTCTTCTTTACAAACAAGACCGGTGCTCCCCAAGGTGAGAAGCTCGGTCTGATAAAACCCTTGTCTAACAGTTCCTGCAACTGGTTAGACAGTTCTTGCATCTCCGTCGGTGCTAGTCGGTATGGAGCTTTGGCAATCGGTGCTGCTCCTGGTGTGAGGTTTATCTGAAACTCGACTTGTCGTTTCGTAGGTAATCCAGGTAGATCCTCGGGAAACACTTCAGGAAAATCGCGGACTATGGCAATGTCCTCAATCTTCCTTTCTTTCTTCGGTTGTTCCGTGATGAGGGCTAGTATTGCGGTGTATCCCTTTTGTAGATACTTGTTCGCCTTCATGCATGACATGATGTTCAGAGGTACTCCTCGTCGTTCTCCCTGAATCGAGATCTGTTCTCCGTTCTGCAACGTTACTCGTACGATCTTCTCGTTGCATACGATCTTGGCTTGGTTAACAGATAACCAATCCATTCCAACGACCACATCAAAGCTTCCGAGTGTCACCGGCATTAAGTCGATCTCGAGTTCGTGATCCGCCAAAACCATGACGCATCCTCAAAAGATGTGTTGTGTTTCGATCAGTTTGCCGTCGGCTAACTCTACGGTATACTTGTAGTCTAGTGGTGTTGGGGTAATATCTAGTAACTTACTAAACTCACTAGATATAAAGCTCCTATCGGCACCGGTATCAAATAATATACTAGCATAGACATTATTTAAAAGAAACGTACCGGTCACGATGTTCGGGTCATCTTTGGCTTCACCCGAGCCAATCACAAAAGCTCGACCCTTGGCCGCTCCTCCTCCGGCCTTCTTCAACTGAGGACAATCCCTCCTCATGTGCCCCGGTTTTCCGCACTCATAACACCCCTTGAGAGTGTTCTGGTTGTTGTTCTGGTTGTAGTTGTTGTTGTTGCTTGGAAACTTTGATCTACAATCCTTGGCCATGTGGCCATGTCGCCCGCACTTCAGGTAACGGTATCGCTCGCATTGCCCAAAGTGGTGATAAGAGCATCGGTTACACAGTGGGTATTTTCCTTGGTACACACCCTTTCCCTTGTCATCGGGTTGGGTGGCAATGAAAGCTCTGGCAGGTGCAGATCGCTGTTGTTGCTGCTGTGGTTGATGCTGATTGGGTTCCCATTTCCGTTTCTGACTTTCTTGAGGCTTCACATGCTCGCCTCGCTTGGGTAACTTGCCTTGGGCTATCGCTTGGGTAACTTGCCTTGGGCTACCGCTTGGTCAGTCAGTTTGTGTGCCAGTCGGATTAGTGGTTGGATAGTGGTGAGATCAGAAGCAGTCACCATGCTTTGGATTTGTTTGGGCAGCCCACTGATGAACTGCTCGATTTTCTTGTATTCCGGCGTCACCATTGCCGGGCACAGCTTACACAGCTCGTGAAATCGAGTACAGTATTGCTCGATCTCAGATCCGACCATCTTCAGCACCCAGAACTCAGCCTCTAACTTCCTGATCTCATCACGAGGACAATATTCCTCTTGCAGCAGTCGGGTGTAATCAGCCCATGGCATGGAGTTGGCACCGTCCAACCCCAGAGTTTGTACGTGGGTGTTCCACCATGTGAGGGCCGGTCCTTCTAGTGTGCCGGTAGCAAATTTAACCCGGTTCTCTTCAGCACAGTCGCACATGGCGAACATAGACTCCACCTTTTCAACCCAGCAGAGCATCCCGACAGCTCCTTTAGTTCCTTTGAACTTGTGAGGGTGGCAGTTCAAGAAGGACTTAAAGGAACATCCCTTCCCATTGCTGCCGTTTGACCCTGTTTGTCAGAAACCAGTGTCGTGTGTTAGTATCGTGTTAGCTACACTACATTAGTCACGTCAGGCAAGTGTTAGTACCGTTGTTGTTTCCACTAGTTTCGCTATGTTGGCGACTCGCTTCGTAGTCGGCGATCGCTTTTTTGACTTGTCGGTCAACCATCATTTTTATAACAGCGGCATCTAGTGTCCGTTTGGCAGGACGCGCGTACGATCCTCTTCCCGCCATGTATGGTTCTATTCATAAGGGATAGAGTATTAGTTAGCACATGTTAGAGTGTTAGCCAAATGTCATGTCAGAAGTCAAGTCAGATATCATGTTAGTTGTCCAGTCAGATGTTATGTTATCAAACAATCATGGTCAAAATACAATAAGTAAGACAAAGCATAGTTCTCATTAATAATAAGCTTGAAGTACAATAATTTCAAAAGAGAATAATAATACGAGTTCTTCGAGCACATCCCGCTCGTCTAGGCCAATACAGAAGGAAATACAAAATAAAGTAACCTATGTAATCCGAGTCCATGGTAACATGTGAAATGTCACTGTCTGCTCCGTCATCATCATCCTCGTCCTCCTCAGGATCCTCGTTGGGATCCTCGTCAAAATCCTCTTCTCTGAGGTCATTGACCTCGAATTGGGGACCATCATCCTGTGGTGGTTTCTCAATAAACTGTGCAGCCCATGCGTTAAGCATGGCGTCGCTGGCTTGAACCATCGCTTGAGTCTCCTCATTGGCGACTCGATTCTCCGTTATGCGTCCGTCATGCTCCTGCATGATGTCCACCATCTGTCCATGCTGACTCATCAGCTGGGACACCTGGAGACGTAGGGTCTCCACCTGTTCCTCTAACCTGTCATTACGCCTTTCCAGGCGGTCGTTCTTCTCGCGAAGAACTCGGACCTCGTCCGACAACTCCCCACTCCTCCAGATCTCACGCCGGGTGCACGCCACATGAGCTGCGAAGGCCTGCTCCAATGGCATCCCGAGCGGCAGTAGTCGATGACCTGGAGATGTATCGCCGGGATAACGGTATGGAGGTACTCTCTCTCCGATAATCCACTCCTGTATCATCGTGGGAAGCCATCCCCAATGCCGAGCTCGTGCCGCGTGTCGAGCCCGTCTGTCCAGAATTGCATCGGAAATCAAATGTTTGACAAATTGCATCGGAAAAGTATGTAATTTAACACAACATTGTTTAACAGAATAAAAGTAAATTGTTTTCAAAATGACATGACAGAATGCATGTAAGTCCCTAATGCTCGTCCCTTAATTTGTGCATTCCTGTCCTCACGCTAGCCGCGCTAGTTACCTGAGAATACAAGTTAGAAAAGTGTCAACACAATGGTTGGTGAGTTCACAGGTTTTGATATACATATAGTAAGAAAGTGTGTCATGCTGTTTATCAAATGTTAGTACCGAGCCCTAGGCTCCAAGTGTCAGTGCGTCACTACCGAACTAGACTTGTTTGTCCTTGCCTCCACCGTGTCTCGTACACACAGTAAATTAGGTCAAAGTTTGCACGGGTTATGACATCCGGTCAACATGGTGCCCCGTGGGGTTAGTCATTCCCTAATGGATCCATTCAAACCTACCACGTTGTTCGTACATTAACGGTAACACTTTGTGAGGGCTTGTTACGAGTTCAACACTTAATGTTTGTCCAATAAACCAGCATACACCAAAAATGTTTGTAATAGCAATAATTGTTTGACTCGATGCAACTAGTATTCTCCCCCTATTTAAAAGCGTTTGAAAAGAGTAAAGAGGGGCCGTAAACTCACCTTAGTGATGAAAGTAGTAAGTAAGCGTAAGCTCCTCGAGAAAAGTAGCGCGTCGGTCACCGGCAACCTATATCGTACACCGTACGTGAGTTCGTGTAAGTGACCGTGCTAGTGTTCGTGTTAGTACTCGTGTTTGTGTCCAACAACCCTTGGTTGTTCATGTTTGCCCGTGTCGGTCCACAATGACCGTGTTTGACTGTGTTGGTCCACATTGACCGTGTTTGACCGTGTTTGACTAGAGTTGACCAAAGTTGACCGTGTCAAGTCAACGACCTGTTGGTGAACCGTGTGATGGTTGTGAATTGCTTAGCAATCGTGTAAGTGCTCGTCGTGTGCAAACGCGCAAGTCGTGTCTATGGACAACTTACTATTTATAGTAAGTTTCCATTTATGGAAAGTTCACAAAGCATAACGGTTTTTAAAGTTCTAACATGCTCGTTAGTCCTACGTGATCATGTTAACACATAACACATCATCATACAAAGTCACATAGGTCGTTTTTAACATGTTAGCACACAAAAGTTTCCTAAAATGGAAAGTTTCCATTTATAGTATACGTGTTATCGGAAACCATCTAACTTAGCATTTAATCATCATGTTATAACATATCAAGCCACTTAGGATGTTCAAATCATACAAAATATCCATGAGTCGGTTTTTGTAAAAATAAAGTTACTATAAATAGTAACTTTGTAGTTTTGCCTAGAAATGACCATTCTAACATTTCTAAACCATTTTCATATCACCATTCATCATAATAAACCATTTACTATCATCTAAACATGTCAATATGATCCAATTCATCATTTATCAAGACTTTGACCCAAAAAGTTACTAAATATAGTAACTTTGCTGAAAATGACCATGAACATTATCAAAATCACATTCTAAGTATCCAAATCATCCTAAATACATTCAAACAGCATATCTAGATACATGCATGTTCATCATCTTATCTATTTCACCATTTCACAAACAAAAAGTTACTAAAAATGGAAATAATCATCAATAAGTCATTTTTGACCATTTCAACATCATCTAATCTTGCAAGAACACTTATACATTATCAAGAATCATCCCAACATCAACAAAATCATCTATAATGCCTTAGATCATACATGCATGGCATCTTTTCAACACTTTATGAGTAAATCATGAAATCCTTACATACACATCATCATGGATCATCACAAAATGCATTCTAATAATTTTAGATCATCATAAAACACCTTAAAATCAACAAACCCAGAATCACAAGAGTGTAAATTCGTGCATGCAACATCAAATGGGTTGCATGTGCAATCTAATGCTTGCTTGTGTGTGTAATAGTGATTTTAAGCTACAAGAAGTATTGTACTACCTTCTATTGCTTCAAAATCTCTGGGATGATGCTCTCAACAGCTTCTAAGGCTCCTGGATCGTGAGGTTTTGCAGAGAAGTGATGGTGATGGTGGTGGTGTGAGCTCCAACTCCTCCTCTCAAGCTCTCAAAGCTCCAAGGTGGCTTCAATGGCTTCCAATGGGTCTAATCAAGGTGTTTCAGTCGTTTGGGGAGAAGAGTGGCCGAATGGTGGAGTGTAGAGTCGTCTAAAATGATGAGGATATGTGTGATGATGATCTTGGAAGTTTAAAAAGAAAATCTGCGAATCCAGGTGTCAGGCGTATCGCCTGACGAGTGTGAGTGAGCGCCAGTCGTTACGCGCGGGTGCACCGGATGAGGCGCCTTTTAGACCCTCCGCGCGTAACGCCTAAGATCGTGGTCTCGGGTCAGGCGTACCGCCTGGCCCAATTGTCAAGCCCAATAAGCTTGTTTTGTTGTTCTGGGCCCATTCTCGCCCGTTTCTCGACTGTAAAACATTGTTCGAGCGTCGTTTGGACTCTATTCGACAATTATTAGCCATAATTGGCTTGTGAAGTGTTTCTGTGCTCAATTGTTGTGACGTTCACCAACGTTCGTGAGTTTTGACACGTGTGTGCTGTTTGTCGATAATTCCTTGAATTATCTATTCGTGTGTCGGTGTTTGTACTGTCGTGCCACGTGTACATAAATTATTTAAATAAACATTTAAATAAACAATAAGCTGACCTGGAAATTACAGGGTGTCACATTGTGCATCAACATTTGAGAATTTCTCATCAGCACTGAGAGTTTACTTATCAGCATTGAGAATTACTTGTCAGCACTGAGAATTTACTCATCAGCACCGAAAAATTACTCATCAGCACTGAGAAATACTTGGATCAATTTGTTAGGCAGTCATGTTATTTAATCAATGCAAAGGGTTCAGCACTTGAAACAGAGTTTGCTGTCAGCACTGAGACTTCATCAGCATTAGAGAACTATCAGCACTGGAACTTCATCAGCATTGAAAATTTAACTGTCAGCACTGAAACTTCATCAGCATTGAAAATTTAACTGTCAGCACTGAAACTTCATCAGCATTAAAAATTTAACTGTCAGCACTGAAACTTCATCAGCATTGAAAATTTTAACTGTCAGCACTGAAAGTTACTTCGAAATTCAAATGAATCTTACCTGTCAGCAGTCATTATCAACTGTTGCAACTGATTGAAAATCAACTAATGAAATTCCTTTTTATTGAGATTAGCAAATTTCTAAATCCAATTTATTTTTGTTGTTTTCTGATGTTAAATTTTCTATTTTGTTTGGTTTGATTCAAACTTTGGTAAGTCACAGTGATAATTAAAATTTGTTAGAAATTAATATTTACATATTAAATCTGATATGAATTTGATTCTTAAAATTATATCTGTTCTAGAACTTTCTGTATCAAAAGAAATGTTTTGAAATATTATTGAAAATTCAAACCATGGTATTGTTTATCCACTTAAACTCTGCTGATATAATCATAAACCAGATATTGAGAACTTGTTCAATTAAGGTATCATTTAAATTAAATTAGCAAGTTATCACACACATAAAAAGGCACTGTTTGAAGTTGAATTGTAGAATATTTTAAGGATTTATGTAAGATCTCCGCTTGATTACCATTTTATAAGTAAATATTTTAAGGAAAATTTGTTTTTCTTTTCTTTTCATCAATGACAAGCACTGTGTTCTATGAACACTTATTTGGTTGATGTGTGCTGTCAAATTAGAAAGATTTTCTCTGTTTTTGTTCTTTTGAGACTTTGCATTATACAGACTGCTGTGTATAGCTACACTTATTTGGTTGATGATGCAGCTGATAATGTAGTCTTTTATTTTAAAGAATATATACTTTAAATGGTGGGAGATAGTCATAAATTCAACTTTCACTTCTTATATTCTAAATGAAAGAGATTTAATACCTTATTATGAGATAGATAAAATGCCTTACATATTTTTTCATTTTAATCTTGTTTCTCATTTTTCAGAATTGACTAGTTTTCAGCTGAGCTTACCAAAGCTTTGAGAATTTCAATATTCTTCCCTGAACCTTTGCTTCTTGATATATCCTTTTCCATCACAGATTCCTATCATTTTTCAAGAAATCAATATCAGATATACAGAAAAATATATACAATACTGAAATTCACATATTTTTGTATTTTTCATTGTTTTTCTAATGTTTTTGTATTTTTCCTTGTTTTTTAATGTTTTTGTATTTTTCGTTTGAAAAAAAATATATATCACTGTAACTTAGCAAAATTTAATCAATTTTCATATTTCATCATGCCTAGACTTTTTACCAGAAATTCAAACCTTTTTGGGTCTAATGCTTTGGTAAATAAGTCTGCAAGTTGAAATTCAGTATTTATGAACTTTAATTCTATCAATCCTTTTTCAGAGTTATCTCTAAGGAAATGATATCTTATTTCTATGTGCTTTGTTTTTTAGTGTTGTACTGGATTTTTAGTTATGAAAATTGCTGCTTTATTATCTATTTTTATTGGAGTTTTCAAAAAGTTGAATCCAAAGACAAGCATCTTGTTTTGAATCCAGAGAACTTGAGAGCAACACTGTGAAGCGACTATGTATTCAGCTTCTGCAGTTGATATGGACACATTTGTTTGCTTTTTGCATTGCCAAGATACCAGCTTGTTACCAAGGTATTGACAACCTCCTGACGTTGATTTTCTATCCCAATTATCTCCCCCAAAATCACTATCAGTGTAGGAAATTAAATAAAAATCCTCATCTTTTGGATACATTAGTCCAAGATCAGGTTTTCCTTTGAGATATCTAAAAATTCTTTTAACAGCAATTTCGTGGGATTCTTTGGGATCAGCTTGGTATCTGACACATAAACATACACTAAACTTGATATCAGGCCTGCTTGCAGTGAGATACATGAGGGAACCATTCATTGATCTGTAATGGGTTTGATTGACTGGCTTCCCTGTTGGATTTGGTTGTAGCTTGTCTTTTGGGTTTGCAGGTGTTGAAGCTGGCTTTGAATCAGTGAGGTCAAACTTCTTGAGGATATCTTTGACATACTTTGTTTGGCTGATAAAGATTCCATCAGGCATTTGCTTGACTTGAAGGCCAAGAAAGAAAGTGAGTTCACCCATGGCACTCATTTGAAATTTCTTCTTCATCAATGCTTCAAATTCCTCACATAGTGTCTTGTTTGTGGACCCAAATATTATATCGTGCACATACACTTGAACTACCAAGAGTTCACCGTTTACATGTTTCAAGAAGAGTGTTTGGTCGATCTTTCCTCTTTTAAAATGATTGTCAATGAGATAAGATGACAAGGTTTCATACCATGCTCTAGGAGCTTGATGCAACCCATACAAAGCTTTGTCCAATTTGAACACTCTGTATGGATGATCTGATGTTCAAAACCTGGTGGCTGTGCCACATAGACCTCTTCATGAAGTTTGCCATACAGGAAGGCAGATTTTACATCCAGTTGATAAACAGTGAACTTGAAGGCAGCTGCATAAGCTAGAAAGATTCTAATAGCTTCAATTCTTGAAACTGGTGCAAACACTTCATCATAATCAATACCTTCTTCCTGGGTGTAGCCTTGTGTTACAAGCCTTGCTTTGTTTTTGATCACAATCCCTCTATCATCTTTCTTGTTCCTGAATACCCATTTTGTGCCAATGGGTACTTGATTTTCAGGTAGATCAACAAGGGTCCAAACTTCTTGTTTTCTAAATTGATGCAATTCTTCCTGCATTGCTTCTACCTAACTGTTATCTTTTAAGGCTTCTTTGATGTTTTTGGGTTCATCTTGAGAAGAAAGCAAGAAAATAGGCAAACATTTGCATATTCATGCATACTCCTTGTTGTCTTTGATGATAAATTGCCAATGATATTTGTGGCAGGATGATTTCTTTCAACAGTTCTGTATGTTGAACTTGTTGGAACCAAAGTATTGATATCTAAATTTGTGTCATTTAGATCAATAGCATCATGTTCATCAGAGGGATTTGTGTCAGATGAATAGGTTGTGGGATTTGGTTGTGTTGCTGATGAACTGCTATTCAGAGAAGAATTTTGTACATCAGCATCATCATAGGATGAATGCTGATGAGTTGAATATGTTTCTGCAGATGAGTCTGATGGTTGTGGATATTGAGTATCAGCAATGATGGGTGGATTATCAGATAAAAGTGGTTTAATCCATCCTCCCCCATAATTTGTTAACTCTGGATCATCATCTTTTGTTCCACTTGAGCCTTCATCATCAGATGGGAAAATATCAAATCTTTTCATAAAAGTGTCCATGTCAAATAGCCAATCAGGACCTATACACTTTGTCTTGAAATTATGTTCAAAGAACACAACATCAGCAGTTTCTTGCAAAGTGTATGCAGTTTTGTTAAAGACCCTGTAAGCTTTTGACACACTGGAATATCCAACAAAATATCTCTCATCAGCTTTTGAATCAAATTTTAATAATCTGTCAGTTGTGTTCAAAATGGAGACTGGACATCCAAAAGCTTTGAGAAATTTTATTTGAGGTTTTCTGGAGAACATGATTTCATATGGAGTTTTGTTTTGTTCTTTGACAATAAAGGTTCTGTTTTGCACATAACAAGCTGTGTTGACAGCTTCTGCCCAAAATGATAAAGGAAGTTTTGAATCAGCAAGCATTGATCTTGCAGCTTCAATTAGGGACCTGTTTTTCCTTTCAGCAATACCATTTTGCTGAGGGGTTCTTGTTGCACTGAACTGTCTTGTTATTCCATTTTCAAGACAAAAATTGTCCATTGTTTCATTTTTAAATTCAGAACCATTGTCACTCCTGAAACCTCTAACTGATTTTCCCATTTGATTCTCAATTCTTTTCACCATCTGAATTATCAAATCAGCAGTTTCACTTTTCTTGTTCAAGAAGAACACCCAAGAATATCTTGAATAGTCATCCACCATCACAAGGCAATATTGTTTCTTTCCCAAACTCAACACATTTACAGGGCCAAATAAATCCATATGGATTAACTGTAATGTGGAGTTAATTACACTTGCTGTAATTGATTTGTGGGAAGATCTTTTCTGTTTACCTTTCAAACAAGCAGCACAGTGGTCAAGACAGAAAAATTCCTTTTGTGGTAAACCAATGACATGATTTCCAGTTACCAACTTGTTCATATATTTGAAGTTTGCATGAGCAAGTCTTCTGTGCCACAATGTTGATTCATCATCAGTAGCCTTTGAAAGTAAACATGTTTCTTATGATGTTGGTGGTGGTGATTCCATATTAAGAGTGTATACATGATTCCTTCTTGGGGTTCTCATCACCACCCATTCATCAGGGATTTTAAAACTAGGCTTGACAATCACACATTCTTGCTTGGTGAAGAAGGCTGAGTAGTCTTTATCACAAATCTGTGAGACACTCAACAGATTATACTGAAGCTGCTGCACATAGCTCACATTATAAAAGCTGAGATTTCTGCACTTTACTACTCCAGTACCAGTGATCTTTCCCTTCTGGTCTCCTCCAAACGCAACTGAGATGCCATTGATATTTTGAAAATCATGAAGCAGGTTGGCATTGCCTGTCATGTGCCTGGAACATCCACTGTCAACATACCAGATGTTGTCAGTTCTCCTTGGATGCCCCTGCAATCAATGAAACAGATTAAATAGACAATGGAACCCAAGCCTCCCAGGTCTTGGGTTTCCCATTTTCAAAAGTTTGAAAAGTAACTTTCTGCATTTTTGATAAATCTGGCAAATCAGATTCACCCTTTTGTTTGTTTTCAGAATCAGCTTTTGGTTTCCAATTCTGAGTGGATTGTGATTCAAAGGAAAGTTTCTTTTGATTGATCTTTCCTTTCTCATCCTTGAGAGAGGAAGAAGAGTCATATCCATTTGATTTATTAACAGGTTTCTTCAAAATTGATTTGTGATCAGCATGATGATTGTTTGGATCTGATTCATAAAATGAATTTTCATGAAAAATGTTTGATGCTTTTGTTTTGTGAAAATTATGTTTTCTGATTTTAGGTGAAGTGAAGTTGTATCCATAGCTGTCATCATTATAGTACTGTTGAGTACCAAAACTATGTGTGGGATGTTGATAACCACCAAACATAGTTTGCCATTGCTGATAGTTTTGAGGAGAAACTCTTGGTTGCTGAGATGTGTGAATTTGTGACTGATAATAATCCCCAAACATTCTATTTTCAGATTGATGTTGTCTGAATCTAGAATCTTTGGAATTTCTGGAATGATAGGCATTGTTTCCAGATTTGCCCTTTGTTTTGGCAACTTTACTATCAGGAAAAGGATAAGCCACATTTTTACTGTTCTGCATACACTCCAAACCAGGCTGATAATAGTAACAATCAACAAGATCATGATTGTTTGTTCTACATATAGAACAGTACCTTGAAGTGTTTGCAGAAACTGGAGAGTAGTTTTTACCCTGCAGTCTTTTCTTTTTCTCCACAAATTCAGACATTTTGTTAAAATGGTTCTTTGATTTGTATGTGCATAGTTTCCTTGTGTGAGACAAGCTTTTGCAAATTGTGCATTTTGTTGATGAATCTGAATTTGATGACTTAGATCCATTTGATTTCTCTAAATTCTGAGTTGAATTAGAGACCTTTTGTTTGATTTTTAAATTTGATTGGTTTTCAGTTTTCACCAATTTCTCATATTCATTTTCAATTGATGATTTTAAAGCATCAGAAGTTGTATTTTCAGCCAAGACAAAATTCTTAAAAGAAAATGGATGTGAATCATCAACAATTGCACTTATCTGATTTTGAGAATCAGATTTTTGAAATACCACTTTTGGACTGGTCATCGACTCAGGCATGGGTGTATAGTTTTCATTGTATGGAGGTGGAACCTCATGAAAACCCAACCCTGCCTTTGACTTTCCTTGAAGTTGACTGTTGAGCAAATTAGTCAAGTGTTTGGAAGAGATTTCAAAACTTTCAACTTTCAGAGTTGCAGTGGATAAATCAGATAATGCTTTTGTTAATTTTGACAAGTTTTCATCATGTTCTTTTTGCAAAATTAATTTCTTAGTTTTAAGTTGTTCATTATCTTTTAAAAGAGAATTAATTTTATTTTCATGTGTTACTTTGTCATTTATCCACTGTTTCTCTTCAAACCTGCATTTGCTTAACTCTCTTTGCAAATCAGCTATGTGTTGTTTTGAAACTTCTTGCTTGATTTTACACTCATCAGAACATGGTCTGGTTACCTCATTTCCCAATGCCATCAAAGCAAGGAGTGGTTAATCTGTGTCTTCTTGAAAATTTTTTGCAACAGCAATCATGGCTTGTGCAGGATCATACTCATCAGCATACTTGCTCCAATCAAAATCCTCTGAGTTGTTTGTTACCACAAGTGCTTTTGGCTTTGGTGGTTCAATGGCTTTCATTTGAACAGCAGGTGCAGATTGATTTGATTGATGATTTGGCTGATATCTGGAGGTGTCTTTGGGAGCTTTGCAATCACGTGAGAAATGACCATAAAGATTGCAGTTGTAGCATCTTACTTTATCAAGATCAATACCCACTTTTGTTTTATCAGCTTCAACTTTCATGGGACCGTACTTCTTCCAGAATTTTTTGTGCCTCAAGACAACCATGGCCATCTGCCATCAAAGCAAGGAGTGGTTACCTCATCAGAACATGGTCTGGTTACCTCATTTCCCAATGCCATCAAAGCAAGGAGTGGTTAATCTGTGTCTTCTTGAAAATTTTTTGCAACAGCAATCATGGCTTGTGCAGGATCATACTCATCAGCATACTTGCTCCAATCAAAATCCTCTGAGTTGTTTGTTACCACAAGTGCTTTTGGCTTTGGTGGTTCAATGGCTTTCATTTGAACAGCAGGTGCAGATTGATTTGATTGATGATTTGGCTGATATCTGGAGGTGTCTTTGGGAGCTTTGCAATCACGTGAGAAATGACCATAAAGATTGCAGTTGTAGCATCTTACTTTATCAAGATCAATACCCACTTTTGTTTTATCAGCTTCAACTTTCATGGGACCGTACTTCTTCCAGAATTTTTTGTGCCTCAAGACAACCATGGCCATCTGCCATTTGATATCCATCTCTTCAACATCCTTTGGATCTATTTCTTCAAGATCATGTTGAGTAAATTGAGCTTTTGCAAGAGAGCTTGCAGCAAAACATTCAAAGCTTGCAAAAAATGCTTTGCAAGCCTCTTGCTTCTCAACAGAATTGGTGTTTACAGAAAACTGTTGCTGAGAAAAATGTTGTTGAGAGTCATTTTGTGATTGATTTGCAGCAGCAGGTGCTTGTGGTGTGGGAGTTGAATATACACCAAATCCAACATTTTCATTAGGAGAGTACTGAGAATTACTCCTCCCTTCTTCAACAACCAAGGCTTGAACACCACCTTGAACACCAGCAGTCTTCACAAATTTGTATTGACCAACTTGAGCAGTAGATGCACGTGCTTTCACATCCATGTCAATTGCTTCAAGTTTGGCAATCATCTCTTCAATTTTTACTTCATCAAGCTTTCTGGTTTCCTTGATCAATGTAACCTTCTCAGTCCAGCTCTCTGGAAGTGTATTTAATAACTTAAGATTTAAGTCATAATTATCAACTTTGATTCCAAAGGTTTTTAGCTCATTGATCAATTGCACATAACGTTGGATTTGTTGGGTGACTATTTCACCAGACATGTGTTTGAAGTTGTCAAACATCATTTTGAGGCTATCTCTCTTCATTCTCTTGATTTCTTCATTTCCAGCAAACATTATCTCCAACTGATCCCACAAGCTTTTTGCAGTTTCAAAATCTTTGACACATACCAAAACTTCCATTGGTAAAGCAGATTTAAGTGTACTATAGGCTTTAATATCCACTTTAACCATTCTTTTCTCATCATCTCTCAGGTTGATTCCTCAGAGAGGTAAGCTTTTGTTGTGATACTTCAATCTGTTTTCTTCACTCAAATCAGCAGGAACATATGGGCCGTCAACAATCGAGCACCACATCTCTGGATGAGTGCTATCAATATGGTTTTGAAACCTAAGCTTCCACTGTTGGAAGTCAGCTGCATTCTTCAACACAGGAGGTTTAGCACCAGAGGAACCTGATTCAGAATATACAGACACAGTCGGTTGTGCCATTTGTTGATCTGTCATTTTTTTTGTTGAATTTTACTTAGAATTTCTAATGAGTTTAGATTAATTCAGGATCTAATAACCTAGTCCGAATTTGTCCAAAAAATTAGTTCAAATGATGGATTAGTAATCAGAGACAATTCTAAGTAAGTAACAAAAACAACAGGAATACTATTTTTAAAGATTTGCGATCTATTGAGGAGAATCGAAAATCAATGGAACAGTAAAACCTGAAATAACCGCTTGACGCTTGAGACAGAAATCTGTGAATCGGCTCACAAATTTCCACGATCAGACCGATTACGAATCAACAAGTGATAGGTAATGGTATACGCTTGATTGTTTTCACAATATTTAGCTATGAATCTGAAATCTCAAAACACACAGTTTCACCAAGAACACACACTGTAAAACAAATCGATCAATCCATGTTAATTAGTTTAACTAAAGAGTAGGTTTAATCAGTTTGAAACCATACTTTAACCACTCGATTATGTTTTGACCAGTTTTGAAATTCTTACACAAAATCCACAAGCTACCTACTCAAATCTTCACCAATTCATGCAAACTTGGTGTCTAAACGTTCCTCTCAACTAAAGGAAGCTAAAAGTACGAAGGATTTGCCTTGGGACGAGCTTGAGCGATCGGAATCTTAGTGAGAAGGTTCGTGTTCTAGGGTTTTTGACATTTTCAGCACCTATCCGATTTGTAAGCTTTCCATCGAAGGATCAAGACTCAGGATTCACATGGGAATGCTTGGGACATCTGGGATTGAACGTAGGAAGGTCGAAGGATGGTTGGAGTCTCGAACCAAAGTAGTATCGATACTAGACCAATCGAATTTCCATAGTATCGATGAGATCGAAATGTGTTGGCCTTGTTCATCGAAAATAACAAGTTCGATGGTTGCATGAGGGCCTGAAATTCGTCGATAGTAAAGGTTCACCTTGTCCAAGATCGATCAGGTTGAGAACCCCATCGATACTACCATTATCGAAGAGGTAGTATCGATGACAAGGGAAGGTGGTAACTGGTAATATCGATGGTGATTACTTGGAAACTTTGGCCTATCTAGGTGTCGATACTACACTTGAATGACTCCCACATTCAATACCAGTCCTCAAGAATGAATTCCAAGTGAGCTAAGGCCTCGGTCTTATCGAGATTGCTAGTCTCGAAGCTTGCCCATTGAACCTAAGGACCCATTGATATTATTAATACCGATGGGCACCCTTTTCAGCATAAATCAAGTTCTTTCAATGATTACAACCATGCAACCTAATAAGTTGTTCTAAGCCACTAACATAACCTTGATAAGATCGATCCGAGGATTTTAGAACAAAGAATCATGGACATTGGACGTGTAACGAACCTAATATCGAAGGGATGAGAAGCCATCGATATTATTAATATCGATGGACCTCTCTTGAAACCTTCATGATCGATTCTGTTAAGTTCGACCGTCACACCATCACCAAGGCTGTCGATATTAGTTCATTAAGTCCATGCATGTGTTCTAAACCCAAGGGTTATCAAAGTTAAACAACAAAGAACTTATATGTGACCATTTAAGCTTAAGGGGCAAATAAGGGTAATCTAACCCTAATCCGACTCTTGATGATCATGGATTAGTCTCATTCTAGTTAAGTTTAACTTAACTTAAGAATAGGATCATATCATGATCACAAAGGATTAAAACACATAAACTTTTCAATGAAATACATGGTAATCAAAGGATTTATCAAATTCATAATCACATGTTATTCAGGTGTATAACAAGTGTTGTGCCTAAGGTAACATGACATATACATTCTCATCATTCAAAGGTTACAATCATACTTTTCAAGTTAATCTCATACTATTGAACATAAAAACAATGTTATACAAAGGCATGCCATTAAGAGGTTAACATAAATAAATCAATCAAAGTCTATAATATCAAAAATCTTCTATTATATGTATGATTACAATGATATAGGAAGCAGTTAGAGGTCTTTTCTGATTTGCTACTTGTACAGGATCTGAGTCTACGGCTGTCAGGTGAGAACATTAGCCCCTCTTTTACTGTTTTACAACCGTTTTGGGGTGGAACACGTGACCAAAGATCTTTTATACTACAACTTTTACAAATACAATGGTCATTACTCTTGTGCGACAATCAAAAGATTTCTCTTTTATTCTAATGGATTTACAACTGTGAAACATTTTTCTACTAAAAAGTTTGATAAAAGGTTTTATAAATTATTTTACAACTATTTTACACAAAATGGTTTTGTAAATGTTAAACACTTTTAATGAATAAGTTTTATAAACTCTTTTACTATAAACTTGCGTTTTCAAATAAATATTACGTTTCAAACCTTGTTATTATACAAGGACTTTATTCACAGTATTCAATCAAAGGTTTACAAACAAAGTACTCAATCATGGGATTCAATCAAAGGTTTTCAATTCAAGGTATTTAATCACTGGTTTTCAATACAAAGAATTGTCAGGATCAGATTAGATCTTAATCTGAGATCTGATGATAACAATAAGCTATGATTTCGATTGATTACTAGGCGGAAACAGGCACTCAATCTAAGTTCAGTAACAATCCAAAATAACAAAACCCACAGTAATCAATATTCAAGACATATTTAATAAGAACAATTAAGAACAGATGATGATGAATATTAAAGGCAGTTATATTGATTTGTAAGTCTGAAATTTCTCAGAGAATTACAGTGTGTAAAAGTGCGTGTGTTTTCTCAAAAGCGTACAGACTTACTCTATAAAGGTCCTATTTATAGAGACCTATTTCAGACCTACATAACTGCCCTAACGGATAACCGCTATCAAAATAACAATACAAACGTCACATCAGTTATACACGTCATAACTGATGTCAGCAAAAACAAATAAACAACAAGATCTAAGTGTAAATTCTTCATTAGCAACAGCAAGCTTGAACTTCAGCATTAGTAAGTTTGCATGTCAGCATTGCAAAACTTTCTTGTACTTGGCATATTTTCTTGATCAGCATCACAACAGTTGGTCGTCAGCATTGCAATGTGACCAAGTATCAGCAGTTAACTTCATGTCAGCATTACAATGTCATGAAGCTGTTAGCATTAAGGATTGGTTGTCAGCATTGAAGAGTTCAATGTCAGCATTGATGAATACTTGGCTCTTGTAATCATCAGCACTACAACATATATTATCAGCATCACACTTGGTCATCAGCATCTCAAGATTTGTTCATCAGCACTACAATATCCTTGGGATAATGTGAGGCCCCGAAACCGGGCACCTCACAGAGGTTGGTTTTCATCATAACACATAGCTCTTAAACTAAAAACTTTCATAATCATGCAGCGGAATTTTAAACATAGTTTGATAAACAGAAATCAATAAAGTGTCTGTATCAAAAACATATCGGATTGCCAAAAACCACCGGATCGTATGACTCTATGCCCGAGCTCCATGCCTTCTCCTATCATGCCTTCAACCTGACATACATGCTAAATCAAGTCAGCTTACGCTGGTGAGTTCTAGTTTTCATAAAACAACATTAAACATACTTAACATACACATCATTTCATTCACATAGTCCATAACCTTAGCACATAACATCCTTACATCATCATCATCATACGTTCCACTGTTACCATACGAACAGTGGGCTTATGCCTGCACAAGGCTCCATACCCAGTTATAGTCATGGTTGACTATCATACCCAGTTATAGTCGTGGTTGACTATCATACCCAGTTATAGTCGTGGTTGACTATCATACCCAGTTATAGTCGTGGTTGACTACCATACCCAGTTATAGTCGTGGTTGACTATCATACCCAGTTATAGTCGTGGTTGACTATCATACCCAGTTATAATCGTGGTTGACTATCATACCCAGTTATAGTCGTGGTTAACTATCATACCCAGTTATAGTCGTGGTTGACTATCATACCCAGTTATAGTCGTGGTTGACTATCATACCCAGTTATAGTCGTGGTTGACTATCATACCCAGCCATCACAAGAGCTGGTACATCTTTCATACTTATCCTATAACACGTATAGGAACATCGTTCGTTCGTCATACATGATATACTAGCATTATATCATCTTTTATCATAATCATCATAACATTTACTGCTAACATCATAACATCATTCATAGCAGTCATCATGGCATCTTAGACATGTTATACTAGCATCGTCTCATCATACCATCATAGCATACTGTCATCATGCACAGTTCATCATAACATACTAGCATCATCAGCACATCATAATATCATATCATCATGCCTACATATCATACTTTCATCCTAGCAACCTAGGACCTCGTCATACTCCTATAACGGTTCTCATAGTTATCATCATGAAGCATGCTATCATAAAGCCATCATCATATCAAATGCTAGCATCATTTTCATGTCATGATATTCATTATCATAATTCATTTCTCATGCATTCATCATACTTAGCATACTTTCATGCATAGATCATACTAACACATACGCATGCATACATAGTCAGGGCATACCATCATTCATTCATCATCATAAGCACATAACATCATAACATAACCATAAGCATGTATGTCAGCCCAAAACAGTTAACATGAAATAGGGCGTCTAGAACTCACCTGATAGTAGACTCCTGTTAACCTTAGCCGAACTCCTTAGCTAGGGCCTTAAGGACCTATATCAGTTACATCATATCATCACATACCATCACATCACATACTTAGACTTAGAAATTATTCTAAGTCCTCATAGCCTACTAGTCCCCCTTATTGAATCCAAGTTTTCGAAATTTAGCTAAGTGTTCGAAACCCTTGAAATTCATTAAGTTCCTACATACACGAATTGCCATGTACTCGAAACATCTCTAGTTCACGAAATGCCATGTACTCGAAATTCCATGTACACGAAATGCCATGTACACGAAATTCCATGTACACGAAATGCCCTGTACACGAAATTCCATGTACACGAAATAACCATTGTATTCGAAATAGCCCCTGTACTCGAAATAACATTGTACTCGAAATACATGCATGATTTCGAGTACCCTCTGTACATGATTTCGTGTACTCATCATTTCGTCCTTAAACATCTCAGAAATTCATCTAAGACCTTGGGGAGCTAGTTCTAGGTTCCTTTGGTTGTTACCAACGTATTGGAACCTCAAAGTTATGAACTTTATGCATAAAGGTGTGAGCTTTATGCAAAAGTTCACCCTTTGTTTACCCATTCTAACTTTTGCATAAAAATCCAGCTTTCTATACATGAATCACTTACTTGAAGGCAGCTGATCCTCCTGGTAAAATCCCGTGCGTTTCCTACTTCGTTTGGTCGATCAAAGTTTGATTCTTGAAATTCTTGGATTTAAACTTCGTGTACTCGAGAGGGACTGTGCTTCCAACCAAAGGTTGTCACATTTCCCAAGGCACGACTATTTATAGACAAGGTGCCCGTACTCGAACACCTGAGTACACGAAATAGGGAGTACTCGAAATATGGTGTACTCGAAATCTCTATATTTCGAGTACACGATTTCTAAGTCCCATCTTGGTTATTTTCGTTTATTTTCCCACAAGTTACTTATCCGTTACACGTACGTAGAATTCAAATAACTTATATCTTAGAAAAATTTGGGATGTTACAAGTCTCCCCTCCTTACAATAGGTTTCGTCCCGAAACCTGCCTTGTTACACATCGAACAGATGAGGATACAACTCCCTCATCTCGTCTTCCAATTCCCACGTCGTGTCTGAACCCTTCCGATGCTTCCACTGAACTCTTACTTGACGAACCGTTTTATTCCTTAACTGCTTTTCCTTCGTATCCACAATGGCGACTGGTTCTTCAATGTAGTTCAGTCGGTCATCTACCTCAATGTCATCCAAAGGAACATGCGCCTGCTCGTCTGCCAAGCACTTCCTAAGATGCGACACGTGAAAGGTAGGATGAATCCCGCTTAGCTCCTCTGGTAGGTCCAGTCGATACGCGACTTTCCCTACCCTTGTCTTTATCGGAAACGGTCCGATGTATCTCGGACTCAACTTTCCTCTCTTCCTGAATCGGATGATACCCTTCCATGGTGATACTTTCAGCAACACTCGATCGCCAACATTAAAATCTATTGGTCGTCGGCGCTTGTCAGCGTAAGACTTTTGGCGATCTTGTGCAGCTTTCATACGTGCTTTTATCACCCGTAGCTTTTCTGCCATGTCAATCACAGCAGCCTTGTTTCCCATTTCTTTCTGTCCAACTTCACCCCAGCATACCGGGGTTCTACATCGTCGTCCGTACAACGCCTCATATGGGGGCATTCCGATACTAGAGTGATAGCTGTTGTTATAAGAAAACTCCACCAATGGCAAGTGGTCATCCCAGCTCCCTCCAAAATCGATAATGCACGCCCTAAGCATATCCTCCAACGTTTGGATAGTCCTTTCCGACTGTCCATCCGTCTGAGGGTGATAGGCGGTACTGATATTTAACCTCGTTCCCATAGCATCATGAAACTGCTTCCAGAATCTGGAAGTAAACCTCGTATCCCGATCTGACACAATGGAGACAGGAACTCCATGTCTGGCCACAATCTCTTTTACGAACAACTCAGACAACCTTTCGGACGTATACGTTTCCCTGATAGGAAGAAAGTGTGCACTCTTCGTCAGTCGGTCCACAATCACCCATATGGTATCATGTCGCTTAGCTGTCCTCGGTAGCTTGGTGATGAAATCCATGGTGATGTGTTCCCATTTCCATTCCGGTACCTCTAGAGGTTGCACATATCCGTAGGGCTTCTGATGTTCAGCCTTCACTTGCGCACAAGTAAGGCACCTGTTCACATACTGCATCACATTAAACTTCATGCCCGGCCACCAATAATCCTGTCGAAGATCTTGATACATCTTCGTTGCACCGGGGTGCACCGAGTAACGTGACTTGTGGGCTTCATCTAAAATCCTCGCTCGAATGTCCCCATTTCTGGGCACCCACATTCGACCGAATCGTAGCTTTATCCCATGGTCATTGTCTTCCAAGTTCTTGACTTGTCCGAAGACGCGTTCAAAACCCACATTCTCTTCTTTCAATCCCTCCTGTTGCGCCTGTTTGAGCTCGTTCAGAAAGTCTGGCGTTATCACCAAACTATACGATTTTACTCGTATGGCAGGATGATCAGTCTTGCGACTCAGAGCATCTGCCACCACATTGGCCTTTCCCGGGTGATATAGAATATCACAGTCATAATCCTTTAACAGCTCAAGCCATCGTCTCTGCCTCATATTCAAATCCTTTTGCTCGAAGAAATACTTCAAGCTCTTGTGGTCGGTATAGATGGTACTCCTTACTCCATACAAATAGTGCCTCCATATTTTCAATGCAAACACCACTGCAGCGAGTTCAAGATCGTGGGTCGGGTAGTTAGCCTCATGAATCTTTAGCTGGCGCGAAGCATAAGCTATCACCCTTCCCCTTTGCATTAGTACACATCCCAACCCTTGTCGTGACGCATCGGCATACACAACAAGATCATCATTCCCATCCGGCAGTGCTAGAACAGGAGCTTGGGTAAGTTTCTCCTTCAGCACTGAAAACGCTTGTTCTTGGTTTGGACCCCATTCGTACTTTACGTCTTTCTTCGTGAGCTTCGTCAGTGGCGTCGCTATCTTGGAGAAGTCCTGAATGAATCTCCGATAGTAACCGGCCAAACCAAGAAAACTGCGTACCTCTGTCGGTGATTTTGGAGGACTCCATTTCATAATCGTTTCAACTTTAGCTGGATCTACCATAATGCCTTCTGGGTTCACCACGTGACTCAGAAACTGTACCTCTCGTAGCCAGAAAGCGCATTTGGAGAACTTAGCATAAAGTTTCTCTTTCCTCAGGATTTCCAACACCTCACGTACGTGGCAAGCATGGTCTCCCTCGTTCTTTGAATAAATCAAAATATCGTCAATAAACACTATCACCGATCGGTCCAGCATCGGTCGACATACCCTGTTCATCAAATCCATAAATGCTGCGGGAGCATTCGTCAATCCAAACGACATAACGAGAAACTCGTAATGTCCATAGCGCGTACGGAAAGCAGTCTTTGGAATATCCTGCTCTCGAACTTTCAACTGATGGTAACCGGATCGGAGATCTATCTTCGAGAACCAGCTTGCACCTTGCAATTGATCGAACAAGTCATCAATTCTAGGTAGAGGATACCTGTTCTTTACGGTCAACTTATTCAGTTCCCTGTAATCGATACACATACGCATACTTCCATCCTTCTTCTTAACGAACAGCACCGGTGCTCCCCATGGAGAGACACTCGGTCGTATAAAACCTTTATCAAGGAGTTCTTGTAGTTGGGTCATCATTTCCTTCATCTCAGTTGGAGCTAAACGGTAAGGTGCTTTGGCAACGGGTTGTGCCCCCGGCACTAAATCGATCTGGAACTCAATTTCCCGTTCGGGTGGTAATCCAGGCAATTCCTCAGGGAATACATCGGGGAAGTTACACACCACGGGAACATCATCAATCGTCCTCGTATCCGTACGTTCCTCAATCGCGTAGGCCAGGTAGGCTACACACCCTCGCCGCATCATAACATCAGCCTTGATCATCGAAATGATCTTTGGCGCATACATCGCTTTATCACCATAAACCGTCACGGAGCTCCCATCCATCGCACGTAAACATATCATCTTTTGTCGACATACAATGTTAGCCTCATATTTGGCTAACCAGTCCATACCCAAAACCACATCGAATCCCCCTAAGGTAATAAGAAACAATCGGACAGGGAACCTATGACCTTCTATCTCAACATAACAATCATCAATAGCCTCAGTCACCCTGGTCATCTTACCAATAGCCGTCTCTACATCAAATACCCGATCTATCTTCTTAACCTTCCCAGATAACTCATCACAGAAAGTAGAAGACACAAAACTCATACTGGCACCAGAATCAAACAATACAGAAGCAGGAATATTGTTGATAGAAAAGGTACCTGTGACCACGTCAGGGTCCTCAATCGCATCATCCTTCGTCATCGTAAAGGCTCGTGCTTTAGCCTTCTGCTTCTCCTTTCCTTTCTCCTCTTTCTTACCCGAGCCCGAAGCATCGGCCCGTGGTTGTCTGCAATCCTTGGACAGATGTCCAAACCCGTTGCAGTTGTAGCATCTGGTAGCACTCGGACAATTGCTGGAGAAATGTCCCGTCTTTCCGCATCGAAAACATAAGTTAGTGCCCACCAAGCACTGTCCGGTGTGAATTTTACCACACTTGTTGCATCGGTTCGCATCCTCACGCCTCATCTTCTTGCCTGAAAACTTTCGTTGGTCTGTTCGACCCCTCTTAGTCCTGGAAGACTCCTTTACCCTGGTTTCCTCCTTCACTGGCTCATCGACCATCACATCATCCCATACAATACCACTGAGTTCAACAGTGGAGTCAAAGGTCTTAGGAGCATTGGCCTTGACATGAATCCTTACTTTTGGAGGCAAGCCCTCCATGTACAACTTCACCCTGCGTTCCTCGGTAGAAACCAGATGAGGAACAAGTCTTGCCATCTCATTAAATCGTGAAGTGTACTGCCTGTGATTCAGGCTTCCCGCCTTCAGCACCAGAAACTCCCTTTCAACCTTATCCAGCTCATTCTTGGGACAAAACTGCTTAGTGACCAGTTCCTTTAGATCATCCCAAGTCATCTTCTCTACATCAGCTGCAGCCTTGGACTGCTTAATGGTGTTCCACCAGTAAAGTGCCTCCTCGACAAAAGAGTGAGCTGCAAACTTAACAGCTTGATCGACTCGGCATTCACTGATGGAGATAACAGCCTCCATCGCGGATACCCAGTGGCAGGTGGCCACAGCATCCTTCTTACCATCGAAGGTCGGTGGGTTGCATCCCTTGAAGGACTTGTAGTCACAGCCCTTCAGTTTCCCAGTCATAGAGTCGCCGCTCTTTGTCTCAATGATCACCACCTCATCTTCTTTGGTGCTCTCCTTAGTTCCTTCAGACTTGTCTTTTAGAGCATCCTTCAGTGCCTTAGCAATCATTGCCGGCATCTTTTCATCCATGATCTTGCAGACCTCATCAGAAATAGCCTTCACCACGATAGGCTCTAGAGTGAACTCGTCTTCATTCTCAGGTTGTTCGTTGTGCTCGTGGTCGTCTTCGTTGACGGGTTCTTCACTCTCGACACGTGGTTCTTCAGGTTCCTGTGGTTGCTTACGTGGCCTACCCTTTTTTCCAGCCATCTAACTATCTACATAATGCAGCAATTGATGAGTCAGTACAGGAATCAGTTTAGCACGGAATAAGTTTTGTAAATCGTTAACGACGTTGATCAAGTGTTATTAACCATTTACCCAACTCATAGGCTCTAAACGTTTCCCATCCTATCTCTTCAATGTGCATGACACTAACTACTTTCAAAACATTACATCTAACCCTTAACTCATACATAAACATTCAACTCGTGGCATCCGTCATCCGTGGTTGGCAATCCGCATCCATTAATCCCATTCTCAGTTTAAGTCTTGGCATTTGGGATGCCAAGATCTCTCAAACTATGGCTCTGATACCAACTTGTGAGGCCCCGAAACCGGGCACCTCACAGAGGTTGGTTTTCATCATAACACATAGCTCTTAAACTAAAAACTTTCATAATCATGCAGCGGAATTGTAAACATAGTTTGATAAACAGAAATCAATAAAGTGTCTGTATCAAAAACGTATCGGATTGCCAAAAACCACTGGATCGTATGACTCTATGCCCGAGCTCCATGCCTTCTCCTATCATGCCTTCAACCTGACATACATGCTAAATCAAGTCAGCTTACGCTGGTGAGTTCTAGTTTTCATAAAACAACATTAAACATACTTAACATACACATCATTTCATTCACATAGTCCATAACCTTAGCACATAACATCCTTACATCATCATCATCATACGTTCCACTGTTACCATACGAACAGTGGGCTTATGCCTGCACAAGGCTCCATACCCAGTTATAGTCATGGTTGACTATCATACCCAGTTATAGTCGTGGTTGACTATCATACCCAGTTATAGTCGTGGTTGACTATCATACCCAGTTATAGTCGTGGTTGACTACCATACCCAGTTATAGTCGTGGTTGACTATCATACCCAGTTATAGTCGTGGTTGACTACCATACCCAGTTATAGTCGTGGTTGACTATCATACCCAGTTATAGTCGTGGTTGACTATCATACCCAGTTATAGTCGTGGTTGACTATCATACCCAGTTATAGTCGTGGTTGACTATCATACCCAGTTATAGTCGTGGTTGACTATCATACCCAGCCATCACAAGAGCTGGTACATCTTTCATACTTATCCTATAACACGTATAGGAACATCGTTCGTTCGTCATACATGATATACTAGCATTATATCATCTTTTATCATAATCATCATAACATTTACTGCTAACATCATAACATCATTCATAGCAGTCATCATGGCATCTTAGACATGTTATACTAGCATCGTCTCATCATACCATCATAGCATACTGTCATCATGCACAGTTCATCATAACATACTAGCATCATCAGCACATCATAATATCATATCATCATGCCTACATATCATACTTTCATCCTAGCAACCTAGGACCTCGTCATACTCCTATAACGGTTCTCATAGTTATCATCATGAAGCATGCTATCATAAAGCCATCATCATATCAAATGCTAGCATCATTTTCATGTCATGATATTCATTATCATAATTCATTTCTCATGCATTCATCATACTTAGCATACTTTCATGCATAGATCATACTAACACATACGCATGCATACATAGTCAGGGCATACCATCATTCATTCATCATCATAAGCACATAACATCATAACATAACCATAAGCATGTATGTCAGCCCAAAACATTTAACATGAAATAGGGCGTCTAGAACTCACCTGATAGTAGACTCCTGTTAACCTTAGCCGAACTCCTTAGCTAGGGCCTTAAGGACCTATATCAGTTACATCATATCATCACATACCATCACATCACATACTTAGACTTAGAAATTATTCTAAGTCCTCATAGCCTACTAGTCCCCCTTATTGAATCCAAGTTTTCAAAATTTAGCTAAGTGTTCGAAACCCTTGAAATTCATTAAGTTCCTACATACACGAATTGCCATGTACTCGAAACATCTCTAGTTCACGAAATGCCATGTACTCGAAATTCCATGTACACGAAATGCCATGTACACGAAATTCCATGTACACGAAATGCCCTGTACACGAAATTCCATGTACACGAAATAACCATTGTATTCGAAATAGCCCCTGTACTCGAAATAACATTGTACTCGAAATACATGCATGATTTCGAGTACCCTCTGTACATGATTTCGTGTACTCATCATTTCGTCCTTAAACATCTCAGAAATTCATCTAAGACCTTGGGGAGCTAGTTCTAGGTTCCTTTGGTTGTTACCAACGTATTGGAACCTCAAAGTTATGAACTTTATGCATAAAGGTGTGAGCTTTATGCAAAAGTTCACCCTTTGTTTACCCATTCTAACTTTTGCATAAAAATCCAGCTTTCTATACATGAATCACTTACTTGAAGGCAGCTGATCCTCCTGGTAAAATCCCGTGTGTTTCCTACTTCGTTTGGTCGATCAAAGTTTGATTCTTGAAATTCTTGGACTTAAACTTCGTGTACTCGAGAGGGACTGTGCTTCCAACCAAAGGTTGTCACATTTCCCAAGGCACGACTATTTATAGACAAGGTGCCCATACTCGAACACCTGAGTACACGAAATAGGGAGTACTCGAAATATGGTGTACTCGAAATCTCTATATTTCGAGTACACGATTTCTAAGTCCCATCTTGGTTATTTTCGTCTATTTTCCCACAAGTTACTTATCCGTTACACGTACGTAGAATTCAAATAACTTATATCTTAGAAAAATTTGGGATGTTACAGATAACATCATCAGCAGTGTACTTTGAATGTCAGCACTGCAACTTTAAGCTGTCAGCATTGAAGAATCCTTTGAGAACTTGTCAGCATCTCAATCTTCAATGAGTTGGCTTTCAACATTATGACTTTGGTTGTCAGCACTGCAACATCTTTGACAAATCCTGCAATTACTATACACTTAAACATAAGAATCAATTAACAAATAATGATCTTATAAATAGAAAGGTTTAAGGTTTAGAGATGTGGACCATATGTGTTGTCTGTGTCAGGATCGGATCAGATCATAATCTGAGATCTGATGATAACAATAAGCTATGATTTCGATCAATTGCTAGGCAGAAACAGGCAATCAATCTAAGTTCAGTAACAATCCAAAATAACAAAACCCACAGTAATTAATATTCAAGACATATTTAATAAGAACAGTTAAGAATTGATGAATATTAAAGGTAGTTATATTGATTGTAGATCTGAAATCTCTCAGAGAATTACAGTGTGTGTAATCACCAGAAAGAGTACAAAAAGCGTACAAATGAAAGACATAAAGGTCCTATTTATAGAAAACCTATTTCAGACCTACATAACTGCCCTAACGGATCACCGCTATCAAAATAACAAAATAAACGTCACATCAGTTATACATGTCATAACTGATGTCAGCAAAAACAAATAAACACAATCTGTGTAGATTCTTCATCAGCAACAACAAATGAACATCAGCATTGCATTATATAGTCATCAGCATTGCAATTTGACTATCAGCAGATCACATCTTCATGTCAGCATTGAGAATTGGATGTCAGCATTGAGAGATCAATGTCAGCATTGATGAATTCTTGGTTATCATCAGCACTACAATATCTATCATCAGCATCACTTGGTCATCAGCATCTCAAGTGGTCATCAGCATCTCAAGTGGTCATCAGCATCTCACTTGGTCATCAGCATCTCAAGATTTGTTTATCAGCACTGCAATATCCTTGTGGAATACCATCATCAGCAATGGACTTTGAATGTCAGCATTATAACTTTAAGCTGTCAGCATTGAAGAATCATTTGAAAACTAGTCAGCATCTCTATCTTCAATAAGTTTGCTTTCAGCATGACAAATTTAGTTGTCAGCACAGCAACATCGACAAATCCTGCAATTCCTAAACACTTAAACATAAGAATCAATTAACAAATAATGATCTTATAACTAGAAAGGTTTAAGGTTCAGAGATATGGACCATATGTGTTGTCTGTATTGTGCCTGTCAACACATCAACATATCATATGAATTTGAACTTTATTCAAATTTATCAGCAAATCAAAAATTAAATCTGTATAAAATAGAGAAACAGAAGTAAAGAGAGTTAGAATGTTGCCATCATTAAATGGACTTAATGAACTTGAAAATGGCAAAAGGGTTGGTTAATTGTGGGCAGAGCACCATCTCATAATGAAAACCTAACAGTCTGTATTGTGCCTGTCAACACATCAACATATTATATGGATTTGAACTTTATTCAAATTATCAGCATATCAAATAAATCTGTATAAAATAGAAAAACAGAAGTAAAGAGAGAGTTAGAATGTTGCCATCATTAAATGGACTTAATGAACTTGAAGCTTGCAGAAGGGTTGGTTAATTGTGGGCAGGGCACCATCTCATAATGGAAACCTAACAAGAATTCAACCATGGTTTCAAATCAAGTGTTCACAAAAGTTAAATGTTATTCCAATATTAACAACTTAATGTCATGGTGTTCATCATTGTGAACAAGCTTATACACATCAAGACTGCTTCATTCATTCTTATTCTTAATCCTTTAACGTTATGTGACACACCGTAATTTCCAGGTCAACATATGTTTTTACTAAATGTTTATTTAATGAATAATTGTATACGTGACACTAGAATTAGTTTAATTTAGTGTGACACATGACACGACAGTATAAACACTGACACAAACATGATAATTCAGTGAATTATCGCAACACGCACACACGCATCTAAGAAGGTACGAACGTTGGTGAACGTTTAACACATCGTGTAACTAAACACTAGAAACATCACGAAACTACTAAACATTGAACTATAAAGTTCAATCGATGCCAAACAATGTTCCATACGCGAGAAAACGTTGAAAACGAGATGAACCATCGAAATTGGTCAAATAAGGCTCCACCGGGATCCTTCGCGGTACGTTAAGGACCGCAGAGAGGTCCTTGGCGGTACGCAATGGATGGACGGGGATTTTTTAATTCGAAAATTCATTACGGTACGCCAAGCCCATAGGGGACCCCCATGGCGGTACGCGACGGCACCCATTCGCCAAATCTTTATAAAACCAAGACAATTATGCCTACTCTATCCATTCTCATCATTTTGTTCAACCTTGCACGCCTTCTCTCGGCTTATCAACCTCCAGACCACCTGCAACACTCCTTGGAAGCCATTTTTACAAGCTTGGGAGCTACATTAAAGGACTTGGAGTTCTTGGAGCAAGAAGAAAGGATTGTGGGACTTGAAGCCATCACCGTCATCTTGATTCAGCTCCACTCATCTGTCCAGAAGCTTAGGAGGCTGATATCATCACCATTTTCATTTTCTTGAGTTTCTTGAAGGTAATCCGATGGCCAAACACACATCTAACACTCACAAACACTCATGCAAGCCTTGAAACCCACATGCACACACTCAAACCTTGCATGCACGAAATTTGGACACTTTGAATCTGGGTTTGATGATTTTATTATTGATCTTGATGATCTAGAATGATATAATGATGTATTTTGATGATCCATAATGATTCATGATGTTGTAAATGGGTCATGATTGGGTATTGATATATGACTATTGATGATGTTGGTGATGTTGGTGATGTATTACATGATTTGTTATCATTAAAACGGTCAAAAATTGGTTATTTGAGATTCTTGCCATTAATAGTAACTTTTGTGTTACAACATGATGAAATGGATGAAGTTAGGAACATGCATGTGGATAGGAATATCATTTGTGTGATAATATGATGATATGTGGCATAAGAAATTGATTTGAGATTGATTTAAGGTCATTTTGGACCTAGTTACTATATATAGTAACTTTATAAACTCAAATCTTGATGGATGGGTATAAATGTGAAATGGTCATGTTTACATGATGATTTATTATATATTATGATGATATTTGGTATGAAAATGGATTAGAAATGGTTAGGATGATCATTTCATGAGTATTTGTCATAGTTACTATTTTTAGTAACTTTATCTTGGGAAAACTCGATATAGAAATGCGAGGCATGATTTTTACATGCTAAATGGATTAACATGATGTAATATGACCATTGAGTGAATAGCTATGTGATTGATGACTTTGAACATGCCAGAACTAGAAACTTTCCATTTTAGGAAACTTTAACGACTAAAAACGAGCTATGTGTTTATTTGATCTCTTATGACAACGTGCTATGTGTTAACATGATCACATAGGACTAACTAGCATGCTAGAATCTTTAAAATGATAAGTGTTGTGGAACTTGCTAAAAATGGAAACTTACTATAAATAGTAAGTTTTCCATAAACGCGATTTGCGTGTTTTGCACACAAAGAGCTCGATCACGAATGTTACACGAATCACAACCAACACATGGTTCACCAACGGGTCGTTGACTTGATACGGTCAAACATGGTCAAACACGGACAAGCACGGTCAATGTGGACCGACATGGACAAACATAACAACCAAGGGTTGTTGAGCACAAACACGAACACGGTCACTTACACGAACTCAGGTAAGCTATACGATATAGGTAGCCGGTGACAGATTCGACGCCGAGATCCGGAGCTTACGCTTTCACTTTTCTGATTTTCACTAAGGTGAGTTTACAGCCCCTCTTTCACTCATTTACAAATTTTTCAAATAGGGGGAGAACACTTGTTGAACCGAGTCAAACATTTATACTTGTACAAACATATTGTGTATGCTCGTTTTTTAGACAAACATAAGTGTTGTAATCGTAACAAGCCCTCACAAAGTCTTACTGTTAATGTACAAACAACGAGGTGAGATTGAATAGATCTGTTTGGGTGCGACGAACCCCACGTGGTACAATACCGACTGGAGGCCGAGACACGTGAAATCTCGACCTATCTTGCCATTGTTATTACGAGACATGGCAGAGGCAACGACTAACAAGTCTAGTTCGGTAGTGACGCACTGACACTTGGAGCCTAGGGCTTGGGACTAACATTTGATAAATAGCATGGCACGTGACAAACATTTTGACTATTATCTATATGTATATCAAAACCTGTGAACTCACCAACCTCTGTGTTGACACTTTTTATTAAATATGTATTCTTAGGTAACTAGCTGCGTACGAGCAGGGGTGCACTTAAGGATACGAGCATAGGAACATCATGCATCAATGTTGTGTCGTTTTAAACAAACAATTATAATTTATTGTATGTCATGTATTAAACAATGTAGTGTCTAACAATCTATTTTTCGCTGCATTTTAAACTTATTACTTCCCTCTACACAAACATTGTATTTCCGCTGCAAACCATTTGAACAGTTGTTTAACTTTTATGATCACAAACTTTGTGTTTTGAAACGCATATAGAGTCGTTCTATATGACCATGAGCTGTGATTTTGGCCACGTCGCACCCATGTGGACTGACACCACACGTGGGAATTTGGGGGTGTGACACGTTAATACTGGGAGATCACAACAAGGGAAAGCGGGACACGTTTTGGTTAAACCAAGGCTGTGGTTAGTGTTTAAATATGTTTTAAACTCTAACTGCAGATTGGACACGTTACGGTAATATGGATTTGCTGCTAACTAACTTTACTAGCATAGGTCATATTGACCTGGTTACGTCAACACAAAGTTGTCTTCTGAGTAAACTTAATAGTACAACTCGTGTTGAATGCGTTGCTGACTACTATTCTTACTCCAAATGTAATTTGGGACTTGATTATATGTTGGCTTTTCTAGTAGACAGTTGTTTGACTGTTTGTACACGTTATTCCTACTTTATGATAGTTTGTGTTGCAATTATCCATGACTTGTTTATACAATGCTTTATTCATATGTTTACAAATGCAAATTTATGATTTCAAATGTCAAACCTATTGTTCTCACCAACTACTTCTGTAGTTGACAGTTACTTTTCACGTGTTTCAGGTAATCAAGTTTAGAGCATTTCAAGGGCAACTAAGGAGACCATAGTTAAGATAGAACAAGATGAAGAAACAAGCTAGCATGTAGGGGTGTTCATCGGGTCGGATAACGAGTTATTCGGGCTGGAAAATTTTTTTGGTCTATCTGAACCCGACCCGAAAAACCAGAATAACCCTGTTTTTTCGGATATTCGACCCGAAAAAACCAGTTTTTGGCATATCTGAAACCCGACCCGACCCGAATTTAAAATCATATTATTCGACCCGAAAAACCCGAAATAGATTTCGGATACAGTTTTTTCGGGTTTCGGATACGATTCGGATTTCGAATTTTTTTGAGTTTCGGATATTTTGAACACCCCTACTAGCATGGATTAGAAACTCACATAATCCTGATTGTTAAATTGTCTTGTCTGAGTCTTATTTTGTAAACAATATTTTTGGGTCTGTTGTTGTCATTTTTTTGGTAGATAGTTAAGTTGTAGGCAAATGATCCCGAGTGTATGTGTTCACCTCTACCGAAACTAGACTGTTAAATGCCTCCGCCAAGTCTATCGTGAAACTGTGGCATAGGTCGATATTACGCTCGTCCTGACTACCGGTCAGAGTTGACGTCGGGGGGGTTTCTCGTACCCAATATTACTATGTAATAACGCCTCATTTGTTGTTCAACTAACGGTAAGGTTTTGTGAGGACTTTGCGACGATATAAGCACACTCAAAAGCTGTTTTATAACATACCAGTCATACATCTAAAATGGTTGTTTGCATAGAATTCTCACCCCCAATATTTAAATAAAGCAGTTTAAATATAAAAGTGGGGCTGTTGACTCACCTGAATTTTGTAGCTGTTTGTCGTTACGTGAATTGTGAAATGTTTGTCTTTAGCTGCTACCTATATCACATAGGTGTTGTGAGTTCGTGTTCACTGTCATGTTCGTGTTCATGTTGGTCTCACTAGACCATGGTTGTGCCCAAACAACTCTAAGTTATTGTGTTTGACCATGTTGACCGTGGTTGACTCAACGACCTGTTGGTGATTCGTTTGGTTATTAATGTTTGTTTCACACGTGTTAAGTGTCGTGTATTACATGTACACACATATGTTGCGTTCAACGGATAACTTACTATTTATAGTAAGTTTCAATTTATGCAGGTTTCTATTTTAAGCAGGTTTACATACAATCACCTTTTAATTACTCTAGCATGCTTGTTTATCCTGTACGATCATGTTATCACATAGCACATTGTTACAAGTTATCACATAAGCATGCTTCCCATTTTAAAGTTACTAAATATAAAAAGTTCCTATATTTAACATGTGTTGAGGCAATCAAGCATGCAAACTTGTTTATTTCAATCATAATATACCATTTACAAGCATAATTTACCCATTAATCATGTTAAAAAGGTCATATCTTGCAAAATACCCAAATAAAGTTTCTATTAATAGTAAGTTTTCATATTTACTATGTTTTAACACCACAAATCACATAACAACTTTCCTAAGATCGTAACAAAGTATTTTAAGTCATTTATCACCATATAACATGCTAAGTAGTCACATTTCACAACAATCCTAAATTAAAAGTTACTAATAATGGCAAGTTGAAATCAAACTCATTTTTAATCATCAATAATGCTTCACAAGTGTTTTAAAATCTTTATCATTATTCAATTAACTTAAACTCAACCAATTTCAACATGCATGAACATTTTCTTATTAAAAAGTTTCTAATAATAGAAATACATGGACATATCTTTCATATCATTAAATCAAACACATCCATCTTGTAAGTATCATCTATACTAGTTCCAAATCCTCATTCATTACCCATTTCATCAAAATCACAATCTAGCATATTTTACTCAACATAAGTTTCCTTTTATAGAAATACTAAAAAATAATCATTATATAACCACGATAACTAGGATATTCATTGTAAACATTTCCAATATCATGAATAATCACTCAATCATAACCAAAATGACCTAAATCTTTATGGATTATCATTGCATGTTACTAAAAAGTTTCCATTTATGGTAATAATCACCAATAACACAAGAATCACATCAAAACCCTCAATATATCATTTCAAATGACTCAAATCAAGCGTCTAATCATCAAAAAACGTATTTATTTAAGCAAAACTTCGTGCATGTGACTGATTTAGTGGTGAATGTAGCCATAAAGGCTTGCGTGTATGGTTCGATAGTGTTTTAGTGTAATAGGACATGTAAAGCTACCTTCTAGAGCTCCAAACACCAAGATGAAGGATTCATAAAATCTAAATCAAAATAATAAGGAAGACATAATCGATGAAGTTTTGCTTGATCTTCACTGGAAACTTGAGTAAGGAGTAGATCTTTTTGGAGTTTTCTAGAATCTGAAAGTGAGAACTCCTTTCTTTTTCTTTTTTTCTTTATTTGACCTACTTTAGCCGGATGAAAGGAAACTTTCACGTCCGATTTTGAGGGGGGGGGGGTAGATCCTATCCCAATTTGTATTTTGCTAGGCCCATAGATAAAAAACCTAATTTTTTATGATTACGGGGTTTATTGGAATATGAAATTCAACCCTGGAAATACAGGATCCCAATTTTTTTTACTACCCGGAGCTTCGATACATTTCGAAATCGAGAGATGTCTACCGGGGGAGGTTCTATCAGACAACAATTAGCCAATCTAGATTTACGAATGATTATGATTATTCATTGGTAGAATGGAAAGAATTGAAGGAAGAGGAACCCACAGGGAATGAATGGGAAGATCGAAAAGTTGGAAGAAGAAAAGATTTTTTGCTTAGACGCATGGAATTGGCTAAGCATTTTATTCGAACAAATATAGAACCAAAATGGATGGTTTTGTGTCTATTACCCGTTCTTCCTCCTGAGTTGAGACCAATCTATCATATAGATGAGGATAAACTAGTGACCTCGGATATTAATGAAATCTATAGAAGAATTATCTATCGGAATAATACTCTTACAGATCTATTAACAACAAGTATAGCTACGCCAGAAGAATTAATAATATCTCAGGAAAAATTGCCACATGAAGCCGTGGATGCACTTCTTGATAATGGAATCTGCGGACAACCAATGAGGGATGATCATAATAGAATTTACAAGTCGCTTTCAGATGTAATTGAAGGCAAAGAAGGAAGAGTTCGCGAGACTCTGCTTGGTAAACGAGTTGATTATTCAGGGCGGTCAATGATTGTCGTGGGCCCTTCACTTTCATTACATCGATGTGGATTGCCTCGCGAAATTGCAATAGAACTTTTCCAGGCATTTGTAATTCATGACCTAATTAGAAAACATCTTTCTTCGAACATAGGAGTTGCTAAGAGTCAAATTCGGAAAAAAAAACCGATTGTATGGGAAATACTTCAGGATATTCTGGATGACCATCCTGTATTGCTGAATAGAGCGCATACTCTACATAGATTGGTTCTTCCTTAATCTTGAGCTTCAAACTTGAATGTAGCTTCAATGTGGTTTTAAGGGGGTTGGTTGTGGCTTCCAGAGGTCAAGGGATGTGATTTACAGTTTACTTTGGTTGGAACAATGACTGGATTTCGAGAGAAAGGTGTAGAAGTGATGCAAAATGAACTGAGATGGTCCTTATAAAATTTATGCAAACTGGAGGTGTCGCGTACCGCCAAGAGCTCCCCTAGGGGTCTTGGCGTACTGCCAGGATTAAATTAATCGGGTTCTCTCTCGAGATAAGCCGAGGTGGAAGTTGATCGGTTGTGGCGTACCGTGAAGAATTTCGGGGAATTCAAATTTGCCCGCCCCTGTTTACATGCCGCCAAGGCTCTTACCGGAGTCCTTCGCGTACCAGAAAGAGTACCGGACTAGCCCATTAGCCCATTTTAGTTGTTTAAAATCGTTTTTCGATCGTTTTTCAATCGTTTTTCGATGACATTTATCGTCTCTTGACTTTTGTCATAATCTAGGTTGTTATAGACTCATATAGTGTTTAATTGTTGTTAAATTTCATGGTTGTTCAATTGTTTCACCAACGTTCGTTAATCAAGACACGTGTGTGCGTTTTCCGATAATTTCTCAAACTATCACTCAGTTGTTCCTGTTTGGACTAATATGTCACGTGTTACACTAAATTAACCCAATTCTAGTGCCACGTAGGAAATAATAACTTAAATTATTATTTATTTAATGTAAATGCTGACCTGGAAAATGTAAGGTGTCACACTTTCGGTACTACTATCATTGTATTATTGTTGCTTAGATATAGGTATACCATAGCCAACCCACCACATCACTAATACTTTGATAGCATTCCGATCACCTACCAAGACTAACCTAACCTTAACTATACTTGAATCGATGTTTGAATATTTGAATAGCTTTAGGACTTATATGAGTTTAGAGATTTTAGCAATTGAATTTTTGTAATAGAATCTCTTGATGGTAACGCATGAATTGATGAATGATTGATCTTGAATAAATGAATGATTATAGAATACATAGATATATGATATTATATGAATATAACCCTTGATCAAGTTTTTGGTCTTACTATCATTGTACAATTAGTACTTATATATAGGGTATACTACAGCCAACCCACCACACCATTAATAGTTTGATAGCATACCAATTGCCTAGCAAGGAAAACATAAACTTTAAAAATGTTTGA
Source organism: Mikania micrantha (assembly GCA_009363875.1). Classification (NCBI taxonomy): domain Eukaryota; kingdom Viridiplantae; phylum Streptophyta; class Magnoliopsida; order Asterales; family Asteraceae; genus Mikania; species Mikania micrantha. The sequence goes on from CM018695.1 coordinate 60,023,502, forward strand.
ATAGGTGTGTGGAAGACTTTGACTAGCTTTTAAGAATTGTATGAGTATAGAGATTCTAAACATTGAAATTTTGAAATGGAATCTCACGCTTGTAAACGTATGAATTGGTAGATGATCAATTTTTGAATAAATGAATGTTGTAGATTTACATAGGTATAAAATGTTATACAATCTTTGATAGATGTGATAACTAGTTATCACTCATCTTAGCTATAATATTGTAGAATCTTTCATTCGAATATAAAATGATTTGTCTAAATATCAATAATATGATTCATGTGAACTTGTCTGCAATGTTGTATGAAATCACTCATACTAAAAATCCCATAAGTCTAAATCATGTCACCTTATTGAAATATAAACAAGGTATGAAATAAGAAATCATTGTGTCTTGGTTAAGATAAAAAATCAGAAATTATTGTGGCTTGTTTAAAACATAGGGAATAATATTTATCATTGAATACTTGATGTGTTGAGATTCTCAGTCATATGGTCTTGTGTATTTCTTAGATATCATGGTTAGCATGAAGTATGTGATATCATAACTTTTTTATAGTGACAAGTCACTGATCATAAGTACAATATCATCGAATTTATATCATGAGTTTGAATAGTGTAATATGCCATATCATAACCTTTCATATTTAGTTATTAATCACCATCAATAAATCTTTAAGTATGATATTAATGGTTTTCTTGAATCACAAAATATGCATAATCAATCAAAGAAGAATAACAAATTAACTTTTTAGATTTAGTGATGCGTTACCATCACAAATCTTAGGTTAATGTTCCTTGAATCATAACATGGGTAACATGAAATCTTGTGAGACATAGTGATGAATCACCATCACTAAATTCAAGTATGATATTATGGAAGTCATGGATCATAACATATACATTATCAATCCAAAGAAAAGTAACACCATAGTCTTTAGATGTAGTAATATATCACCATTACAAATCTCAGGTTTGATGTTATTGACTTTCTTGTATCATAGTATATAAAGAAAAATGACATCATATCTTGTGAGAAGTAGTGATGAATCACTATCACTAATCTTAAGTATGATACATAAGATTTGGAATTGTATAACCAATGTATTGAAATCATTTTGAATTTGATTAAAAATATTAGGAAGAAGTATCCAAGTTGGAAACCTTTTGGGTTATTAGAATTAATGTTGTTTACAAAATGTAGCATGCTTTGGCCTATAGGTAAAATACGCTCATTAAGAATCCCTAAGAAAGCTAGACTGGTCCCTTGTCAGGGATTATGAATCGTTTTCCTATACAGAAGTTTCAACTACCAGTATTCACCCTTACAGTTACTACATGTCCATCTTAACGAACTTAATTTTCTAGAGGATTTGAATCAAAATTGAATGGGTGAAAGAATCACTAATAAACAAGTCGTTTGAACTTGATAGAAAACATAAGGAATGGTACTCAAAATTGAATACCGGCTGACATATTAGAATCATTAGTTTGTAAGATGTTTCGTATAATATGTTTTGCCCTATAAGTGATTGTACTCTCATCAGAAGTACCTCGATGATTTATATGAATAACTTTCCTAAACAGGAATTCCAACTAATGGTACTACACTCTTTAAGTTACTACATATCCATCTCACAAACTTAATTCTAAAGAGATCTAAAATTAATATTGAAATTCCTATGTTGTCTAAAGAATGACATCAGGCATTTAAGCCCAATGAGTTTGAATTCATACCATCTAAATATTGTTTGTGTGTGCTTGAGTTTGGAATTGGGGTTCATAAAAGTAGATTGTAAGGCAATTATTTAACTAAGTAAATTCCATGATATAAAACAATCTTAATCTAAGGAATTCATAGCTAAGTGTAAGCAAGCCATATTAACAATTATGGCTTTCCTATACGGTATTTAACAAACTAAGGAGTTCCTTTATGGTTACAGATAAACATAGTATAACACATAATGCATAATTATAACACATAACACATAAGCAGTTAATAGGCAATAATGCAATGAGAGATAACTCACATTTCGGGTAAGCTTAGTTATAGTCTAGGCCACCATTTTCTAACAACCTAAATCCCTGTAACCATAGATCTGACACCAATCTGTCACACCTTGAGCGACGACGGAATACTTGGGGCACGATGTCGACTGTTCATTAGCTCATTGTGCTATTATAATGTTTTAATATTTAATGCATCATTAATTACAAAAAAAACACAACATTTAATTCCACACACACACACACATATATATATATATATATATTTTATTTTTTTCCTTTTGTTAACATTTACAAATTATAATAAAAAAGAAAAGAAAAAAAGAAACAAAAAAATTAATTGGTAATGATTGTGATTAGCTTTATAAGTTTTTCTCTAAAATGAAGGTTTCTCGAGCCTTCCCATATATATACATACATATATATCAGTGTTGTAAAATACGGCCTAGGCGGCCGACTAGGCGGCCTCCAACCATTTTCCTATTTTTTAAATCAAATATTACCACTTGATTTTTATACGCTTTTAACATTTTAAAACGACATTTTTATCACACATATATGAATTTATCACGCGGATAAAGCCAAGGCAACTTGGCTAGTTTTGTAATAGAGAGCCAATCACCCAACTTAAGCTTAGGTTGGCTTGGCTCATTGCGCCAACGAGCTGTAATTACACCAATGTAACGATCTGTGGTTATTGTTAACAACCCATTATATCAGTGTAATTACGAACACTTTGAAAAAATCAAAAAAGACTATACTTGAATCAAAGATAAAAATGTGATATGTTTAACGATGTACTTTTTTTACAAAAATAATAATGTATATAAAGTTATCAAGGTTTAAAAAACAGGGAGTTAAACTTTTTTTAAATGATATCAACTTCGTCAACAAATGTCCTAACTATAACTCAACAAAACTCAGCCACTTATTTCCCATAATTAATACGATCACTCATTTCAAATTATATTATATAAAACAACCAATCAAAATTGGTTAATGAGTTTACTCAATTAAGGTGGAATATGTCACACCCCCACCTCTCGTCACATGTTTATGGTGTCATTAAACACACTCAGAAGCTTGCGGAAACATAGTGATGATGTCAGAGATGAGGTGTGACTTACTTGATCCGGTATCACAACACACAGATTAACTTAAAGTTAACATATTACCAGGGTTTCGTAATCACAACCATAAATTACAGTTTACAAACTACTTTATTACACAAAGTAAGTTATTTAATTACAAGTGTTCAAAAGTGTAGCCTCACCGATGGTCACTGTCTACCTGCAAAAGTTTTAAGTTTGGTAAAGTGAGCACAAAGCTGGTGAGTTCATAATGTTCAAGGTAAGCAATATGATATGATATGCAATTGTTCGATATATATAGTTCAAGATAACCATGGAACCCGTATCTAGTTCCTTTCGGACTACTCTGTTCTGTTCTATGAAGATACTACCCGTCGGTAACATCTTTATGCCTCATTATCTTAACGTATATCACAACATTAAGAGGTTCTGAAAACAGGAAACAAACATTTACACCAAGGGGGGTTGCAAGCTCTCTGCAAATGGGTTGTCAGCCGATAGTACTATCATTGTTTCCCGTTCGACCCCACATGGGTTCACTAGATACAATTCAAGGAATAAGGACTTTTAGAAACTGTGATAGTGTTCTGTTCTACAGGAAAAATACCATGAAATCCACAAGTTCACATGAAATCACACTGCTAACAGTGACACATATCATATGATCGATAAAAGTTCCACAGTAGTACCCTGGTGTTTATAAAACATTAAAAAGAAAACGGGGTTGTACGAAACTCACCTGAAGTCGCAAAGGTAGCGAAATCACACGCAGAATGATATTGGTAGCCAAATTCTGCATTAGTTTATGTTTAATAAGTTATTTATGTTTTAACTTACTATTAGATCTTTCTGAACGTTCAATGTCAAAGACATTGCATTGAAAGTCATCAAACCAATATCATATACTTAATTAGTTAATTTAATGTCATATCATAAAATGTATGACAATTTAGGAACCTATACTGATTCAGGTTCCTAATAAAAGGTTGATGACACGTTTGATTAATCAGAATAATCTCAGATTAACCAAATAGGTACTGTTGTTGATTATAGTACTGAAACAGTTTCTAGATGAATTTGTGGCTTAGGAATGATCAATCCTTGTTATTGATTATCCAGTTATCATAAAACATCATAATTTGACATTCGAATAGGTTTAATAACCATGTTCAATGTCCTAATCTGACTGTTATCATAAACACCAGATAGTTATTCCAATGATTATCTTAATGATTGTGATTAGTTTGAAACACTTGGATTTAACCTTGCATTTCAAGGATTGATACACCTAGTCACGTACATTGTCACAATCAAATGGTTTAAACCATTATAATCATTGTTATAGGTTCATGGTAACCGGGCATTACAAAGGATCAAAACAAGGATTTACCCGTTAACATATCGAGTTCTTCGTTTATAGTCATTCCTAGCCATCATCTAGGTAATAATCAACAACCCTAACTATTGCATTACGTTCAAAAACAAGATCTAACCAAACCATTATCAAACTAATATGTTAAAAGGAATCATTACCCGATCAGACGGATTTCTGGTTGTAAAACAACGATCTAGTGGTGTAAAAACGTTCCCTGGTGCGATCCGTGGGTTTAAACGACTTCTGGACAGAGTTTGGATGCTAAATTTTCGTTTTTGTGCGTGCTGGTGGAGAAAACATTCGAGAAGAAAGAAAATATCAACTCTGCATGCAAATTTGATATTGCAATCTGATTTTTCAAACCGCCATTGCCCTCGCATACTGCCTAGCGGGGCACTTTGGCTCTAGGCGTACCACAAAGAATCACGAAGTCCTCATATATTTTAGTCATGCACGCATCGTCTAGCATGGCAACCTAGTTCAGGCGTAGCGCGCGGGCTACAGAATCCAGATATTTCTTGGTCCCGCGCGTACCGCCTAGCATGATAACATGAGACTAGGCGTACGTGAGGACTCCAAATTTAAATATTTTTGTATTTTTCTTCGTTTTTCGATTTCGGAGAATCCGGAACACCGTTTCGCGCACGGTTTTCTTCCAAGTTCAAGATTTCTCGCATACTTTCAACTTGTAATAATCACAATTGTTAATTCAACGTGGATTTCAATCACGAGTATATGTGCTTTCGTTCAATGCTGACGTAATCATCAAATGCAATTGTCACATATTAGCATTTGAACCTTGCCATATATATATAAACATTGAAAACTATAATGTTTAGCCTAACATGCTTACAACGGACGAACAATGATTAATCATGGAAGAACTATGATGGAATCTTGATTTCGAATCTCCAAATCTTGGGTTGCAATAACACATAAAAGGACATAGTTATACATATAAAATAAAGATTTTGAAAAATAAAAAAATATTTTTATTGATCCTTGGCAGAGTTATCTGGATTAATGCAGTTAAGGTAGTTATTATAAGATGCAGATGTTATATATATATATTGGACAATTGACGTACAAAGGGCAATACAGTGGGAATCATAAGAAGCCACAAGAATTTGACATGTGTTATCTGCGTAAGGGCATTATCGTCCATATAAAATTATGTATCGTGCTTCATAAAATTACAGACTGACATTTAACAACCATAATCATGGACTATGTTATGTGAAAATCACGGACCGTCATTTAACATACATGATCAAAGGACCAACTGCATAATCATGTACCAAAAATCAGGTACTAAAAGTAAAAATCACGGACCAAGTACAAAAATTCGAAAAATATATAACAACACTATACTCAAATTAAAGATAATAAAATTGTCAATTTTATGGTGTAATTTTTTTTGAAAGACAATTAAACGTTTATAAGTTATTCGATTTTTAAAAAATGTGGAACTTGATTTAGCCACAAAAAAAAGTCAACAAAGGTTGCTTATTTCTTTTTTGTCCTTACAGCTTTAAAATAACAAAAAAATTTAATGAATAGTAGAGACGACTAATCTTAACCATTGATTAATTTAATCAAAAGTCCAAAATCCTTCCTATACTTCTCATGATATATATGGGATTACGTATTCATAACCAATGAAAAATGAAGTAACCTATTAACTATAATCTAATGATTAATTAAAAAAGTAAGTGAATAGGATTGTGTGACGTATTATTATTCTTTTTTTAAATATAGAGGGCATTTAAGACATTTTGTAATCATCAAAAAGCAAGATTTTATATGGTGGTAACATGTGTGACCTTCTAGTATTTTTTTAATTAACCAAGTTTTTTTTATATAAAGTTTACTTTTCTTTTTTTAAACATTCATAACTTTTTTATACTATATTGTTTTGTTATAAAAATTGTTCATTATACTCGTCACATTTTTCTCTTTAATTTCGTTATAATCTCGATTACTTTTGTTAATCTTTTTATGCCCCTATTTACATTAATGTAACGAGTAAAAATATAACACATTATTTTGAATTTTTTCAAACAACTGTAAATTACAGTGTTGTAATTTTCATAACTACACTCGTCTCATTTTTCTCTTTAATTTCGTTATAATCTCAATATAACACCCGAATTTTTATAAACGATTAACAGACGTGCGAAATTTTATAACCATTTATGTTTAAAATTTTATAAATGTTAGTAAATTAATTATGATCAACATGATGTAAACAATATAAGTATCCGATATTGTACGGGCGCGTTATAAGCTTGCGAATAACGTGTAAAATTTCTTTCACCATTTGGTTTCTAGATTTTTTTACAAAGATCCGCGAAGTAATTGTGATTGAATTAATGTAAACACAGATGTTTTCCGATTACGTATGGTTGTGTTGCTAGCTTGTGAACGTTAAAAATATTTGAGTAAAGTGAGGAGGGGGTTTAAAAATAGGAGCACATAAATTAGAGGGTCAAAGCGTAACTTTTAAATTTACTAAAAGTTAAGAATGCACATAGTTTTGTTGATTGGATCGTTCAAAGTCGGTCTACATACATATTATGTGCAGCCGAGAGAGAAGAAATGAGTGAAAACGGCCTCATAGTTATGAATGTTTAAAGAAACATAATGTAGTATAAAAAATTTATAAATGTTTTAAAAAAATATTTGGTAAATTTTATATAAAAAATTGGATTGATTAAAATAAATTAGGTGGTGACATTTGTCACCACCATATTAAATCTAACTTTTTATATTATACAAATTGTCTTAATTTTCCTCCAAATTATAAAAAAAGAATAATAACACGTGGCACGATCTTATTCACTTGACTTTTAGATTAGCCATCGGAAGATAGTTAAAAGGTTGGTTCATTTTCTATGGGTTATGAGCACTTCCTTCCTACATGCATGCATGCATACATTCATGCATACATACATACATACATACATACATACATACATACATACATACATACATACATACATACATACATACATACATACATACATACATACATACATACATACATACATACATACATACATACATACATACATACATACATACATACATACATACATACATAGGACTAGGTTAAACTAAATAAACTTCTTATCTTAAAAAGTATAAGAAGGATCTTGAGTCATTAGATCATCAATCAACGCCTATGATTAAATCAAGTTGATGGATATTTTAGTAATGACTACTTTTGTTGACTTTTAAGCAAGTTCCGTGTGACAACTGTCGGCTTTGTCGAATAGGAGTAAGATTATGCCCGTTTTAACCCACTATAACCCAAATATTAACCATGAGGTGACATGTGTATAACATGTGTATAACATGTGTCATGTGGAGGCTAAGACAAGATCATGACAAGATATGGAAATTTTTATAATTCCCAAATTAATCATGAGATCACCATTTAAAATTTCATATTTTTCTTTTCTATCTCCATCCATCAAGCCCCCTCTCTCTACACATCTGTAACACCCACTTTATAATAGTTTTATTTAAAATACGTGCGGAAATATGGTCCCAGATTTTTCAAAATTTCGATATGACCCATTTTAAAACATCTATTTCCTAACGAAATAAACCTGTTCAAAACCAATAATTCACACAACAACAAACTATTACCACCATCACTAATTCATGTCATAGTAACTAGTGCTATTTAACAACAATACTATAGAAACCTCCTACTCGTTATAACTTATTTATCAACGAAAACCCAAAACAATACCACACTTATTATAAAATTTAAGTTTCATCAAAACTATTTAGCAACGGGTCATGCGACAAATTAGATAACCGATCCGAGACTTGTTCCGTTCTTTATTGCATTGGAGCTTTACCTACAATTACACCCAACATTTTAAATTAGCAAAACGTTAAGTAAGTAATCAATGCCACCATATTTGTACAAATGAGAGGCCCCGAGCCCCTAGAGTCCCCTCAGTTAGTAAACATCAAACCCATAGTCATTAAAACATATTTACTTTATTACAGCAGCGGAATTTCAGGTGATTACATAAAACATGGTACACATATTATACAAAGCCCACACTCTATGGATCTATACATAGCCAGTTTATGCCAGGGTAGTCTTCAATGTATGCCACGAACCTTACTGTCATTCTTCCTCAATACCATTCAACCTGACATGCATGCTAAAACAAGTCAGCTTTCGCTGGTGAGTTCTAAGTTAACTTTTCCTAAAAATAAAATCTTTAATATACATAAAACATTAGCCTTCACTGCCAACCGAAGTCAACAGTCTCAATCATACTGAACATAAAACATTTCATATACATAACATACATGACATCATAACATCAATCATACAGTGCATTAATGTAGCCTGTCCTGTTGACCGAAGTCAACATGCTTGCACAAGACGTCTTAAACTATCAACCCGAAGTTGATAACTTATACATGCATAAGATTTCCTCAACTGGCGACACACAGTCGGCAGGCCTGTTCTTTCACAGGACTTCTGCCTGTTCTTTCACATGACTTCTGCATGTTCTTTCACAGGACTTCTTAAACCATCAACCGAAATTGACGGCTCATACCGGTACATGTAACATCCCATTTTAAAAATATAAATAAAATATTCTCGTTTATAATTAAATTATTATTTCTTAAAATTATAATAGAAACGATCAATCGAATAATCAGGTCTCTTTTATTAAATAAAATAGTTTAATTTATAACATACGATTATTCGAGATTTTAAAAGCAGAAATAAACGTTCAAAATTTTTAACATTCGTTTAAACGAATAGGTCATATAAAAACAAGTATTAAAAATAATCGGTGTCTAAACAATCATTAAGTTTCGTAAAAAGTCGGTTAAATAATAATAATAATAAAATATGTTATAATGAAACTTGATCCGTTTTTAATGAAACTTAGGTCGAAACGTAGAGAAATAATGAGTAGGCCCTACCCATATGTTTATAATTTTATAAAGCGTGATATTTTATAAGTTATAAGATAAAAACAAAATTTGAGCTAAATTAATTATAATAATATAATAATAATAATAAAAATAATAATAAATAAACATAATTTGGTGTCAAAGAAATTACGTGCGTGTGTGTATGCATGCCATGGAACTTCAACTTGAAGATTTGAGATAACCACGTAATGTATTTGTTATCAACATCTTCGAAAGTGAGGCGGTTAACATCACAAATATATTCATCATCTTTAATATTCTTGATGAAAATTTCGAAGAAACATAATAAGTCGGTTGATTAAACGAAGAGCGCAATTTCCTTCGTGTGATTTTCTAAAATCTCTCAAGATTAAGAGGTACGCGATTAGGTATAATATATTTCAATCTCTAAGTTACTCATAAATTTAAGATATTGTATGTTATAAAGTTAGGGTTAAGATTTGATCCAATATATATAAGATTTGAAGTAATGGTTCATTTTAGGAGCAAATTACGTATCAGGAACCATCTTTGCAAACTAGCAATAAAGATATAATAAGCAGAAACGTTGCCCAATTTACACTAAGAAGTTCTAAGCTGTTATCCAGCCAACCAAAAATTCAGGTGAATACATCTAACTTGTTTTTAAATTTATAAATGAATTTTCATGAACATGTATGTTTAAACTTTGACGCATAAAGGGATACTATTAGACCAGCATTTAGGCCATTAGTATACGTACGATTTGCAAATTGTATCCGCTATGGGTGAAATTCCCATACGTGGCTGGTAACATGGGCTGGAAGGTTATACGTAAGACGCACTCCGCAGGCAACCTAACCAGTGACGGGCAGTGGGCTGGAGGGAACAATTGTAAGACGTTGTTCGCTGTTGTTCCTAACCAGTGACAGTACAAGCCAGGGTATGCAGTGGTTGTACCGATCAGTGAAATAACCTGCTAAATGTGTAGTATGGCCAATAATAATTATGGTTAAAGGACTGAACATGCTATGCTTACATATCGAGTCTGTTATTTGTATTCACCAACATTATGTTGACGTTTTATTTTCAAAAACATTTCAGGTAATAATGAAATATAAAAGAGAAGCGAGATTAGAGATTCTTGGCCTATGATGCCTTGAATAGGATCTTGTGGTAAGACCATGGAGCTATTGGAGCTATGCCTCCAAGTCATGTATAAACCGGATATTATAAATTGAATTGAAATTGTGTATTTGTGAAAATCCGGTTTACAATAATATGAAATGATGGTGTTCATACCTATGCGTATGAAATTTCATAAAATCCTGAATAGTTATTTTGAAAATTAATTACAAACGATGAAATGTGGTTTTCATACCCACGCGTATGAACTATTTAGAAATCATGAAAAATATGATTTTCACATCCATGCATGTGAATTAATAATGAAATTTGAAAACCAACGATTTTCGTTTCGTAAAATTATAAATTCTTGAAATAACGCTTCCGCTTAAAACATATGAAAAAGAGAAATAAACTCTGACCGAGACTGTATTATCCATGAAACCAGTTCGGGTCGCAGCGCCCGGGCCGCCGAGAGCCCGGGGTGTGACAATACAAGACTTCTTGACATACATCATTCATACATAACATGATTTAAAGCGTTAAACCATCATAATCATAAACGGTCCTTCGCACCGTAGTGCTCAGGTTTTGCCCAACCGCAGCCGGGACTTCAATATCACATTTCCTTCTCGACCTTGGTCGATGACTTTTTTTTAAAAATCGTTTCCTTCTCAACCTCGGTTGAGAATTCAAACATTTGTTACGTCTCCTAAGAGACTCTTAAAATTATTTACTTCTCAATTATAATTGAGACTTAAAACATTCTTTACATTTTTAAAACATTTCTTACTTGAAAACGTTCTTTGTCCTGAAAACATTTCTTACTTGATCATAATCAAGTTAAGATCACTTTCATATAATAACTTTACAACAGGCAATACTTTACAACATGCATATCAGCCCAAAATGGTAAAACATTTAAAACAGGGCTATAAGAACTCACCTGATGTCTTACTGTAGCAAGATCACTCGTAAACTGGTACTAATGGTGTAATTCTGCATTAGTTTATGCTTAATAAGTTATTTATGTTTTAATTTACTGATTAGATCTTTCTGAACGTTCAATGTCAAAGACATTGCCTTGAAAGTCATCAAATAGTTAATGTTGTTGATTATAATGCTAAAACAGTTCCTAAACAGATTAATGGCTTAGAAATGACCAATCCTTATCATTGATTGCCCAGATATCATGAAATATCACAATGTAGTCTTAGAATAGGTTTAATAACCATCTTTAACATACTAATCTGACAGTTATCATAAACGTCAGATAATCGTTCCAATGAGTATGTTAATGATTGTGATTAGTTTGAAACACTTAGATTTAACCTTTGCATTTCAAAGATTAACCAAGCTAATCACCTACATTGTCATAATCAAATGGATTAAACCATTATAATCATAGTTGTGATTTCATGCAAACCGGGCATTACAACGGATCAAAACAAGGATTTAACCGTTAGAACATCGTGTTGTTCATTTCTAATCAATCCTAGCCATCATCTAGGCAATAATCAACAATCCTAACTATGTCATTACGTTCAAAATCAAGATCTAATCAATCAAAATCACACTAGAAAGTTAAAACGAATCATTACCTAATCTGACGGAGTTTTGACTGCAAAACAATGATCAGAACTTGTAAATACGATCCCTGGTATGATCGGTGACTTCTGATGGCTTCACAATAGTGATTTGATGAGAAAGTTTCGTCTGATGTTCGTCTGGTGGTGTTCTTGTTCGAGTTTGAAAATAAATAAACTTTCTGCATGATCTGATGAAGAAGATCAATCCATTCCACCGCCTCACCTGTCGCGTACCGCGACAAGGAGCCCAAAAGGGCTTCGCGTACCGCGAAGAAATCCGGAGGATTTCAGATAGTTTGGTCCATCTCGTACCGCGAACTATTCTCAATCACTTTTTCGCGTACCGCGACGAGTCCAAAATTCCATACTTTGAAATTTTCCTTCGTTTCGCGATTCCGGACAATCCGTAACTCCGTTTCGCGCACGGTTTTCACCCATATTCACCATTTCTCGCATACTATCATCCTGTAATAATTTCAATTGTTAATTCGACGTAGATTTTATACACGATTAAACGTGCTAATTATTCGGTTGTTACAAATCTACCCTCCTTACAATAGGTTTCGTCCTCAAAACCTGTTACGTTTCAAACAAATGTGGGTAGAGTCGTTTCATCTCGTCTTCAGTCTCCCATGTAGCCTCAGATCCTTTGCGGTGTTTCCATTGAATTTTATCTTGCCTAATCACCTTGTTACGTAACTGTTTCTCTTTCGTATCAACAATTGCAACTGGTTCTTTATGTAGTTTAACTTCTCATCAACTTCAATGTCATTTAACGGCACATATGCTACATCATCTGCTAGACATTTTCTCAAATGTGAAACGTGAAATGTTGTATGAATTCCACTCAGTTCATCTGGCAGATCTAATCGGTAAGCTACCTTACCAACCCGTGCCATTATTTGAAAAGGTCCAATAAATCTCGGACTTAGCTTTCCTCTTTTCCTGAATCGAATAATTCCCTTCCATGGTGAAACTTTTAACAATACTTGATCACCTACTTCAAATTCTATTGGTCTCCGTCTTTTATCGGCATAGGACTTTTGTCGATCCTGTGCAGCTTTCATTCGTGCTTTAACTAGTTGAAGCTTTTCTGTTAAATCTAACACTGCAGCTTTACTTCCCACTTCTTTCTGTCCTACACCTCCCCAACATACCGGTGTCCTACAACGCCGTCCATACAATGCTTCGTATGGTGGCATGCCAATACTAGCATGGTAGCTATTGTTGTACGAAAATTCCACCAATGGTAAATGATCGTCCCAGCTACCACCAAAATCAATAATACAAGCTCTCAACATATCTTCTAAGGTTTGGATAATCCTTTCAGACTGTCCATCTGTTTGAGGATGATAAGCAGTACTGATGTTGAGTCTTGTGCCCATAGATTCATGAAACTGTTTCCAGAATCTTGAAACAAATCGTGTGTCACGATCGGACACTATAGAAACTGGAATTCCATGTCTTGTAATTATTTCATTCACAAATAGTTCAGACAGTTTCTCCGACGTATAAGTCTCCCGTATAGGCAAGAAATGAGCACTTTTCGTTAACCGGTCTACAATCACCCAAATAGCATCATGACGTTTTGCTGTAAGAGGCAACTTAGTTATAAAATCCATGGTGATGTGTTCCCATTTCCATTCCGGGACTTCTAAAGGTTGCACATAACCATAGGGTTTCTGATGTTCAACTTTCACTTGTGCACATGTCAAACATTTGTTTACGTACTGCATTACATTAAACTTCATACCTGGCCACCAATAATCCTTTCGGAGGTCTTGGTACATTTTCGTTGCCCCAGGATGAATGGAGTAACGTGACTTATGTGCTTCATCTAGAATCCTTGACCTGATCTCCCCGTTTCGTGGAACCCACATTCGACCAAATCGGATCTTAACACCACATTCATTTTCTTCTAGATTCTTAACTTGACCAAAGATTCTTTCGAATCCAACATTTTCTTCCTTTAGTCCTTCCTTCTGTGCATCTTTAAGTTCATTCAGGAAATCTGGTGTTATTACCAAACTGTAAGACTTAATCCGTGTAGCAGAGTGCTCTGTCTTACGACTTAAAGCATCAGCCACAACATTGGCCTTGCCCGAGTGATACAAAATCTCACAGTCATAATCTTTGAGCAGCTCAAGCCATCTTCGTTGTCTCATATTCAAGTCCTTCTATTCAAAGAAGTATTTTAAACTTTTGTGATCTGTGTAGATTGTACATTTCACTCCATATAAATAATGCCTCCAAATTTTTAAAGCAAATACCACAGCAGCCAATTCCAAATCATGTGTTGGATAATTAGCTTCATGGGTTTTTAATTGTCTTGAGGCATATGCTATTACCTTTCCCCTTTGCATAAGTACACAACCCAAACCTAGATAAGACGCATCTGAGTACACAACCATGTTTTCATTACCATCCGGCAGTGTTAAAATAGGAGCTTCAGTTAATCTCCTTTTCAATTCATCAAAAGCTTGGACCTGAGTTGGACCCCAATCATATTTTGTTTCTTTCCTAGTCAATTTCGTCAATGGTGTAGTAATCCTGGAGAAATCCTGGATGAATCTTCTGTAATAACCTGCTAATCCAAGAAAGCTACGAACTTCCGTTGGTGTTTTCGGAGGACTCTAGTTCATTACCGCTTCTACTTTAGCTAGGTCCACCATTATGCCTTCTGGACTAATAACATGACCTAAAAATTGTACTTCCCGTAGCCAAAAGGCACATTTAGAGAACTTAGCATAAAGCTTTTCTCTTCTTAGTATTTCAAGAACTTCCCGGATATGACACGCATGATCACCTTCACTCCTTGAGTATATTAAGATGTCGTCAATGAACACAATCACTGATCGGTCTAGCATGGGTCTGCACACCCGATTCTTCAAATCCATAAACGCTGCAGGAGCGTTAGTTAACCCAAAAGACATTACAAGGAACTCATAATGCCCATAACGTGTGCGAAATGCTGTCTTTGGAATGTCTTGCTCTCTCACCTTTAGTTGATGATATCCTGATCTGAGATCGATTTTAGAAAACCAACTTGCCCCTTGCAATTGGTCAAATAGATCATCAATTCTTGGTAACGGGTACTTGTTCTTTATCGTGAGCTTGTTCAATTCCCTATAATCAATACACATTCTCATACTTCCGTCTTTTTTCTTGACAAACAACACTGGTGCACCCCAAGGCGACACACTTGGTCGTATAAAACCTTTGTCTAGAAGGTCTTGTAGTTGGGTCATTAATTCTTTCATCTCTGTTGGAGCCAGACGGTACGGTGTCTTGGCGACAGGTTGAGCTCCTGGCACAATATCAATTTGGAATTCAATTTCCCGATCAGGTGGAATTCCTGGCAAATCCTCAGAAAATACATCAGGAAAGTTACACACCACGGGTACGTCTTCCAATTCTTTTACTTTAATTTCTTTATCAATAACATAAGCCAGATAAGCCCCACACCCTCGCCTCATAAATTCACACGCCTTGATCATTGAAATGACTTTAGGCGCATTAAACACTTTATCCCCGTAAACCGTTACTGATCTCCCATTGAGAGCTGTTAAGAAAATCATGTTTCGTCGACAGACAATGTTAGCCTCATGTTTGGCCAACCAATCCATGCCCAAAACTACATCAAAACCTCCTAACGTAATTACAAACAACTTAACAGGGAATCTATGACCTTCTATATCAATATAACAATCATCATCAATGACCTCCGTTACTCTAGTGGATTTACCAAGAGCAGTTTCTATGTTAAAGGCATTTTCTATCTTTTTAACACTAGCACGCAGTTTATCACAAAAAGTAATAGCCACAAAACTCATACTTGCACCAGAATCAAATAGTACTGAAGCAGGGATATCGTTAAATAAAGAATGTACCTGTCACCACATCCGGGTCTTTATCTACCTGATCCTTAGTCATAGTAAAGGCACGAGCTTTTGCCTTTTGCTTCTCACCTCCCTTGCTACTTTCAGGTTTGATGGCTTCAGTAGGCATTGTCTTTGGTTTAAAACAATTCCTGCTCACGTGACCGATTCCACCACAATTGTAACATTTTGGCATATTCGGGCAATCATAAGAGAGATGTCCAGTCTTTCCACAACGGTAGCACAAAGTAGTCCCCGTAAGACATTCTCCCCTATGTCTCTTTCCACACTTAGGGCATTTTTCAATTTCTTCCGTTCTAAACCTTTTCATAGGGGGTCCGGATTTGTCATTTCTGTTTCTTTTAAATTTAGGTGACCACTTTTGCTTCGGTTCCTCCTTTGTTGGTTCAGCTTCAACAACATCATCCCAGACAATGCCGCTAATTTCTACGGCTGATTCAAAAGTTCTAGGAGCATGTGCCTTCACATGCGTTCGGACTTTAGGTGGTAATCCTTCCACATATAACTTCTGTCTACGTTCTTCCGTACTTACCAAATGAGGAACCAATCTTGACATTTCATTAAATTTTGACGTATATTGCCGATGATTCATACGTCCTGCTTTCAAAGTCAGAAATTCCCGCTCGATTTTATCAATTTCATTCTTTGGACAAAAGTGTTTCATAACTAATTCTTTCAATTCCTCCC
Source organism: Mikania micrantha (assembly GCA_009363875.1). Lineage (NCBI taxonomy): Eukaryota > Viridiplantae > Streptophyta > Magnoliopsida > Asterales > Asteraceae > Mikania > Mikania micrantha. The sequence goes on from CM018695.1 coordinate 60,040,210, forward strand.
ATTTTAAGCCCTCCACATCATTAGTGGTCTTTGACTGCTTGATGGTGTTCCACCAATGTAGAGCTTCTTCAGTAAATGAATGAGCTGCAAATTTTACAGCTTGGTCTTCCCGGCATTCACTGATAGCGATCACTGATGTGTTGTAAAACACATCTATTTTTCCATTTGTTTTTTGTTAAGTTTCAGTACCGTTTTATTCAGTTTTAGAGTCGATTTAAGCTGGTGCTTCACATTTCTGTAATTTGATGCTTGCAGGTAATAAACATGTTTATTTGGTGCTAAAGTACAAAGAAACGAGCTCCCGGTTGGGCGAGAACGGACCTGGAATCAAAGAAGGCCAAAAACTGAATTCTAGATTCCCTCGCGCTACGCGACAACCAACTGAAACCCTGTCGAGCTACGCTAGAGGTGGGAAAGACAAAAATACCCTCTGATTTCTGTCGTGCTACGCGACAGATTTGGAGGTATCTGTCGTGATACGCCACAGGTCTAAAATCGCAGTTTTTTAGTTTTAAGCCAAAAAGTCGAAAAAGAAAAGGGAGAACACGTTTTTGAACGGCTGGAGGCGACTAGGAGGACGAGGAAAGGCCATTCTAAGGTGAATCAAAGGTTGGGAAAGCATTGGATTGAAGATTGAAGGCCTAGGATCAAGGAATTCGGGTGTTCTTCATTCGGTTTTCTTTGTTTCTTTGTTTTCTTTGATTTCTATGTTTCTCATTCACTCTAAGCAGATTATGGATTGTATTCGTATGATGTTTCTTGGCTAATCTTTTAGAACTACCTAGGTTTTGATGATTGCACATGTTTAACATTGGTTTTTATTGGTTTTGGATTATGTTTATGTGATAAACTCATGATGTAACAAACTTGGTTTGGATTATTGGATGTTTTATGTATGTTTATGATTGTTTATGGATTGGTGATTTATTCCTCATGTGCCTTGGTGAATGTCTTTCAAGTAATAGGTACATGCTAGATCAATTACTGTGTGATTTTGATTATTGGATGGTTTACTGCGTACGAGTTTACCATAGGAGTTATTGTCTTGATATAAATATATTAGATGTGCAACCAATCTTGATAGCCGTGAGGTGAGAGATTGTCGGTTTGTCTATGGTGTTAGATTGACTAGTTTAGAGACTTTGTGAGAAGATCTTTCTAGTTCGTCTTATATCTGTGTTTACCGAATCCAATAGGAAAACCCAAGTCATCCCTGGCATTTAAGTAAACTGTGACATTCTCGCTGTGAGGTAGATTGTTCAACAGTTACTTCTTAGGTGTTTTGAGATTTTCATGCCGTGAGGTAGATTGTCTAGCGGATACATTTTGAGTATAATTGGATGACCTGTGAGGGAAATCCATTCAACCGGTGGTTTCACGGCTTTTAGGACTCTTAGTTGACAATCCTTGAGAAGGGTCGAGGGTGCTCTAGGTTTCCTTTGAGTTTAGTATTTTAAGATCCCGGTATCACATTTTTTCCATTACCGATAGATCTTTTGTTGAACATGTGTAGGATTCATGCCTAGGTAGTGTTCTTTCTACGTCTGATTTTCGTTTTAATCTGGTGTTTTCTCTTTAGTTTTCTTTTAGTTATTCTTAGTTTTGTTAGCAAAACCCCCCTCCTGATTATTATTTTATTTAAGTACAAATTTTGTATAGATAAGTCATAGAGTCTAGTTAGTACTGTCTGTAGAAGTCTGTGGGTTCGATATCCGGACTTGCTTTGCTCTGCTACATACGATAGGTACACTTGCCTGTCGGTAGCTTATGTTTTAGAGAGTCTAGATTTATTACTTTGTGTCTATTTTAGAATCGGTTTTTAGTTAGTTTATTAGCTAAGCTCCGTCGACATCAATCACCGCCTCCATAGCCGAAACCCAGTGGCAGGTGGCCACGGCATCCTTCTTACCATCAAAGGAAGGTGGACTGCATCCTTTGAAGGCCTTGTAATCACAACCCTTCCGTTTCTCTGACGTAGAATCACCGTTCTTAGTTCCGGTGATCACAACTTCCTCTTCTTTGGCGTTGTCCTTAGTTCCTTCAGACTTGTCTTTCAAAGTATCCTTCAGTATTTTTGTAACCAAAGCTGGTAGCTTATCATCCAAAACTTTAGAGACCTCATCAGAAATAGCCTTCACTACGATAGGCTCTAGAGTAAACTCGTCTTCATCTTCCGGTTGCTCATTGTGCTCGTAGTCATCTTCATTGATGGGTTCTTCATTCTCGATATGTGGTTCTTCAGGTTCCTGTGGTTGCTTACGTGGTCTACCCCTTTGTCCAGCCATTTAACTACCTACAGGATGCAACAATTGGAGAGTCAGTACAGGACTAGTTTAGTACGAAATAAGCTTTGTAAATCGTTAATGACGTTGATCAGGTGTTATTAACCATTTACCCAACTCATAGGCTCTAAACGTTTCCCATCCCGTCACCCCAACGTGCATGACTCTAACTATCTTTCTAACCATACACCTACGTCTTAACTCATACATAACATTCAGCTCGTGGCATCAAACTATCCTTGACTGGCATTCTTATCATTCAGTCCCATTTTCAGTTTAAGTCCAGTCATTAGGGATAACCGGATCTCTCAACCTATGGCTCTGATACCAACTTGAGAGGCCCCGAGCCCCTGGAGTCCCCTCAGTTAGTAAACATCAAACCCATAGTCATTAAAACATATTTACTTTATTACAGCAGCGGAATTTCAGGTGATTACATAAAACATGGTACACATATTATATAAAGACCACACTCTATGGTTCTATACATAGCCAGTTTATGCCATGGTAGTCTTCAATGTATGCCACGAACCTTACAGTCATTCTTCCTCAGTACCATTCAACCTGACATGCATGCTAAAACAAGTCAGCTTTCGCTGGTGAGTTCTAAGTTAACTTTTCCTAAAAATAAAATCTTTAATATACATAAAACATTAGCCTTCACTGCCAACCGAAGTCAGCAGTCTCAATCATACTGAACATAGAACATTTCATATACGTAACATACATGACATCATAACATCAATCATACAGTGCATAAATGTAGCCTGTCCTGTTGACCGAAGTCAACATGCTTGCACAAGACGTCTTAAACTATCAACCCGAAGTTGATAACTTATACATGCATAAGATTTCCTCAACTGGCGACACACAGTCGGCAGGCCTGTTCTTTCACAGGACTTCTGCCTGTTCTTTCACAGAACTTCTGCATGTTCTTTCACAGGACTTCTTAAACCATCAACCGAAATTGACGGCTCATACCGGTACAAGACTTCTTGACATACATCATTCATACATAACATGATTTAAAGCATTAAACCATCATAATCAAAAACGGTCCTTCGCACCGTAGTGCTCAGGTTTTGCCCAACCGCAGCCGGGACTTCAATATCACATTTCCTTCTCGACCTCGGTCGATGACTTTTTTTTAAAAATCGTTTCCTTCTCAACCTCGGTTGAGAATTCAAACATTTGTTACGTCTCCTAAGAGACTCTTAAAATTATTTACTTCTCAATTATAATTGAGACTTAAAACATTCTTTACATTTTTAAAACATTTCTTACTTGAAAACGTTCTTTGTCCTGAAAACATTTCTTACTTGAAAACGTTCTTTGTCCTGAAAACATTTCTTACTTGATCATAATCAAGTTAAGATCACTTTCATATAATAACTTTACAACAGGCAATACTTTACAACATGCATATCAGCCCAAAATGGTAAAACATTTAAAACAAGGCTATAAGAACTCACCTGATGTCTTACTGTAGCAAGATCACTCGTAAACTGGTACTAATGGTGTAATTCTGCATTAGTTTACGCTTAATAAGTTATTTATGTTTTAATTTACTGATTAGATCTTTCTGAATGTTCAATGTCAAAGACATTGCCTTGAAAGTCATCAAATAGTTAATGTTGTTGATTATAATGCTAAAACAGTTCCTAAACAGATTAATGGCTTAGAAATGATCAATCCTTATCATTGATTGCCCAGATATCATGAAATATCACAATGTAGTCTTAGAATAGGTTTAATAACCATGTTTAACATACTAATCTGACAGTTATCATAAACATCAGATAATCGTTCCAATGAGTATGTTAATGATTGTGATTAGTTTGAAACACTTAGATTTAACCTTTGCATTTCAAAGATTAACCAAGCTAATCACCTACATTGTCATAATCAAATGGATTAAACCATTATAATCATAGTTGTGATTTCATGCAAACCGGGCATTACAACGGATCAAAACAAGGATTTAACCGTTAGAACATCGTGTTGTTCATTTCTAATCAATCCTAGCCATCATCTAGGCAATAATCAACAATCCTAACTATGTCATTACGTTCAAAATCAAGATCTAATCAATCAAAATCACACTAGAAAGTTAAAACGAATCGTTACCTAATCTGACGGAGTTTTGACTGCAAAACAATGATCAGAACTTGTAAATACGATCCCTGGTATGATTGGTGACTTCTGATGGCTTCACAATAGTGATTTGATGAGAAAGTTTCGTCTGATGTTCGTCTGGTGGTGTTCTTGTTTGAGTTTGAAAATAAATAAACTTTCTGCATGATATGATGAAGAAGATCAATCCATTCCACTGCCTCACCCGTCGCGTACCACGACAAGGAGCCCAAAAGGGCTTCGCGTACCGCGAAGAAATCCGGAGGATTTCAGATATTTTGGCCCATCGCGTACCGCGAAGTATTCTCAATCACTTTGTCGCGTACCGCGACGAGTCCAAAATTCCATACTTTGAAATTTTCCTTCGTTTCGCGATTCCGTACAATCCGTAACTCCGTTTCGCGCACGGTTTTCGCCCACATTCACCATTTCTCGCATACTATCATCCTGTAAGAATTTCAATTGTTAATTCAACGTAGATTTTATACACGATTAAACGTGCTAATTATTCGGTTGTTACAACAAAAGAATAGTTATGACCACTCACATCAATTAATAGTTGCCACCATTTTATTTAAACTGACATTAGTTAGAGTCCACTATCCACCATCCACCATATAGTAAGAGAAATAATCTCTTACATAACCACCATATAATAGGATTACTACCACCATAAGTAAGATATAAATCATACATTTTTCCACTATAATGAAAGTATAAACCTTCATTTTGCCACAATAAGGAAAATAAATTCCCACCACCATAATAGAGGTGTATCCTCTATTTAACCACAATATCTATTATAAACTACTATGAATTCACCATATATTTTATAAACTACTATATCCATACATTAAGTATGTTCAACCATTATTCGTAAAACCACCATAACAACTCTAACCTATCATAAAAACACATGACTCTGCATCGAATCATGTTTACATCATTTCTCATATAGTAATCCAGTTAGATTACTTACCTCTATCTTCAAAGGATCTTGCTTGATTATCCTCTCGATTGAAATCTCGTTTTCCTGTTAAACTGTATACGGGTTGATTATCTTCAAAGGATCTTGCTTGATTATCTTCAAAGGATCTTGCATGAATATATATATATATATATATATGTTGGAAAAATAAGGACTAACGAAGCAAAACCACCCTTCAAATAATCCATTTGAATAAATGTTGCAGGACACTACTATCGGAAAACATCAGCTTCTGAAGATAAAATACTCTTCGGAAGACACTATCGGAAGACATCAGGTTTTGAAGATAAAATACTCTTCGGAAGACACTATCGGATGACATCAGCTTCTGAAGATAAAATACTCTTCGGAAGACACTATCGGAAGACATCAGCTTTTGAATATAAAATGACACTATCGGAAGATAGGCTTCAGAAGACTCCATCGGAAGACAAGCTTCGAAAGAAAAACATTACTTCGGAAGACTTATGTATCTACATCAGCTTCCGAGGTCTTCTGATGAAAGAATAAATGATTGTCTTCTGATGAAAGAATAAGTGTTTCTTTCATCAGCTTCCAATAAAAGTATAACTCATTCCTTTAATCAGTTTCCTATGAAGAACTTCCGAAAGAATAACTCCTTAGCATCAGTACAAATGTCTGAACCTCAGAAGACTTCAAGATCTTTGAAGATCCTAAGTTGACTTTGCACTTGTACTATTCTGATGCTACAGTGTCTGTAAAAGTGTCTTCAGTCCTATTTGTTTGTCTTTTTCTTGTAATTGTCCTGAAACATTAAATGTCGGGGCTATTTATACCCCAACATCCTCTGTATGATTTACAACACTTTTCTGAATCTTCTTTGTGTTGCCTTACTATTTTCAGTTCTCTCTTTTCTTTAAACAACAAAACTAAACAACCAAAATAACTAAACTTAAGTGCAAAACCCTAGAGGGAGCTAATACCAAAAGCTTTGACTGAGTATCTAAATCTCTTGTTCCTGGTTAAATCAGCCTCTCCTCAGGTCACTAATTTTATATAATTGGTATCAGAGCCTTGTTCTTTAGTCTTGGTTTAACCATCAAGTCTAAAATTCAAAGCTCTCTTTGATATCTTGGTGTTTAGTTTTCTGTGTTCATCTACTTTTCATAATCTGCTGAAGCTTGATTTTGAAACTCTAAAGTGTTCAAAAATCTTTCAAACAAACTACCCTGAGTACTCATTACTTGTTGATTTACTCATAACTGTTTGAACACATGGCAGAAAAATTCACCTTAGATCCACATAACACCGGTTCTGCCACAAAGCCACCAATTTTGGTTAGGCATTAATACAATATTTGGCAGAGACGGATGTTACGTTTCCTGTCAAATAATCATACATGATGTTGGAAGTCTGTCATGTTCGGACCTCACAAACCAATGGTCTTGGACACGGATACTGGAGACGATGTCCCTAAGGACCCTCGGAATTACACCGAAGAAGACTTTCGGAAATTGGAGCTTGATGCCAAGGCACATCCTCAGCTGGCTATGGCCCTTCCGAATGAAATTTATTCGGGTCTTCTTCACCATGAGTCCGCTAAGGACTTATGGGATGCTCTAAAAGAGCAATTCGGTGGTACCGATGATGTTGTAACCAACACTAGGGAAATATTGGCTCAACAATATGAGACATTTTGCCAAATAATTAATGAATCACTGACTCAGCAATTTGAAAGGTTCACCTCTCTCTTAAGTGAACTAAAATTAGCCGGTCAAGTGTACCCTCCTGTCTCAGTCCTTAATCGATTTTTAAGATCTCTTCCTGAAAAATGGGAAACTTATTCTATAGTTATGAGATCTTCACCAGACTTTGGAAAACTCTCACTTACCCAACTCCATGGTAAGTTGCTCACCTTTGAGCGAGAGATTGATCAGAAACGAAAATTAATAAAATCTGGTAAATCAACTGAAGAGTATGTTCAAGGGAACACAGCTCTTCTTAGTCATAACTCTGTGATAAATGATCAGGGTTATGATGCACACATTGACATAACCACTGATATCACTTCTTCTCTTTCTCCTCGTAATGATCAATCTCTCCCTTCTGACCATCTATGTTTTATCATGGAAGATCTTCATCAAGTTCCAAGTGATGACTTGGAAGAGATGGACATTCTCCATCAACTGGCTCTCTTGAGCATAAGAACTAATAAGTTCTAAAAGAGGACAGGAAGAAAATTTCCTGGTATCCATGGAAAAACCATGGTCGGTCTAAATAAGGCTAATGTCCAATGCTATAGGTGTCATGGCACTGGACATTTTGCCAGGGAATGCACTAATGCTCCAAATTCTAACTCCTCACCATATGTGACTTTTCCAAACATAACTTCACATACTTCTTCTACACCTTACTCTTCTTCCTCTTCCTCCTCATCTTTTAAAAGGACTAACAACCCTCAGGAATCAGCTCATATTGTACAAAACTCTCCTTCCACTAATGCACAATATGTACAAGGTGCCAATGGTAGCATGTACCAACTCACTCCTGCTTCACTTCAAGTTGTTGCAGCTCCTTCTTCACAAATAAATGCACCAGGCCCTGCTGTCCAGTCTTCCTCATCTAGTCAACGGGCTCTTTTCTCTCAAGAGTACATAAACTGGAGCAGCTTACCTGAAGATGTTGGCTATGCCCTCATCACTTCTGAACCAACAGAATTTGCTCTCATGGCTGTTGGTGAAAACTCCATTTCTTCTGATCAACCTAAAGCAGACACTTCTGATGCTCAGGTATCTTCTTCTACCTTAGAAAAACTATGTTCCGATGCATGCATAGAGGCTTTTGCAAAAATAAAGAAAGCCAATATGTTGCTTCAAAAGCAAAATCAGGAGTTGGAACAACTCCTGGACAATAAAAATTCTGAAGTGGAAAAATTAATAAAAATTAAAGATAATGAGATCTCCACTTTAAAAACTGAGAAAATCAACTTACAAGCATCATTTGATCTACAAAGAGAAAAATATTATGCTTGTAAAGATGAATTATCTCAAACTCAAGTGAGCTGTGAAAAGTGGGTTGAGTCTTGCAAAGGATTCAAAATGCTTTTACAAAAGCAAGTTCACAGCAAAGCAAGATTTGGGATTAGGTATAATCACACTGCTCAACCAGAGGATTACACCCCAATCGATAATAATAAGGAAGAAACCACTTCTGTACCTATCTCACAAACCTTTCTTCCTGATGAAATTCCTCCAATAATAAACACACCTCCATTGGTGTATCAGCCAAACTATTCTTCTAGGTTTGTATACCCCACTAATACAAATCTGACAAGATTAGAAAAACCTCATTTGAACTCAGTTCAACACAATAAATCTTCAGAACAAAATGAGATTGCTCCTGATATGAGCTCTACTCAATGTTCAGAAGAAACAACAAAATCGGGTCTCTCTTCTAGCATCAAGTCAAATCTTGAAAAAGGAAAAGGACTTATGGTTAATATCCAGTTTCCTCCTTCTCATCCTCATCCTCCTTACCCCATAATGAAGGTAAACAGACCTTTCATCCCAAATTATTCATCTCTCTCTCCATCCTGCTTAAAATGTTTTAAGTACAACCATGCTACTGAAAACTGCAGAACAAAAACGCCTTTGGAGAAAGCTAGATTGAAGGCTAATAAGTTGAAAGCTGAACATGCCTTTTCATCAAAAGGGAGACTCCCTAATAAGATGAAGAAAGTAAGAACAGCAAGTAAACAATTTGTTGGACCAAACCCCCATTCTTCGTTCATCTTACCTCCTTCCTTGACTGCAAACTCTAGACCTTCTATTTTGGGAACACCACCTCCTTACTCTACGGTGAACCCAGTTTCTTACTCTCATAATGTTGGTAACACTTCTCCCGTGGATTCACAAATCAATCTTCTCCAACAGAATCAGCAACAGCTGCTATTAATGATGCAGAAATTGATGAATGATACACAACAAAATAAACCAAACAAATAAAATAAAATAAAATATCCCATGTCTAACCTATTGTATTTGATCCTCATGTGCAGAAACCCTCTTCAAACCAAAATCATCTCTAGTATGTGGATAGTGGAGGATCTAGGCACAGGACATGATGCAGATCCATTTTAAATAATTTCATTCCAAAGAATGGAGGATCTGTTTCCTTTGGAAATAATGCAAAAGGTTGGATAGTGGGGTCTGGTTCTGTCTCAAGTGGAAATTTGAAATTTAAAGACGTTAGCTTAGTTGAGAATCTCAAGTTTAATCTCTTGAGTGTTTCTCAGCTAGCTGATAAAAATTTTAGTTCCTTCTTCACAGTTGTAAAATTCTCTCTCCAAAAATAAATTCAAAAATAAAGATCTTAATTGATCAACATACTCTGCTAACGGCTAAAAGAAGTGGAAATGTCTATATTGTAGATATGACTACTGACTCTCAAACATCTTCTCCTACATGTTTGATAGCCAAAGCATCATCTTCTGAAACTGCTCTTTGGCACAGAAGACTTAGTCACCTTAATCACCAAACTCTTCATAAGCTTTCAACCCTTTCTTTAGTAAGAGGATTGCCTTCCAAAGAATTTCACTTTGAAGGACAATGTGAATCTTGCTTAAAGGGAAAGCAACATAAAACTTCACATAAGTCTATTGAGGAATCCAGAACAACTAACTGTCTGAATCTACTTCATATGGATCTATTTGGTCCAGTGAAGGTAGCCAGCTTGGCAAGAAAAAGATATTGTGTAGTTGTTGTGGATGATTACTCAAGATTTTGCTGGACCTTCTTCCTTTTCAGCAAAGATGAGACTTCTGATAAAATAATTGCTCTTATCACTCATCTTGAAAGACAATTCAGTCTTCCTGTTAAGATAATAAGGAGTGACAATGGCACAGAGTTCAAGAATCAGGTTCTTGATAAATTCTGTACTTCGAAAGGAATCCTTAGACAATATAGTGCTCCAAGAACTCCTGCCCAAAATAGAGTTGTATAAAGAAAGAACATGACACTAATTGAAGATGCAAAAACCATGCTTGCAGACTCAGTATTACCTTTATCCTTCTGGGCTGAGGCAGTAAACACTGCTTGTTATGTCTTAAACAGAGTTCACGTTGTAAAAAGACATAACAAAACTACCTATGAAATCTTGTATAACATAAAGCCTCTCATTTCCTTCTTCAAAGTCTTTGGATGTCCGTGTTTTATATTAAACACAAAAGACTCTTTGTCCTAGTTTGCTGCTAAAGTTGATTCTGGATATTTTGTTGGATACTCTCAGACCTCTAAGGCATACCGAGCTTTCAATCTCAGGACCAAAATTATTGAGGAATCCGTTGATGTCAAATTCAATGAATCAGCATCAACCTCATCGTTCCCTTCTACTCCTGATGATCTCTTTGATCTTGAAAGCTTCACCCTTATTTCTCCTATCTCCTCTTCTTCTCCTTCTTCAGAATCATGTCAAACTTCTGAAGATCTATCCTCTCTTGATGAATGTTCTGTTTCTAAATTCTTTACCTCCTTTCCTTCTTATCAAATAAATTCTCAAGAAACAAACTCTCAAAACCAAGAAAATCAAATATCTACTCCTTCATCTCCAGTCTTGGATAATGTATCCGTAGATATTCCTGAAAATCCTCACGTCTCTCCTCCAGAAAACTCTCTGGATCCCATTGAAAATTCAACTTCTTCCTATGCTGCCTCCTCAAATAATTGTTTGGACATCATTCCTTTCAACAAAAGTCATCCTCTAGAACAAATCTTAGGTGATTTAAGTAAAGGAGTTCAAACCAGGAGCAAGATTTCAAACTTTTGCCTTCATGCTGCCTTCTTATCCTAAATTCAGCCCTCTAAATATCAGGAGGCGCTCAAAGATAATAATTGGGTAGAGGCTATGCAAGACGAACTTCTACAGTTCAAAAGGCAAAATGTTTGGACTCTCTGCCCCTTACCAACTGGAAAATATCCCATCGGAACCAGATGGGTGTTCAGAAACAAAACAGATGACAGAGGCATTGTAATAAAAAATAAGGCCCGATTAGTGGTACAAGGTTATTGTCAAGAGGAAGGTATTGACTATGATGAAACCTTTGCTCATGTGGCAAGATTGGAAGCCATTAGACTCTTCCTAGCATTTGCCATCTCCCATAACATAAAGGTATACCAAATGGATATAAAAAGTGCATTCCTGTATGGGACTATAAAGGAAGAAGTCTATGTGTGTCAACCTCCAGGATTTGATGATGTTCATCATCCTGATTGGGTGTACAAACTAGACAAAGCACTTTATGGTCTAAAACAAGCACCAAGAGCATGGTATGACACTCTTTCTCAATTTCTTCTTTCTAATAAATTCTCTCGAGGAACCATTGATAAGACCTTGTTCATCAAAAGAGTAAGGAACTTTTGCTGGTCCAAATCTATGTTGATGACATCATTTTTGGATCAACAAAACCCTCCATGTGTGAAAAATTCTCTAAATTAATGTCTTCTAAGTTTGAAATGAGTGCTTTAAGTGAACTAAAAACATTTTTAGGACTTCAAGTCAAACAAACTCCAAATGGGACTTTCATTCATCAATCTAAATATGTAAAAGATCTTCTAAATAAATTTGATATGAATGATTGCAAAATAATTTCTACTCCCATGGCAACAAGTCCAGGAATATGTCCGGACGAAAATGGTGAACCTTTAGATCAAACTCTCTACAAGTGCATGATTGATTCTCTGATGTATCTCACTGCATCAAGGCCAAACATCATGTATGCAACATGTGTCTGTGCAAGATACCAGTCTGCCCCCAAACAATCTCATCTTTCATTTGTGAAGAGGATACTCAGATATCTCAAAGGTACTCCTGTGCTAGGTATTTGGTATCTTGCTAATCAAATTTGTAAGCTTGTTGGTTTTTCAGATAGTGATTATGTTGGTTGCTCACTCACCAGAAAGTCTACTTCAGGAGGTTGTCAGTTCTTTGCAGGTTGCTTAGTGTCATGGCAAAGCAAGAAGCAAACATCAGTGTCAAACTCAACTGCTGAAGCTGAATACATTGTAGCAGCCCATTGCACTGGCCAAATTCTTTGGTTACAATACCAACTGCTAGATTTTGGAATAACTGAACTAAAGACACCTCTTCTAATAGATAGCGAAGCTGCCAAAAACATAATAAAAAATCTTGTCTATCATTCTAAAACCAAACACATTGAAATAAGGCATCACTTCATTAGAGACTGTTTTGAAAAGGGACTAATTGTTCCAGAACATGTCTCTACAAGTGACCAAATAGCTGACATATTTACCAAGCCCTTAGACTCCTCAACTTTTTCTAAGTTTGTGGGAAAATTGGGAATGATAAATATGAGTTAATAAACATAGTTATGATTGTGTTTATTAACCTTCCTACACATACATATAAAAGGATAATTTTCATGAATTGTCCTAACAATGGATATCTGATAAACCACTGTTAAAGAAATCTTGGTCTCTTTCAGTGATTATATTCATACACGGATAGGATCAGTGGTAATATTGTCATTGCTTCATATATATCCGATGTTCAAACCTTCCATTGTTACAATCCCTAACCACTTTGGTTTATTCTCCTTCCGATGATCTCTCTTCCTTCCGAAAATCATCAAATGATCATTTAACTTGCTTCCGAGGATAAGGTTCTTCCGATATGCAAATAAAATTCTTGAGCTTTGCACCTGATGTGACAGTTGTCAATTTCTCTGCAAGATTCGATTCTCAATGCTAACTCCCACGGCTCGAGAAGATACTTACTGTCATCTTCATAACCAATAATCTTATTTAAATCAATAATCACCTCTTTCATTTCTCATCTCTCTCACCATTAATCTACTTAAACTTTCTTGATCCTCTGATTATCAAGAAACCCTTCATCACCTTTAAAATTCTAAGTAATGCTCATGGCTACGGATGATCACTTGTCAGGCATGTCGCCTGGCACGGAGCACTTACACAAAATTTGTCTAAGCTTCAAGCTTACAATAATGGTGTAACGGCTTCGGACCAGGCTTCATTCCTCACAAAGCTTCGTCTGTACTTCAAGGTGTGCATGAACGTGTCTTCTTGTCACGATGTGTAAGCGTTAAACTCTCTCTTCTTCTCAAACTGCTCTGTAATTCTAATCTCAAAATAATCAAGAAGTTTTTAATTTTCTTACTTCTTCTTCATAATGTTTTTAATTATGTAATCACAAGGTTAACTTAAAATATGATAACCTATCCTTGATCATCTGGTACATTATCATAAATGTCCCAAGTCTCTGCTGTGTCTTCATTGTTGATATTCATAGTACTATGAAGGGATTTGACAAACTAGTGTTTACAAGTATGAACACATGTTGGATGACACTGAGGAAAACACCCATCTTCAGTGAACCCACATCCACCTCTCTTTCACACCTATAACAGGTACCGGCCATAAAATAATTTTTCTCACAACCTTTTAAGCCTAATCAGCCCAAAAAGTCTGTTCAGGAAGATGAGATCCCTGAACATGACTGTGTTCCTACTGAACACATGGATACATCTGTTCCATCCTCACAGATGAATCAAGAATCTCTTCCCATCCAGCTCCTCATCAATCCTGTCAACAGGATGATGTTTTATTCCTAAAGGAACCCTCACTAACCACTGAAATGTCATTTGACGCTCAGATGGTCGTCCTCTCTCCCAAGGACATCTCTGTTCTTTCTAAAAGCCCCCCACTCTCCTTGACAAATCTCTTACCCATGAAAAGAGGATGAGATCCGAATGTCTAGTACATCTAGACTTCTTGATCATATATCTAGAGCATCCATTTCACATGAAAATCCAATGGATTCTCATCTGAATGGATCAAGCAATAAGACTCCTGGTATGGAAACAACCAATGAAGTTTTCTTTTTAAACTAAGGCTGGTAATCCCCAGAACCAAGAAAAAGGGGTTCATGACATTTCTGAGATGGACTCAGGTCATGATAAAACTGACTCTCAAGTCAGGGATTCGGATGACATCTGTAACACGATGGACGAATCAGTTCTTAACAATAAGGAATTGACGGATTCCACTTTTCATATTCAGATTGCTCTGACCAAACTCATTGTGTTAAGTCACAACAATATTGAATATCCAAAGTCCTGCAATCCAAATCCATCCCAATGCAGGCACCTTCATTTGAAGGTTTCCCAAACTCTTCAACCACCTTCACTACTCCCACCTTTCTTCCACTGCTTTTCAAGAAGTATCTAGCTCACTTCTTCCTGCCTCTCTCACTTCCCTGTCTCTCTCACTTCCCTTCCTTGCCTACTGATTCAAGGTCCCGACTGATAAAGCCAAAAAGAGGGAGAATACATAAACCATTCTCAAAAGAGGCTGAAGCTTAAATAAACAAAGAAGCATTTGCTGTATTCAGGCAACCTACTTCAGTTTTCCTCTAAGGACACTACTCTAAATAAACTATAACCAGTTTTTGTCCAAACTCACAAATAAAGAATGCTCACCTGCCTCTCAAACCCCATCTGAACCATTCTCATGTACTTTCCCCCACTGAGTTTGATGTTCTAGAAATTGGTTGGGTTTTAAAGCTAAGTGGTTTTGGCTTCATCAGTCCAGAGGGAGATTGTTGGAAAAATAAGGACTGACGATGCAAAACCACCCTTCAAATAATCCATTTCAATAAATGTTGCGGGACACTACTATCGGAAGACATCAGCTTCTGAAGATAAAATACTCTTCGAAAGACACTATCGGAAGACATCAGCTTCTGAAGATAAAATACTCTTCGGAAGACACTATCGGAAGACATTAGCTTCTGAAGATAAAATGACACTATCGGAAGACAGGCTTCAGAAGACTCCATCGGAAGACAAGCTTCGGAAGAAAAAATTACTTCGGAAGAGTTATGTATCTACATCAGCTTCCGAGGTCTTCTGATGAAAGAATAAATGATTGTCTTCTGATGAAAGAATAAGTGTTTCTTTCATCAGCTTCCGATAAAAGTATAACTGATTCCTTTAATCAGTTTCCTATGAAGAACTTCCGAAAGAATAAATCCTTAGCATCAGTACAAATGTCTGAACCTCGGAAGACTTCAAGATCTTTGAAGATCCTAAGTTGACTTTGCACTTGTACTATTCTGATGCTACAGTGTCTGTAAAAGTGTCTTCAGTCTTATCTGTTTGTCTTTTTCTTGTATTTGTCCTGAAACATTAAATGTCGAGGCTATTTATACCCCAACATCCTCTGTATGATTTAAAACACTTTTCTGAATCTTCTTTGTGTTGCCTTACTATTTTATGTTCTCTATTTTCTTTAAACAAGAAAACTAAACAACCAAAATAACTAAACTTAAGTGCAAAACCCTAGAGGGAGCTAATACCAAAAGCTTTGACTGAGTATCCAAAGCTCTTGTTCCTGGTTAAATCAGCCTCTCCTCAGGTCACTGATATTCTACAATATATATGTGTGTGTGTGTCTATATTTCACATACTATACACATCCGACCCGTTTGAATTTGTTTAACATATTTATCATATTTTGTATGATTACTCATACTGATCACCTTTCACCCAACCTTCAGGTTTCAATCTTTCTAGGATAATCTGAATTCTAACTTTATACTAATTTGATCAAATTAACCTATTTGACCCATTTAGGTTAAACTTATAGTAATCTCATCATATGAGTTTTTGGACAACTACAACATCTCAATTTCATCTCTATACATATTTTCAGATTTAGACAACAACAAAAATCATATTTTTCTTAATCAACCCAAATGAGTCATTTTACTCATCTCACTCTTATGAACCCTTTCCTTTCAAAAATCACGATCAATACAACAAGGAATGTTTAAAACATACCAAAACAACTGTACACCAGTTTAGGATTACATAACTACTCAAAACTTAACCCAGTTTCACGTTTCTAGAATCCTAGTTCGTAACCCCCATCACATCCTTCTATGGTGATTCAAGGATAGGAATACTTGATTACCTTGGATGGTTCACAACCTATACTCACGAGTGAAGCTTTGGATAGATTTCTCTGTTTCCCCTCACCGACCGCCTCTGCTTTCCTTCTTTTTCTCTTTTTTTTCTTCTTTCTTTCTTCAATGTTTTTTTTTCTTCCTTTCTGTTTACTTGATCGAAATGATACCCCTCCCCCTCTATTTCTGTTGTTGCCGACTCTTGCACATACAACCACAAAATATCTTAATTTGTTGTGTGGTTGATGAAATCCCACGTTCATATCTATTTTTTTTTGTTGCTTCCATATTAACACACAATTATTATATATATATATATATATATATATATATATATATATATATATTAATTTGTAGTTTATTTATTTATTATTAAGATTATTATTATTATTATTGTATAAAACTTTGCTTTATAAAGTTTAAATATTTTAGGTGTTACAAATATACCATCCTTATTTAAGGTTTCGTCCCCGAAACCTTTACATTAAGCAAAAAGGTAAGGGTATAATTTCTTCATCTCATCCGCCGATTCCCACGTATATTCTGACCCTTTCCTATGTGTCCACCTTACTTTTACTTGATCAATTGTTTTATTACGAAGCAGCTTCACTTTATGATCAAGAATTTCAACTGGCTTTTCTATATAATTAAGTTTCTCATCCACCTCAATGTCCTCTAATAGAATGTATGTGGATTCATTAGCTAAACACTTTCGTAAATATGAAAAATGAAAAGTGTTTTGGATTAGTTTCAACTCCTCAGGTAGCTCTAAACGATAAACAACATTGCCCACACAAGCTATGATTTTAAAGGGTCCAATAAATCGTGGACTCAGCTTTCCTCGTTTACGAAAATGTATAACCCTTCCACGGTGAAACTTTTAGTAACACCATATCCTAGACCTGAAATTCAATAGGCCTTCTACATTTATCAGCATATGATTTCTGACGGTCTTGTGCCGCCTTTAAATGAGCTCGAACTTGAGATATTTGATCATTCGTAGCTTTAACTACCTTTTTGTGTGCTAGTTCTCGTTGCCCCACTTCTCCCCAACAAACAGGAGTTAGAGATTTCCTTCCATAAAACATTTCATAAGGAGGCATCCCAATACTGGAATGATAGCTATTGTTATACGAGAACTCTGCTAAAGGTAGATAATCATCCCAACTACCACCAAAATCAATTATACACGCTCGTAACATATCCTCAAGAGTCTGGATGGTCCTTTCACTCTGACCATCAGTTTGAGGATGATATGATGTGCTCAACAACAGTTTTGTACCTAATTCTTCCTGAAAGTTCTACCAAAAACGAGAAGTAAATCGAGTATCTCGATTAGATATAATAGTCACTGGCACACCATGCCGAGATACTATTTCTTTTACATATAACTCCGCCATTTTATCGGAAGAATAGGATTCACGAATGGGCAAGAAATGAGCACTCTTAGTTAATCTATCAACGATGACCCAAATGGCATCAAATCCCTTTCTAGTTTTAGGAAGCTAAGTAATTAGGTCCATCGTGATATGTTCCCACCTCCACAATGGAATCTCCATTGGTTGCAGTTTACTATATGGCTTTTGGTACTCTGTTTTCACTTGCATACAAGTCAAACACTTTTGAACATATTTAACGATATCTCGTTTCATACCTGGCCACCAGTATTTAACCCGTAGGTCACGATACATTTTAGTAGCCCCAGGATGAATTGAGTATTTTGATTTGTGAGCTTCTTCTAACAATACAGACTTAAGTGAACAAGTGTGAGGTATCCACACTCGAACCCACCTAGTCTTTAATCCATTATTGTCTTCGTCAAGGTTATGTGCTTACCCTTTTATTCTATCGCGTTTCCAGTTTTCTTCTTTTAAGGCTTATGTCTGAGCCTCTTTGATATGCTCACTAAACCCTGAAGTAATCACAAGCTTCATAGCTTTTACCTTAATAGGTGAACATTCATCTTTTGTACTCAAGGCATCAGCTACCACGTTTGTTTTTCCTAGGTGATAGAGAATCTCATAATCATAGTCCTTAAGTAATTCCCTCCACCTCTTTTGCCTCATATTCAATTCCTTCTATCTGAAGAAATATTTCAGGCTTTTATGATTTGTGAAAATCATACATTTAGAGCCATAAAGATAATGCCGCCATATCTTTAATGCAAACACTATTGCCGCCAATTCAAGATCGTGAGTTGGGTAAGTTGTTTCATGTGTCTTCAACTGTCGAGAGGAATAGGCTAACACCTTTCCTCTTTGCATTAGAACACACCCAAGATCTTCCGCGCCCTCGGGTAATGCAAGAATCGGAGCATTAGTTAATTTTTCCTTTAATAATTGAAAAGCATTATCTTGCTCCGAACCCCCAAAAATATTTCACGTATTTTCGGGTTAGTTTAGTGAGCGGGGAAGCTATTTTGGAGAAGTCTTGGATAAAATGTCTGTAATATCCTGCTAGACCCAAGAAACTTCTAATTTTAGTTGGTGTTTTAGGTGGAGACCACTTCATTACTGTCTCAACCTTGGAAGGATCAACAGATATACCACTTGAGTTAACCACATGGCCAAGAAATTGGACTTCTCGTAACCAGAAGGCACACTTAGAAAATTTAGCATATAACCTCTCCCTACGAAGTATCATCAACATCTCACGAAGATGCTGAGAATGATCATTTTCCGTACGTGAGAAAATCAAAATATCATCTATGAAAGCAATTACCTATTTATCCAACATGGGTTGACACACCCTATCCATAAGATCCATGAAAGCTGCAGATGCATTTGTAAGTCCGAAAGGCATGACTACGAATTCATAGTGCCCGTAACGAGTACGAAAAATGGTTTTTGGCACATCTTCCTCCTTTACCTTTAATTTATGATAACCCGACCTTAGATCAATTTTAGAAAACCAACTGGCTCCTTGCAATTGATCGAAAAGATCATCAATTCTGGCTAACGGATATTTATTCTTGATGGTAACTTTATTTAACTCCCGATAATCAATACACATCCAAAAACTACCATCCTTCTTTTTTAAAAATAAAACTGGAGCACCCCACGGTGACACACTAGGACAGATAAATCCTTTATCAAGGAGGTCCCGCAGTTGTATCATTAACTCTTGCATTTCGGAAAGTGCTAACCGGTAAGGAGCTTTTGCAACCGATTTTGCTTCTTGTTTCAAGTCAATTCGAAATTCCACTTCTCTATCTAGAGGAACACCCGGTAACTCTGTTGGGAAAACATCGCTAAACTCATTCACCACCGGCACCTCCTCCAATTTAAGGCCTTCTTTATTAGTGTCGGTAACATATGCCATATAGGCTTTACACCCGTGGATTATATATTTCCTCGCTTTTGCATATGAACAAACTACAACATCTCCTTTTCTTTCGCCATATATCGAAATTGGTTTCCCACTTAGTTTTGTTAATTGTATAACCTTTCGGTTACATATAATGTGTGCATAATATTGGGACAACCAATCCATGCCTACGATAGCATCAAATTCCTTTCTAACCATCGGAATTAAATCAACATTAAAATCATCCCCATCTATGTTTAGTAGACAATTCTTATAGACATTGAATACTAGAAAACTCTCATTGTTAGCGATATCAATTTCTAATGGTTTAGGCAATTTATCAACTATGAACGAGGGATGTTTATCGAATTCAACACAAATAAAAGACCTACTAGCCCCCGAGTCAAACAAGATATGTGCAGGAATAGAATTTATTAAGAATATACCTGTTACCATATCAGGGGTAATCTTAGCCTCTTCTGCTGTAATTTGAAATGCTCTACCCTTTGGCTTCGAGGTTTCACGCCTCTTTACCTCCTTATTGTTTCTCACCATTTCACCTCCCCTTCTGAATCCTAGATTTAGTTTTGGGCATTCACTCCTTACATGTCCAGGTTGATAACAATTGTAGCACAAATTCACTGCACTAGGGCAATGCAAGGACGTCTGACCCGGCCTTCCATACTTAAAACATATAATCTGAGTAGCTCTACACTCTCCTGAGTGTCATTTCCCACAAATTTTGCAACGATAGGGCTTAGTCTTGAAATTTTATTTCTTAGAAGATGAAACAAATTTAGTCTTTTTCACTGGGGTTGTTATCACCTCAGCTTTTCGTTTTTCCCCCTTTCAACAGATCTCAGAAGTTCCATCTCCCATTCACGAGCCCAATTTATCAACGCTTGAAGAGTCTCACATTTAGAAGGGGTTATGTACTCCCTATATTCCGCCTTGAGCATAAGATGATATCTAATTATCCAGTCCCGCTCTGTTCGTAAGAGATCAGCGTCGAACTTAGCTCTATCAAATAACATTCTAGTGATTTGATCAATAGATTCATCTTCTTGTCTCATAGTAAGAAATTCTTCCTTTATTTTGTCAATTGCTGACTGTGGGCAAAAGTGTTACGCAAACATTGTTTTGAAATCCTGCCACATCATTGCCTTAACACCTTCTTTACCTTTTTCTTGCTTACGAGCATCCCACCAATCTTTAGCACGTCCTCTAAGCAGAGTAGTTGCATAATTTACTTCATCTATGGGGTCACAATGACTTGTTTCAAACACAGTCTCTATTCCAGATATCCATTGGTGACTCTCCAATGGATCAATCTCAGCATGAAACTCATCGGGTTTACATACCATGAAGTCTTTGTAACTTGCCCTCTTTGTTTCCTTTTCATTTGTTTACTTTTCTTTATCTGTTTCCTTCTCTTTCATCTCATCATTCAAATTTGAGTTACCCTTAGATAACTCTTTTTGAATTATTGTTCTCATCTTCTCGAGGAAGTGTGGAATCGTAACTTCAAATGCCTTTGCTACTTCCTTCGAAATCTGTTTCCTGGTTTCCTCCTTTAATATTCCTGTTGCATCTCCACCATTATGTGAAGACGCATTGTCTTCACTTTCGTGTTCTTCCACAATCTTTGGTATTTCTCCGCCCTCACCCATAATCTTCAGCTGAAATTTACCCCTATTAGGGTCTATATATTTATAAACACACAGCTTTATCACTGCTTTCTTACTATATCTAATTAACACCTTTCACTAATATTTAACATGCATTTAGTCACAACTATATAAACTCCACAATATATACATTATCATAATGCTCCCATAAGTTCAATCCTATTCATCTCAACGTAGTAACACTTAATACTTTAGAACGATGATCATAAATGACCTGAGTGTCATATATAAATCATAACACTAGCCAGGTGTGATGATTAATATACTTCATCCAAGTAAGTATATTCACATTATTCTAACGTATCAAATGTTATACTAAGATGAAATCAACATACCTGTAAGCTCGTGCAATATCTTTGGAACGTCTTGGATAAAGTCTCACCCTTCCAATTTACGAGCACAGAATGTTTGAGTTTAAGTATCTTTACACCCAATACTTAAATCTCTCAAACCAGTGCTCTGATACCAAACTTATAACACCCACCTTATAATAGTTTTATTTAAAATACGTGCGGAAATATGGTCCCAGATTTTTCAAAATTTCGATATGACCCATTTTAAAACATTGATTTCCTTACGAAATAAACCTGTTCAAAACCAATAATTCACACAACAACAAACTATTACCACCATCACTAATTCATGTCATACTAACTATTACTATTTAACAACAACACTATAGAAACCTCATACTCGTTATAACTTATTTATCAACGAAAACCAAAACGATACCACACTTATTATAAAATTTAAGTTTCACCAAAACTATTTAGCAACGGGTCATGCGACATATTAGATAACCGATCCGAGACTTGTTCCGTTCTTTATTGCATTGGAGCTTTACCTACAATTACACTCAACATTTTAAATTAGCAAAACGTTAAGTAAGTAATCAATGCCATCATATTTGTACAAAAGAATAGTTATGACCACCCACGTTAATTAATACTTGCCACCATTTTATTTAAACTGGCATTAGTCAGAGTCCACTATCCACCATCCACCATATAGTAAGAGAAATAATCTCTTACATAACCACCATATAATAGGATTACTACCACCATAAGTAAGATATAAATATTACATTTTTCCACTATAATGAAAGTATAAACCTTTCATTTTGCCACTATTAAGAAAATAAATTCTCATCACCATAATAGAGGTGTATCAATTATTTAACCACCATATCTTTTATAAACTACTATGAATTCACCATATATTTTATAAACTACTATGAATCCACCATATATACAATCCACATGTATTCTACTATATCCATACATTAAGTATGTTCAACCATTATTAGTAAAACCACCATAACAACTCTAACCTACCATAAAAACACATGACTCTGTATCGAATCATGTTTACATCATTTCTCATATAGTAATCCGGCTGGATTACTTACCTTTATCAGCAAAGGATCCTGATTGATTATCCTCTCGATTGAAATCTCGTTTTCCTGTTAAACTCTATACGGGTCAATATATTTTTTATCCGTTCAACCTTCTGTTTGAAATGTTTATAACATTTGCATGAATATATATATATATATATATGTATGTATGTATATATATGTGTGTGTGTGTGTATTTCACATACTGTACACATCTGACCCGTTTGAATTTGTTTAACATATTTATCATATTTTGTATGATTACTCATACTGATCACCTTTCACCCAACCTTCAGGTTTCAATCTTTCTAGGATAATCTGAATTCTAATTTTATACTAATTTGATCAAATTAACCTATTTGACCCATTTAGGTTAAACTCATAGTAATCTCATCATACGAGTTTTTGGACAACTACAACATCTCAATTTCATCTCTATACATATTTTCAGATTTAAACAACAACAAAAATCATATTTTTCTTAATCATCTCAAATGAGTCATTTTACTCATCTCACTCTTATGAACCATAACTTGGGTTCCTTTAAATCACGATCCATACAACAAGGAATGTTTAAAACATACCAAAACAACTATATACCAGTTTAGGATTACATAACTACTCAAAACTTAACCCAGTTTCAAGTTTCTAGAATCCTAGTTCGTAACCCCTATCACATCCTTCTGTGGTGATTCAAGGATAGGAATACGTGATTACCTCGGATGGTTCACAACCTATACTAACGAGTGAAGCTTTGGATTGATTTCTCCGTTTCCCCTCGTCGACCGCCTCTGCTTTCCTTCTTCTCCTCTTTTTTTTTCTTCTTTCTTTCTTCTCTGTTTTTATTTCTTCCTTTCTGTTTACTTGATCGAAATGCTACCCCCCCCCCTTTATTTTTGTTGTTGCCGACTCTTGTACATACAACCACAAAAAATCTTAATTTGTTGTGTGGTTGATGAAATCCCACGTTCATATCTTCTTTTTTGTTTTGATGTTGCTTCCACATTAACACACAATTATGTGTGTGTATATATATATATATATATATTAATTTATAGTTTATTTATTTATTATTAAGATTATTATTATTGTTGTATAAAACTTTGTTTATAAAGTTTAAATATTTTAGGTGTTACAACATCAATGTATATATATATAATTGTGTCTTTTGTACAGCGCATGCATTATGTCTTTTGTACATGTTATTGTGTCTTTAAAACAATATCTGTTGCATTGTACATTAACATGGTTAACTACAAAAAAGAAACTTATAATTGTATAAAGTTTAGCTTATACAAGTCGAATGATAGATAGAAAGCTGATATAAAATGATAATGATACTCTTCAGTCGGTGCTACTTTTGTTCTTCACATTACGCGCATGGTATATTAAGTCGATATATAGAAACTTAAAAAAAGTAAAAAGTGATACAAAGTCGAAAAGAGAGCTTTGAAAATTTTTAAAATTAAAGAAAGTTTCCTAGTGGGTTGGTACTTTGGCCCAGACAGGTACTTTAGCAGTTCAGTTGCATAAGAGTTCAAAAGTTATATATGAAATTTACTATTATTTATATATACCAATTTAGTTTAACAAATACACGACATATGAAATCACATATCAAGCTTATTCATAGAAAGTTAGAGGCATTTTCATTTCTGTTTAATGATTTTATAATTACTATTTTAATTTTTCATTTCATTTATCTTCGAAACAAGTTACATCAAAACAGCAGGTAAACGGGCAACAAGCTGCGCCGCCAACCCTTTCTGAATTGCAAATCCTAACCTTCCAAACACAAACTCCTGCCCCCTTGGGGTTAAACAATTGTTGTGGATGACCCGTTGAACCCTCGTCAAGAAGTGAATAGCTTCTGACGCTAGGGAGCCAAAAGTATCGAAAGCAAAAGGGACAAAGACATGCTGGTTCTCTGCACAGGCTTTAGCGTGCTTATAATATCACCAAAAGGCTTTAGCAAAAAAGGCTGAATCAAAGAAAGTGGATAAGCACGCTAAAGCCTGTGCAGATAATTACTTGAACAATTTTTTGTTTGAAGTTTGTAATATCACCAAATTATCATAATATGTGGAGGAAATATAATCTAAAAGTATCAAGTTAAATTTCTACTTAAGGCGATCTTCCTCAGAGACCAATGACATGCTTGTTTGTGTCCGTATTTTACATGGTCCTCCCTATTAGTTAGATAGTAAGGGAGACCCGAAGGTTTACCACGTAAGGGTTTCCCACGGTCATCAGAAAAATAAAAAAGAAATCATAATATGGATGATCAATAAAAATATAATTGAATAAAATAAAATGGTTTTACAAGACTTCTCTGTAAAGAGTATCCCAAGGGCCACGCTTATGACTTCTTAGCGTCAAGTATGCGTTTGGTAAAGGGGACATTACAACTCCAACACCACCACTTACCACATCATGTTTTCACATTAGAAGCACCTATATATATATATATATATATATATATATTAATAAAATAAAACCTTATTTTAGTGTGAAAACCTTAAAAACTCATGTAAAATAAACGTTTTTTTTGAATTTTTTTTACAGGTTTTTAAAATTATTTGGCACATTTTTTTTTAAAAAAAATAAAAAAAGCGCCAAAGAAATATTTTAAAAAAATATACATTTTATAAAAAAATTTTACGTTGTAAAACATACATAACACCGCGTCAGATCTGACGGAATTTTTTTACGTTGTTACGTATGTTTTACAAGTTTTTTTTACGTTTTGTTACGTATGTTTTTGCATGAGGTTTTCTGGTTTTTACAATAAAAAGTGGTTTTCAAATTATCCATACCCGATATATATATATATATATATATATATATATATAGAAAGCGGATCAAATGTTAACCCATGTTTATTACGTTAACCGAATAACTACATCTTATTAATTTGGAGTCCACAATAAACTAAATCTAAAGTTGCATGTTTTAATTAATGTATGACCCACTTACATTAATGTAAATAGACCCTACATTAATTAAAAAAGAAAAAAAAGCATGCACATTTAGATTTACTTTAGTGTGTGCCCCAAAGTAATAAGATCTAGTTATCCGGTTAACGCAATAAACATGGGTTAACATTTGATCCTCTCTCTCTCTCTCTCTATATATATATATATATATATATATATATATAGGGTAAGCTTTCATTGTTAATTTACTCTTATTGCGTTAACCCGTATAACTATATCAAGATCAACTCAAATCTTTGTTTTTTTTAAATATCATTATTACTTATAAATAATAGTTTCTTCTTTTAGGTGTATGTGTAAATTCATCATTGTTTAAAATTTGAAATCAGTGTACGTTTTGGTTACATTAACAGTATTTATAATTTTCGGTACAATGTAATTCAAACTTACACTGATTTTAAATCTTAAACGGTGATGAATTTACACATACACATAAAAAGAAGAAAGTGTTGTTTATGTCTAATAATAATATTTAAAAAAAGAAAACAAAGATTTGGATTGATCTTGATGGAGTTATACATGTTAAGGCAATAAGAATGAGTTAACAATTGATCATTCTCCTATATATATATAAAGGATTGTGAACAAATAATAACTCACTCCTAAAGCATTAACATATATAACTTTGCCAAGATAAAGCCAAATCTTGAATATTTGTTTGAACATCATTGTAACACATTTACAAAACTTTCTTCTTTTAAGAGTTTGCGAAAATTCATCACCGTTTGAGACATAACATCATTGTAAGTTTTGGGCCTAAAACAGTTACAGTACTGTAAGTGAAAAACTTACAACGATGTTACGTCTCAAACGGTGATAAATTTTCGCAAACTAATATAAGAAGAAAGTGTTGCAAATGTGTTACAATGATGTTAAAAAAATCCAATATTTAACTTCATTTTTAATACTGGGTGTTACTTACATACATATATACATACATATACGAGTAAATTACTTAAATCGTCCTTTATATTCACTCAATTTATGGATGACATCTTTTATTAAAAATAGTTTAAGAAAACATCCTTAAAATGGAAATTTATAATGGATTTAATCCTTTATATTACATAAATCGTCTTTTAATTATATAACATAAATCATTCTTTATATCAAGGAAAATGATGAAATCCATTATAATTAATTAGCATTTTTATTTTTTAAGGATGATTTATGTAACTATTTCTAATAAAGGACGACATCCGTAAATTGAGTGAATTTAAAGGACAATTTATGTAATTTACTATATATATATATATATATATATATATATATATATATATATATATATATATATATATATATATATATATATATATATCCGTGAATTCTAGTATTTTTACTAAATTTTCGTTAAAGCTTCAGCTATCTATAGTTAATGTAATATTTCTTTATGTCTTTTATATTTAATTTTACTATTTTCATTTAGTTTTTCTTTATTCTTTCCTTTTTATTTTATTTGTATTAATTTTTTGTATATGTGCTTAAGTTCCTTGAATTAATTAAAATTTCCTTATACTTTATTTTATTTTAATTTTTCTTTATTTTCTTTTAATTCTTAGTATTTCTTTCTATATTTTATTTTGTTTTTTCATTTAAACAATCTTAGTCTTTATATTAGAAGTATTTCTAACCGTCTCATAAAATTGTTTATAATCGTCAAACTTTAAAAACTTTGAAGGTTTAATTTACGAACTTGATAAAGTGTCATGTTAATCCCCTTAGGTTTTGATATTTAAAATTTATCATACATTCAATATCAAAACTTTGATGTTTTTCATTTAAAATTTACATTTTATCCTTAGATTTTGTAAAACATTACTTTAGCATCCTTATGTTTTTAAAACTTAAAAAATAAATTTAACACCCAATATTAAAAATATTATATATCACCCCTAAACTTTTACGTTTCACTTTTAAACTTTATATAACGTTACTTTGACCTTTCCTTAGGTTTTTTGAGTTTAGAGTTTATTTATACCTTCAGAGCCAAAATTTATAAGTTTTATTTATGAACTTCCAGGTTTCATCTGTAAAATTTGTAAATGTCACTTTGTTCGTATCATGTTTTGTGACTTTCAAGTATATTCGTACACTAAATTTGAATTATTATGATAATTGCATTATTTCTAACCATCCAACTTTCAAGACGTTTATGTTGCAGTCTTACTTATAATCCTCTAAACTTCAATACTTGTAAGTTTCTCTCATAAACTTATATATGGTTCTATCCCTGAACTTCGTAAAACGTCGATTGCACCCCGTTACATTTTTAAGAGCTGAGTTTACCCTCACAACTAACGTCAAAACTTTTGTGTTTTATCACTTTCTTTTATTCTTTAATATTTCTTACTTTAATTTTTTAACTTCTTTTGTTAAATTTCAGCCGGTCGTCTTTCTTTATATGTCTTATTTTGTTTTTTTTTTTTCTATAATGTAATCTTAGTTCCTACATTAGGAGTATTTGTAAACATCTTTTTTTTCTTGAATTGCAAATGTCTCAATCGTGTGAACCCACTGTTTCCAGGCCATGTCAACAAGGTTTAGTTACCTGGACCTCACATGAGCCACCACAACCACCGCAGGAGGAAACCCCTAACCCTCCACAGACCCCTTTTTTGCTGTGGGAGGAATTTGAACCCAAGACCTTCCATTTGGAAGACTCTTGGGGTTATTTCTAAACATCTAATTAAAGTATTTGTAACCTTCCAACTTTCAAAATTTCACATGTTTAATTCCTGAATTTGATAATATGTCATTTTAATCCTCTTAGTTGTTTAGAATTTAAATTTTATGTCTAACATTAAATATCAAAAGTTTTATGTTTACCCTTAAACTTTGATATTTCATATCTAGGCTTTATAAAACGTCACTTTGACGCTAATGAAAAGGAGAATATTAACTCTAGACAATCAAAGTTTCAATCAAATATTGAACACGTCAATGTGACAAATTGGTATTTATTTAGTAAAAGACATATGTAAAGATCTTATATATTTTAAGTTGTTGGTATGGTGGATGGTAGCATGACACCAACAACCCACTCATATTTGTAGGGTACATTTGGATTTACATGGCCATAGAGAGTGGTATATATATAGGAATTGTATCATTTGAAAACACGATTTTATACAAAAACTGTTAAACCATGTTTGAGCCATTGATTTGCAATACAATGATATAAATATGTGAACCAAATTACACCTAAATAAAAATTTGGGTTTTAAATAAACAAATCAATTTTAATATATGTTAATATGGACCACAGTTATTTTAAAGATTACAATCAGTGGCCCATATAAGAGTTAAGAGTTTTCTGTAAGATTGGATTTTCACATAATATGTACGTACGTACATACATACATACACGGGAAGGATCCGTTGTTAACACACTTTATTGTAATAACCCAAATAACTTCGTGAATATCAACTCGAATCTTTTGTTCTTTTTATTTCAAAATTTTTATTTTACATTTACAAAAGTAAGTTATTTATTTGTTTGTGCAAATTTTTTTTCGTTTGAGATGCTACATCACTGTAAGTTTTCTTGGTTCATTACAGGGCTGTAAGAGTGGCTTGGGTTCTTATTTGTTGAGATTCATATATATATAGGGAGATGATCAAATGTCAACCCAAGTTTATTGCGTTAACCGAATAACTACATCTTTTTACTTTGTTGCCCACATTAAAGTAGATCTAATGGTGTATGCTTTTTTTTTCTTTTTTACTTAATGTAGGCCCCACTTACATTAATAAAAAAATAAGAAAAAACCTAAACCTTTAAATTTACTTTAATATTGGCCCCAAACTAATAAGATGTAGTTATTCGGTTAACTCAATAAGGAATGGTTAACATTCGAACCATCCCCTATATATATATATATATATATATATATATATATATATATAGGGAAGGATCAAATGTTAACCCTTTCTTATAGCGTTAACCGTTTAACCCTAGCGTTTTTTGTCCGAATCTTTGTTTTTTTTCATGGTTTTTATTATACATAAATAGGTGTGTTTCTTTTTTGTGTTTTTGCTAATTCATCACCGTTTAGAAGTTATAGTAAGTGTAAGTTACTTACACTTACTTACAATCCCTATCTGATGTAAGTAAGTGTAACTAAGTGTAAGTAACTTACACTTACTATAACTTCTAAACGGTGATGAATTAGCAAAAACACAAAAAAGAAACCCCCCCTATTTATGTATAATAAAACCATGAAAAAAAACTAAGATTCGGGCAAAAACCGTCAGGGTTAAGCGGTTAACGCTATAAGGAAGGGTTAACAAAGGAACCATCCCCTATATATATATATATATATAGATATCTATATGTATATATAGGGGATGATTTCATTGTTAACCCTTCCTTATTGCGATAACCGCAAAACCCTACCACTTTTTTGCGTTTTTTGCCCGAATCTTTGTTTTTTTTTTTCATGGTCTTTATTATACATAAATAGGGGGTTTCTTTTTTTTGTTTTTACTAATTTATCATCCTTTAGAAATTATTTACAAGTGTAAGTAAGTGTAAGTGCTTACACTTACTTACATCACATATCTGATGTAAGTGTGATGTAAGTAAGTGTAAGCACTTACACTTACTTACATTTGTAAATAATTTCTAAACGGTGATGAATTAGCAAAAACACAAAAAAAAAACCCCTCTATTTATGTATAATAAAGACCATGAAAAAAAACAAAGATTCGGGCAAAAAACGCAAAAAATGCCAGGGTTATGCGGTTATCGTAATAAGAAAAGGTTAACAAAGGAACCATCCCCTATATATATCTAGGAAGGTTTGTGAGAAAACTTCTCATTTTGGTGAAAACCAAGAAAACTCATATTAACCAATAAATTTTTTGAAATTTTTTTCATAATTTTTTATTTTAAGGTTAGAAATGTTATAATAAAAAAGAAATTTTTGAAAAAAATATGTAAATCACGAAGTTACGTATACGTAAATAAAAAAGTTTCGTATGTAACCTATAAAAATTAAATATATGTAATCACTATGTGTAACATATAAGTAACATATATGTAATAACCTAAAATACATTTTTTTTCTTTTTTTACATTTCTTATCCTATAATAAAAGAGAAATAAAAATGAAACAAAAAATAATTTGTAATGATTATGACTAGTTTTCTTACTTTTTCTAAAATGATGGTTTTTTTAGAACCCTTATATAGGGAAAGATCAAATGTTAACCCTTCCTTATTGCGATAACCACATAACCCTAACACTTTTTTGCGTTTTTTGCCCAAATTTTTGTTTTTTTCTTTTCATGGTCTTTATTATACATAAATAGGGGAGTTTTTTTTGTGTTTTTGCTAATTCATCACCGTTTAAAATTATTTACAAGTGTAAGTGTGATGTAAGCAAGTGTAAATGTAAGTAAGTGTAAGCACTTACACTTGCTTACACTTGTAAATAATTTCTAAGCGGTGATGAATTAGCAAAAACACAAAAAAAACCCCCCTATTTATGTATAATAAAGACCATGAAAAAAAAACAAAAATTCGGGCAAAAAACGCAAAAAATGCCAGGGTTATGCGGTTATCGTAATAAAAAAGGTTAACAAAGGAACCATCCCCTATATATATATATATATATATGGAGGTTTGTGAGAAAACTTCTCATTTTGGTGAAAACCCAAGAAAAATCATATTAACCAATAAATTTTTTGAAATTTTTTTCATAATTTTTTATTTTAAGGATAGAAATGTTATAATAAAAAAGAAATTTTTGAAAAATAATATGTAAATCACGAAGTTACGTATACGTAACTCAAAAAGTTTCGTATGAAACCTATAAAATTAAATATATGTAATCACTATGTGTAACATATAAGTAACATATATGTAATAACCTAAAATACATCTTTTTTCTTTTTTTACATTTCTTATCCTATAATAAAAGAGAAATAAAAATGAAACAAAAAATAATTTGTAATGATTATGACTAGTTTTCTTACTTTTTCTAAAATGATGGGTTTTTTAGAACCCTTATATAGGGAAGGATCAAATGTTAACCATTCCTTATTACGATAACCATATAATCCTAACACTTTTTTGCGTTTTTTGTCCGAATCTTTGTTTTTTTTTCATGGTCTTTATTATACATAAATAGGGGGTTTCTTTTTTGTGTTTTTGCTAATTCATCACCGTTTAGAAAAATTATTTACAAAGGGTTAACAAAGTAACCATCCCCTATATATATATATATATATATATATATATATATATATATATATTTACATTGTTAATCCTCCCTTATATCGTTAACCCGTGTTAACCCGGCATTTTTTGCCCGAATCTTTGTTTTTTTTTCATGGTTTTTGTTGTACATAAATAGGGGGTTTCTTTTTTGTGTTTTTGCTAATTCATCACCGTTTAGAAATTATTTACAAGTGTAAGTAACACTGAGGGTTAACATTTGAACCTCTATATATATATATATATGGTAAGAATCAAATAAAAAGTCTATTTTACCTAAGAAGGTTAAAAAAGATTTTAAAAATATCTAAAACCGAACCAAACGAACTCCGATTGAAATCATTTCGATGGCATTGAAACCGTTTCATCAAACCCTACAATATATGATTTTTGGTTTAGCTTTAACAACAAATTTTAGAGTTTGGATTTTAGGGCATGTTTTTTAGCTTTTAGATTTTATCTTTAGGTTTAGGGTTTGTTTATATAATTTTGGTTTTATTATAGCATTTATTGTTTATGATTTAAGGTTTACGTTTTAGGAAATTACAAGTGTGTTGCAATGATGTAAAATTGAATTCATTCGGGGTTTGTTTGGGTCGGTTTTCGAGTTTTTAAAAATCATTCTTAGCCTTTTTAGGCAAAAAAGACTTTTTAGGGGAACATTCTCCTATATATATATATAGGGAGAGGTTCAAATATTAACCCTCTCTTATAGCGTTAACCCGTTAACCCTGGCGTTTTTTGCCCGAATCTTTGTTTTTTTTTGTCATGATTTTTATTATACATAAGTAGGGGGGTTTCTTTTTTGTATTTTTGCTAATTCATCACCGTTTAGAAATTAAATCAAAGTGTAAGTAAGTGTAACACTTACTTACACTTTACACTTACTTACACTTTGATTTAATTTCTAAACGGTGATGAATTAGCAAAAATACAAAAAAGAAACCCCCCTATTTATGTATAATAAAAATCATGACAAAAAAAAACAAAGATTCGGGCAAAAGACGACAGGGTTAACGGGTTAACGCTATAAGAGAGGGTTAACAATGGAACCATCCCATATATATATATATATATATTTTTTGGTTGAGCAATAAAGCGAAAACGTAAAACATAAACGTAAAACATTAAATCGAAAAATAATTAAAACTTACTTTTAGTTAGAGCAGTTAAAGAGCGGAAGAATTTCTTGAAGAGTATTTGCAGCAGAAATTTTTTTTTTTTTACTATTCAAGATGTAATTTGAAGGGAATAGGGGAGATTTTCTGGAAATTGAATGAGAAAATGGAAGAATATGGGTTCAGTGTGCCATATGATTTGAAGATTTCAGAGATTTTATTTAATCTTCGGGGTGTGTCTTACAAATGAATTGAATGCCTTATATAGGCGCACAAAATGAAACTAATCATTTACAAAGAACGATCTATATTTAATCTATCAAAAGAACGGTTAAGATTAAAAAGTACAGAAAAAGAAAAAGTAAAAGAAAAAGTTGTCGGCTATTTGTCTGTAAATACGAGCTATCTTCATTTGTCTTTATCTGTATAATCGTCAGCCATGACGATTTCTTCTAGATCTTCTAGAAATCTCTATGTGTATCCGGAATGTTATCCACCGAATGTGGTGATTCTGGGCTACTGTGATGATCTTCCCTGTTAATAATATGCTCTAACTCCAATTCTTCTCCTTCTAATGCGAATGGAAGAAGCATTTTCCAATTTTCATGTGCATATATCTGTATATAATGACCTTCTCCCAGTAGTGAATAATTTTCCCATCTAAAACTTTCTGGTAATTTGGGAGTTTGTTGATAGTTTTTGAAAGCTTCCAAAAATTTTTGTTCTGTATATGGTTCTATGAACATTTCATTTACCCATGGAAGATTTCCACAGTCTATATCTGTGATTACTGCCAGATCTTTTAAATAATTATGCAGATACAGTCTATGAGAAACGAAGACTCTTTTTCTAGTAGGAATATAACTATTTTCATCCATAAATGGAAATGATGAAAAAATTTTGCAACCAATTAATGGATCTCGAGAATGTGTTGAGATATTTCCAATAATTTCTAGAAATTTATCACCAAACCTTGGGAATAACTGTTCTGTCCTTTTGTTAAATTTTATTTCTAGATAATCTATCATACCATTATGATAGAATTTGATTATATCATCATCTGTTAACATGGTAGAATAGTGAATTTGTAATAATAGTAATCATGTTCCTTTACCATTGTTATCCATTCTTTCTATTACCTTTACTCCTGTATTATCTTTATCCGGTTGAAAATGAATTTCAAGGATCTCCTGCTGTAGTTTGTATAGAATTAATGGAAATTCCATACCAATCTTCCGAGACACTATTTTTTCAAATTCTGGAAATTTGTCTGTTAAAGGTTTTAGATTTGTTTTCCAGGGTTTATTGATCATTATGTATCTAAAAGCATCAAAACTTCTAGAACATAAATCAAAACTTTCTATTTTCTTTTCATATTTTTCTAATAACTATGTATTTTTTGCTTCTAAAATCTTTATATTATGTTTAAGCACTTGATTTTGTATAGTAAGATGTATATTCTGTGCATCTTTTTTACTTTTTAACAACTTTTCCTGTAGTTTAGCAATTTCTTCTTTTTGTTGCTATATAACTTATTCTGGATTTGTTTTTGTTATATCCAAGAACGTTTGTACTATTTCTGGCTCTATGTAGAACTGTAAACCCAAATTTTCTCTTGCTACTTTAAATGCTTCATCAAAAGAGCAAAAGCCTTTATAAATTGGATTCATACACTGTATATATTTAGCCACTGTTTCCCATTTATTATAAATCCCAAGCTGTGTTCCTCTAAATATCACATAATGTGTATATTTAGGTTTATTATGCATCTTTTCAGGAATTATCCTTGTTTGCTCAGCAAAGTATATACTGAGAGCATTCAGAATTTGTATTTTGAATTTAGTAGCTTGTGGAAATGTCTGTATATGCCATAAATTATCTAA
The DNA here is from genome assembly GCA_009363875.1 of Mikania micrantha. Taxonomy (NCBI): domain Eukaryota; kingdom Viridiplantae; phylum Streptophyta; class Magnoliopsida; order Asterales; family Asteraceae; genus Mikania; species Mikania micrantha. The sequence continues at coordinate 60,075,181 of CM018695.1, forward strand.
CAGACACTGTTGTTTTTCTGTTAGCTTTATACTCTCCATTGGACGGAATTTTTTATGTTGTTCATCACATCTTTGTAGCACATAATTCCCAAAGGTTATATTAGAACTTTGTATAACTGTCGGAGATATAGTGGTTTCCTGTGTATGCTGTAACTTTGGATAACCTGGATCAGGGAAATTTGTAAACATTTTTGGTGTAACAAGATTTGGTTTATCGGACTTTGTATACTTTGTAGGCCTCATTTGTGTATTTTGTCCACCAAATATGGATCCGGGTATCTGTATACTTGATCCATTGGAGAAGAACTTCTTCTTGCCTGTATGAGTTTTCCTTTACCTTTATTTTTCCTGTCCATCTACACAAAACAATTTGTTTATATTTCTAGATAGCATATCTGCTATCCCATTATTTTTTCCTTTAATATGTTCAAAATTTATAGTATATCCCTGTCCTTGTATTATATTTTGTAAATTAACCCATCGGGTTCTATTTACTTTTTTACTTTGATCATTTTTTATAAATTTTACTATTGCTTCGCAATCTGTTCTTACTGTAAATTCTTTTTGTAAAAATATTTTAAATTTTTCAAGTGCATTAATTAATGCTTGAATTTCAAAATCTATACTTGTCCAGTTGTTTTTTGATTTAAAATTTCCACTGGAGTAAGCACATATTTTTTCCTCTGATTTTGAACTGTATTTATTGGGTTTACTAAGCAATACTGCTCCCCAACCTTCTTTGCATCCATCTGTCTCTATTATTATGTAGTCTGTTACTAATGGTAATTCTAAAGGTTTAATCTTTTTTTATTTTTTCTTTAATTTGTTCTATAATTTTTAAATCTTCTTTATTAAAAAATCTCTGACCATTTTTTGTAGTTTACTATATATTGGTCCTACTAATTTTGATAGGTTAGGTATAAATTTTCTAGCATAATTTACGAGTCCTAGAAAAGCTTGTATTTGTTTTAAATTTTCAAATCTTTCTGGAAATTCTAAAATTTTTGTAGAAATATGTGACTGTAATTCTATTTTTCCATTTCCAATTTCTAATCCTAAAAAAGAAACCTTCTTTTTGAATAATTCCATTTTTCTTTTAGATATTACTATACCATTTCTTTTTATTTCTTCAAATACCTGTTGTAGATGTTTCTCATGTTCCTGTATAGTTTCACTTGCAACTAAAATATCATCAATATATACTAAACAAAAATCATATTTTAAAAATATATTATCCATAAATCTTTGAAATATCGAAGGAGCATTTTTTAATCCAAAACTAAGAACATTCCATTCAAATTGTCCTTCTGAACATGTAAAAGCTGTTCATTTTTTAAAATCTTCTTCTAATTTCAATTGATTGTATCCTGATTTTACAAATTTTGAAAATATCTTTTTCTTTTGTATTAATTGTATTAAATTATCTTTATTTGGTATATTATAACCATCATCCTCCGTATTATCATTTAATCTTTTATAATTATACACTATTGTAGCTTTTCCACGTTTTATTTCTCCATGATTTCTTACTATAAATGCTGCTGATCTATGTGGACTTTCTGATTTTCTAATTAATCCATGTTCTATCATTTCTGGTATTTGTTTTTGGAATTCTTCTTTATCTAAAGGACTATATTCTATATTTGCTGTTTTTATTGTTATATCTGGATTTTTTATTTTAAATTTACAAATATAAGTAACCTTGGATTGTTTTATATCTTCTCCTATTAATCCTATTTTTTCTAAATGTAAAATCATAGGATGATTTATACTATTTTTTATCTCTTTCCCTTTTTCTAATTCATGATTTAAAAAATCTGTTAATAACTTTATTGTTTCATTTTGTAATAATTCCTTTCTTTGTTCATATTTTAAAAATTTTAAATTTCCTTTTTCCCCTCTTTTTTCAGCGAATGTAGAAGTTTTTGTATACCTTGATGTCGGAAAACTATATATATGTTTACTAATTGTTATAAAATTTTTTGTTGATGTTGGAAAACTATATATATGTTTACTAATTGTTATAAAATTTTTTGTTATTGTTATTGCTCCATTTAATCCTAATATAAAATTTAAACCAATAACAAAGTCTTGTGATTTTATATATTTCGGGTTTATATTAACTTGTGGTATATCATATTTTATACTATAATTTCCTGAGAAATCTAAGAATTGTATTCCTATTGGTTTCAAAAAATGTGTTATATTTATTAATCTATCTTCTGCTGTTCTTGTTATAAGTTTATATGTTAATTTTTTATGATATTCTATTGGTGCTAAACTATATGATATTAAGCTTTTTGTTGCTCCTGTATCTATTAATGCATTTAAATCTATAAATTTATTTGTATCTAACCATAATCTGCATTGTAGATTTATCATATTAATTGATCCTTGTGTTTGTATATATGTTATTTCTTTTTTATTTTCTATCGACATTTGATTTATTTCTATCTCTTTTTTCTTTAAAACTATGTCTTCAATATTATTAATTTTATTTTCTAATACTTTTGATTTTTCTTCCAACTTTTCTATTTTATTCTCCACTTCTTGTATTTGAATTTTATGTAATTTTATTATTAATTCTATTTTTTCTAATTCTTTACCTTCTTTATTTTCATTTTGGATTTCTTTATTATTCTCTATATTATATAATTCTTTTATACATAAACAACATATTTCTTTAAAGCATATATTACACTGTGATCTTTTCTCTATACTAGGATAATATCCGCAGTTAAAACATTTTAGATAATTATTACCTTTCTGATGATTCCAATTATGTTCACACTCTTCTTCTTTATTCATATATGTATATGTTATTCTTGTTAGTGGTTTTTCTTCATCACTATATATACTGTATATAGATTCATTTTATGAGTTATCAGTTGCTAATACTTCTATCTCATATTCATTTAATTGTTCTACTAGAGTACTTTTTTCTGTGTTTTTATTTTTGTTTGTGCATTTATTTGCCAAATGTTTTTCGTCTCCACATATAAAACATTTACATCTTCTTGTTTTTGGTTTATTAACATATTTGTATTTATTTTTATAATATGGTCTATTTTCTTTTTTATACGTATTACTCTTTCTTAGTTTTTTTTTATCATAATATCCGTAAGCTTGTGGTGTATATATTGCCGTTTTACAGAATGCATATGCATTTCTTTTTAGTTGTTTCTTGTAATGCTACTTCTTTACACTTCTCTTCTAAAATACCAAATGTGTAAGTTATTCTATGTCCTATTCCTAGATTTTTTTGTTGACCATAATATTGTTTCCATGATTCATGTATAATTTTTCCTAAATCTCCTGGTAATTTTATAAAATATTTATCACATAATTCATCTTCCATAGCTTGTCCTGTTTGTGCTAATAATCTTGTAAAATCCACTGTAAATTCATTTATATATTTCATATTTGCTATACTTAATTGTTCTAGGTTTCTAATTGCAGTGTCTTGTATTAGTGTATTATTTTTTGCTGGATCTACTCCTATAATAAGAGTTCTAATTTGTGATGTAAAGTTATAAGGATTATCTCCTAATGCTTTTAATCTATTTACTTCATCTGGATCTTGAGTTTTCTTACTTTGCCAAATTCCTAAAGCTGTTGGTCCTAATGTAGTTTCTAAATATGAAAACATATCCATACTGTCTCTCTTATTTGTTTCCCACATTCTTACTACATTTTGTTCCCAGACTAGGATTTCATCAATCCATAATTGTGGTTTCTGTGATTCTAATATTAACATATTATGACTATGTATATTACCTATCGGTAATCTATTTCCTCTACCTATACTACTATCTTCTTGATAATAGCTAACCGATGGTTTTACCCATGGTTCTCTTCCTACATTTTCTTCTGTATCGAATCTTGTTCTACTCCATTCTGGTCTTCCTCTTTTTCTTTCATAATTTGTTTCCATAAATATGTGTTCTACTGTTTCTGGTTCTTTATAAAAATCTGAGATCATTGTTTTTCCTTTTACTATATTCTCTATTAGGGGTAAATTAAAATATTCTTGTAAATGGTTATAACTTTCTTCATATGTCATTTTTAGATCCATCATACACTCTATTATCATATCATCCACTTCGTCTTGTATATTTGCTTCTGTAAATTTTCTATTTATTATTTGTTCGATGGTTTTGTTTGTTTCTTCATTTTTAAATATTGGTTCATCTGTTTGTTCTTCTTCAAATAAACTATAATCCATTTCTTCCTGTTCAAATTTTATAAATTCTATATTTATTTCTTCTTCATCTGATTCATTTTCTGTATCATATATTGATAGATTTTCTGTATCTGATTCATTATATTCTATATTCATATAATTAAACTGTACTTCACTAGTTTCACTATTTGTTTCTTCAGGTATGTTTTCTTCTTTATAATTTGTGAATCTTAAACTTTGTGTTTCATCTATTCCTTCATATAAATAACTTTTTTTTGGTATTAATACTACTTCTTCTTCTTCTTTAATATCCTCTATTTTTCATTCTAATCTTGCTAATTTTTCAGGGTCTATTTTTATTGGTTCTATCATCTGTATTGATTTTGATGCTATTGTATTTACTATTCCTTCTATATTTACTCTAAAATTCATTCCTGATCTATTACTAGCTCTTCCTAGTACTCCTATACTTATTACTATATTGTTTCCTTCATATTTTTCATATCCTTTAGTTTGTAATGTTATTTTTAAATTTTTAAGATCATTTATATCTTTTAAGATTCCTGGTGTACAATAGAATAAAGCTGTATTTTGGCTTAAATCTATCTCCATACCAGAGATTATAGCTTTGTTTAATTCTGTTTTCCAGCTTTTATCTAATATTAGTGCTAATAATTTTGTTCCTAAATTTTTTCTTCCTAAAACTTTTATTCCTATTACTATTAATCCTGTATGCACAAAGTTTTTACCTGAATTTTTTATTTTCTTTATAGTATCTGGAGAAAATAATTCTATTATAACTGTTTTATCTATTACCCTTAGAATTTCTTCTCTACTGCTTCTTATTAACGTAGTATTTATGTTAAATGCACCTGTTTGATATAATATTTTTGGATTTAATATTTCTATTTTATTTTTATTATATAAATCTATATTTTTATTTACATCAATTTCTTCTTCGAGCTGTATACTTTTTGAACTATTAGAACCTGATCCTTTTCTTAATATTTTATTCATAAAGGACTCAGAACTAATTATATCAGTTATATTACTAGTAGATTTTCTGGCTTCTTGTATAGATCTATTCATTTTCTTGGTATCCAATGTTTATATGGTTTTTGTTTCTTTTCAATTTTAATTTCGTTTATATTTAACTTATTTAAAGCGTCAGTTATTCTATCTAAATCGTCTTGATTATTTAATACTTCCTTGTTTTTACTTCTAAATTCTCTTAATATTTGATTATTCTGTTCTTTTATATATATATATATATATATATATATATATATATATATTGAATTTTAATTATTATTCATGCTAATTGTTTATTGGGCGTACCTCCATATGTTTATGGAACTTACATGGGAAAGTGACGAAGACAAATATTTGTGCAAGAAAAGGAAGTAATTTAAAAATGGGGATAATGACAGTTTTATTTTAAATAAATTCACACTTTGACCAATCGAACTACTTTCTAATAACCCCATCACTCGTTTAGATTTGACCCTCGTCCTTGAGACCGTGTTGCGAGGAGTTTTGTCGGGTTCATGCTTAGTTTTAAATATTTTTTTCAACAGCAACTTTTTTTTTCCTTCCTACTATAATTTATTTCTTTATTTAAACACACATTATTTTTTGAAGAATTAAACAATATTATGTTAAACAACTACTTATTCAAAATATAGGCGAAGCTTATCGAGGGTAAGGGCAACTACCCCACATCTTTTTTAATCGGTAGAGTTAATTTTTCAGTTAGATATTGATTTTACTATTGATTTCGACTCCGTTGTAAAATTTCCGCGCCTCCTATAAAACTATTCAATCTTCCCCACTTATTCAAAAGTTAATCATACAGTCGCATCAAAATATAACCCCTAAAGATAATACAAAGAAAATAGAAAACTTATAATAATTCCAACAACTAGATTCTCATTTTATTAAATAAAACCCTCAAAGTAGTACCAAGTAAATCATCTCATGGACACCATGACTAATAAAGTGAGTGCTACCCACTATACCTCAAAACACTCTAAAAAAACATTAAAAAGTGCAACATCACCATTAAAAAAAATAAAAAAAAAAAACATAAATTAATAATGCAAAACATGAACATTATACTCAACAACTGCATCACCTGTCTTGAGATCAAAACTATGTGTGCTTGCTTGAACATACCCTCTAGCAAACCGGAACAACCCACTTCCTCCGATCACCGGCATCTCCCGGACCTTATGAAACACCGGGTTCCGACCCAATACCGTCAACGTGCTCCCTTTATACTTCCCGGTCAAAAAAACGAAATTCATCGCCATCAACAACCCAAGCTCCCCTTGCGAAGCCACCCCGTAAAACCCTTGTGCTCGACCCAATAACTGTGAACCCGTTTCGGGCTTTTCGGTCAACGGGTCGTCGATCATGTTGACCATGCCGAACCCTGTGGGTGTGGTTTTGTTGGTTTTTGGAGGCTGAATGATGTTCACAACGGTCGGGTTTGGACCGCTGATGATGTCGTGCCAGTAGAATTGGAAGTGGCTTAGTTTTTCGGTTCGGAGCTTCATTGGGTTGCGTTTTACAGATTTTAGAAAGGCCGGATTGTGGTCGGCTCCGGTGGCCGGAAAAGGTTGGGAGAAGGTGATGATGAGTGGGAGCAGGAAGATGAAGATTTTGGTCATTGTTGAATATTTGGTTTGGTGAAAGGGAAAGATCTGGCAAATCACAAACAAGGAGTGACATCTAATTTATAATGGTTTGGACCAACCATTTTTATAAAAAAAAAAATAATCACAATTACTTTATTAAAGTATGTTGAATAAGTTAAAAACTTAGAAATTGCAATTATACTCGTACAATTCTTACAAGGGACGATCTAATAATTAAAGTGCTCAGAAATCAGAACTAAGTGTGTATAAAAAGCAATGTTTTCATGACCGGACCAGACATTGAACCGGTTATCTTACCGGTTCACTGGTCGGATCGGTCGGACCAGATTTAAGAACCGGATAACATCATAACTATTATATAAGATATATATATATATATATATATATATATATGTATTATATGTATATATATGTATATGTGCAGTTATAATCCATGTGTTTGGTAGAATATGTTAAGCATCAGCTTATAATTTTTGTTGCACTCTAATCCTTATCCCATCCCACATCACCAATAATGTTCTTCAACCTTAGTAGTTCATCCCACATCGCCCCAAAGCTTATATTTTTTGTTAGCAGTTTGATACTTATCCCATCCCACATCATCTATAATGTTTTTCAACTATAATTGTTCATCCCACATCGCCTTAGAGAAGGTATTAGCTTGCCATTCTCCCTTATATAAAGTGAAAGGGTCTCGGGTTTTATTAATGCTTTCAAACCGGCTTGACCGTTAGTTACGGTTCACGGTTAAACCCGGTTGGAACGTGAACCGTTCGGTTTGCTCGCTAGCGGTTGAGCTATCAATTTCTGGCCGTTTAGTTGTCCGATTCCCGGCCGAACCGGTTCAACCGGCCGGTCCGGTCATTAAAACACTGATAAAAAGGCCTCCAGTCGATTGTAAATTTGTGTTTTTTTTTGCTTTTAGACTATGTGCAGCAGAAGTCCTGCGCCTTAAGCGGGATGCTACTCTTTGGTAGGGTTCAGCGGGCACACCGCTCCCCCTCACCGACGGCATCCATTTCTCGCACCCAGCGGCCCCCGCTCCCCGCTCCTCCCCTCATTCGTGATTGGTGCAACATTTGAAAAAGATACCGTTTGAAACGATGATGTGGCATAGTGGAGAATGTTTTTCAGTGAGATGACCACTGTGAGGTATTAAGGTTTTCAGTGGGGTAATGATGTGGCAGAAAATTTCAATGGTGAAGGATTTTAGTAGGGTGACCACTGTGGATGTCTTATATATATTTTTAAATATAAATATATGTATATATATTTATACGTAGTTTTTAATAATTTTTGTGCCCCTAACAAAATATACCCTAGATGAAGTTTGGGTTTGCCTATCCCAACTTAGCCATGCTTACAAATGTATTTGAATACTTTATTTAATTTTCTTATAGTTAATTTTAAATAACGACCAATCAGTGGCGGAGCTTAGTGTCACACCCCCACCTCTCGTCACCTCGTGTATGATCTCACTGAAATGGTTGCGGAAGCATAGTGGTGATGTCTCAGAGATGAGGGGTGACTTACTTGATCTGATATCACAAGCACACAGATTAACTTAAAATAAATACATTACAAGGTTCGTTATTACAATTTACATTACAATATTAACTTATTTAACTACAAATTTGTGAGGTGCATTCTCTCTGGAGTCACGGTCTACCTGCAAAAAGGTTTAATTTGAAAACGTCAGTACAAAGCTGGTGAGTTCATACAGTTCATGTTCCACAATATGATATGTTATATAAGTTCTCAAAATGTTCTGTTCAAGATAACAATGGGACCCGTATCTAGTTCCTTTCGGACGTTCTGTTCTTGTTCTATAAAGATACTACCAGTCGGTAAATATCTTGGTGTCTCATTGTCTTAATGTTTATCACTACATTAAGAAGTTCTGGAAACAGATAACAAACATTTACACCAAGGGGAGTTGCAAGCTCCCGGCAAATGGGGTGTCAGCCAATAGTACTATCAATGTTTTCTGTTCGGCCCCACATGGGTTCACTAGATACAGTTCAGGAAATGAGGACTTTCAAGTTCTGTGATAAAGTTATGTTCTAAAGGCAAAATCTCATGAAATCCACAAGTTCTAAACAATCACATGAAATCACTCAGATAACAATGATACATATCATATAGTTTTGAAAAGTTTCACAGCGCTACCCCGATATTTATAAAAGATTAAAAAGAAAGGGGGTTGTACGAAACTCACCTGATAATATAGAGGTAGCATAATATCTCCCAACTGATAATAAAGGGTGATTCTGCATTTATTTATGTTTAATGAATTATTCAGGTTTTAACTTACTGATTAGATCTTTCTGAACGTTCAATGTCAAAGACATTCCTTTAAAAGTCATCAAACCGACATTAAGTATTTAATTGATTAATTTGTTATCATATCATACAATGTATGATAATGTAGGAACCTACATTGCATTAGATTCCCAATATAAGGTTGATGACACTCTTGATTAATCAGAATAATCTCGGATTAACCAAATAGTTAATGTTGTTGATTATGATACTGTAACAGTTTCTAGATAATTTAATGGCTTAGGAATGATCAATCCTTGTTATAGATTACCCAAATATCATGAAACATCACAATGTAGCATCAGAATCGGTGTAATAACCAGGTTTAACATACTAATCTGACTGTTATCATAAACATCAGATAATCGTTTCAATGAGTATGTTAATGATTGTGATTAGTTTGAAACACTTAGATTTAACCTTGCATTTCAAGGATTAATCCAACTAATCACCTACATTGTCATAATTAAATGGGTTAAACCATTATAATCATGGGTATGATTTCATGCAAACCGAGCATTACAACAGATCAAAACAAGGATTTAACCGTTAAAACTTCGTGTTCTTCATTTATAATCCATCCTAGCCATCATCTAGGCAATAATCAACAATCCTAACTATGCCATTACGTTCAAAACCAAGATCTAATCATTCAAAATCAAGCTAGAAGATTAAAATGAACCATTACCTAATCTGACAGATATCTGCGGGTAAAACAACGATCAGGGCTTGTAGAAATGATTCCTGATGCGATCTACGGCTTCTGACGGCTTTAAATTAGAGTTTGGATGGTATTTTGGCCGGAACTTGCGTCTGATCAGAGTGTGTGTTCGAGAAGATAATAAAATTAACTTCTGCATGAACTCTGATGAAGTAGATCAAATTATTGCACCGCCACACCCGTCGCGTACTGCGACCAGAAGCCAAAATTGGCTTCGCGTATCGCGAAGAAATCCAGAGGAATCTTAGATATTTTGCATGCATCGCGTACCGCGAAGGATTCTCAACCCCTCCATCGCGTACCACGATGAGTCCAGTCGTCCAACACTTAGAAATTTTTCTTCGTTTTTCAATTTCGGACAATCCATGACTCCGTTTTGCACACGATTTTCGCCCACGTTCCTCATTTCTCGCATACTATCGATCTGTAACAATTACAATCATTAAATCAACGTGGATTTCTAGAACGATCAAATGTTCTCAATCAATAATGACGTAATTCTCGTGTGCAACTGTCACAGTCTCCTCCTGTTAGAGAAATTTCGTCCCGGAATTTAGTGAAGACTTACATTATGACAATCGTTTATGAGAATAGATGTGGGTATTTTGTTTTCATTTGATCTTCACGTTCCCACGTATACTCGGGTCCACGTTGCGAGTTCCATCGCACTTTAACGATTGGTATGCGGCTACGTTTTAGCACTTTCATTTCTCGATCCATTACCTCTACCGGTTCTTCACTGAACTGAAGTTTTTCATCAATATGAATCTCTTATAGAGGTACGATCAATGATTCATCAGTCAGGAACTTCTTCAGATTGGATACATGAAAAACATCGTGAATGTTTCTAAGTTCAAGAGGTAACTCAAGTCTGTAGGCCACTGATCCAATTCGTTCAAGAATTTTGAATGGACCTACAAATCTTGGTGAAAGTTTACCTTTCTTCCCGAATCTGAAAACGCCCTTCCAAGGTGACACTTTCAACATTACTCGATCACCTATTTGGAATTCTAATGGTCTACGACGATAATCAGCATAACTCTTTTGACGATCGCGAGCAGCTTTGATTCGTTCCTCAATGAGTGCGATCTTATCAGTTGTTTCCTGAATGAATTCTGGGCCTATGATTTGATTCTCACCTACCTCTGACCAACAGATAGGTGATCTACACTTGCGTCCATAAAGTGCTTCGAATGGAGCGCATTGAATACTGGTATGGTAACTGTTATTGTATGAAAATTCAACAAGTGGAAGATGAATATCCCAGCTACTTCCAAAATCGATCACACAGCTTCTGAGCATGTCTTCAAGAGTTTGATTCGTTCGTTCAGTCTGCCCGTCTGTTTGTGGATGATAAGTTGTGCTCATATTGATTTGTGTGCCCAGAGCTTTCTGAAGAGTTTGCCAAAATCGTGACATAAATCGACTATCTCTATCAGAAATAATAGAGATGGGTACTCCATGTCGAGATACAATCTCATTAACATAGAGTTTAGCGAGTCGATCCATAGAAATATCTTCTCGGATGGGTAAGAAATGCGCAGATTTCGTAAGGCAATCAACGATAACCCATATAGAGTCATGATTACGTGATGTTCTGGGTAATTTAGTAATGAAATCCATAGAGATCTGATCCCATTTCCACATGGGAATCTCAGGTTGTTGTAATAACCCAGAAGTTCGTTGATGTTCAGCCTTCACTTTGAGACATGTTAAACATCGATCCACGTATTCAGCTATGTGTTTCTTCATTCCAGGCCACCAGTAAAAGTCTTTAAGATCTTTATACATTTTATCAGCACCTGGATGAATAGAATACCTAGATTTGTGCGCCTCATCCAAGATAATTGTTCTAGAGTTACCGAATAAAGGAATCCACATTCGGCTTTTGAAATACCACAGCCCATCATCTTTGGTGTCGAGTTTCTTGTCTAATCCCCTCAGTCCCTCAGCAGAATAGTTCGTTGCTTGTAGAGCTTGTTGCTGAGCTTCTTTAATCTGAGGAATTAGACTGGTTTGAATGGTCATACCTAACGCTTTTACACGTAACGGTTTGACTCGTTCCTTGTGACTTAAGGCATCGGCTACGACATTCGCTTTACCTGGGTGATAACGAATTTCACAGTCATAGTCGTTTAGAAGTTCAACCCATCGCCTCTGTTGCATGTTCAACATTTTCTGATCTAGAATGTGCTGGAGACTTTTGTGATCAGTGTATATAATACACTTAGTTCAGTATAGATAATGTCTCCAAATCTTGAGTGCAAACACCACTGCACCAAGTTCTAGATCATGTGTGGTATAGTTCTTCTCGTGTATCTTTAGTTGTCGAGAAGCGTAAGCAATTACCTTATCATTCTGCATTAGAACACACCCAAGACCTTGACGAGAAGCATTACAGTATACTGTGAAATTATCAGTACCTTCCGGTAATGCCAAGATAGGTGCGTTGCAGAGTTTGTGTTTCAACAGTTGGAACGCCTCCTCCTGTTGAGAACCCCATATAAACGGTTGATTTTTCTGTGTCAATGTGGTTAATGGCAAGGCTATCTTTGAAAAGTTCTTGATAAATCGGAGATAATAACCTGCCAATCCCAAGAATTGACGTATTTCAGTCAGGGTTCGTGGTGTCTCCCATTGTTTCACTGCTTGAATCTTACTGGGATCCACTTGAATACCGTTCTCATTCACAACATGCCCGAGAAATTGAACTTCTCGTAACCAAAATTCACACTTGGAGAATTTGGCATATAATTTCTAATGTGCCAAAAGTTCTAAAATTAATTTCAAATGTTGAGCATGTTCTTGTTGGTTTCGAGAATAAATGAGAATATCATCAATAAACACAATCAAAAATTTATCCAGATAAGGTCTACATACTCGATTCATCAGATCCATGAAAACTGCTGGTGCATTTGTTAAACCAAACAGCATTACTAGAAATTCGTAATGTCCGTATCGGGTTCGGAAAGCAGTTTTTGGAACATCATCGTCATGGATTCGCAACTGATGGTATCCGGATCTCAAATCAATTTTTGAGAAGTAAGTAGCACCTTGCAATTGATCAAACAGATCATCGATACGAGGTAGTGGGTAACGGTTCTTGATTGTCAGTTTATTGAGTTCCTGATAGTCAATACACATCCTGAATGAACCATCCTTCTTTTTCACAAAAAGAATTGGTGTTCCCCAGGGTGAGAAACTAGGTCTGATAAAACCTTTGTCTAACAGTTCTTGCAATTGACCTGAAAGTTCTTCCATTTCTGATGGCGCAAGCCGATACGGGGCTTTAGCAACCGGTGCTGCACCTGGAATCAAGTCAATCCGAAATTCAACTTGTCTCACTGGGGGTAATCCTGATATGTCTTCAGGAAATACTTCAGGAAAATCTTTGACTACTGGGATGTCTGTTATTTGTTTGGGTGGAGAATTGTGCTCAGTCACGTGTGCCAGGAAAGCATAACAGTCTTTCCTTAAGAATTTCTGAGCTCGCATACAAGATATGATACCAAGTTTTCTACCGGCTCGTTCTCCTTGAACTATCAGTGTATTACCGTTAGGTAATGGAATACGGATCATCTTGTTTTGACACACAACTTCCGCTTGGTTATCAGAAAGCCTGTCCATACCGACCACAACATCAAAGCTCCCAAGCTCAATAGGAAGTAAATAGATATTCAAAAGATGATCATTCAAATTTAAGGAACATCCTTGAATAACACTGTTAGTTTTGATCAACTTGCCATTAGCAAGTTAAATGACATAAGGAGTTTCTAGATCTACCGTAGGCAATGAAATTAATGATGCAAATTCAGGAGAGATAAAACTCTTATCTGTCTCTGTATCAAATAAAACTGATGCGTAAAGATTATTGAGTAGAAACGTACCAGTGACAATATCTGCATCATGTCTCGCCTCGGTCGCACCAATCTGAAAAGCTCTCTCCTAGCTTCATTCCCTTAATTGGTGTTGTTGTTCGGACAATTTCTCATAAGATGGTCAGGACTTCCACACTTGAAGCATGACCTGTTGTTTTGAGTGGTTTGTCGTGGTGCTTGGTTTGATGGTTGAGCAGGAAAGTTGCAATATTTAGAGTAGTGCCCTACTCTGTTGCAGTTCAGACAAACAGGACATGGTCCTGCGTGATGGAATGGACACTTATTGCATTTGGGCGCCTGCCCAGTATAAGCTTTCCTCTCAGGAATATCAGCACCATAGTGTTTCACAGTATAAGCTTGCTCTGGGTGATCTCAGCCGGAGCTTTCGCCTTAATTTTGCCAAACCACTTTCGTTTGGTACCTTTTGACACATTAGAGGTACCGACATCACTACGGCTCACCGCCGTCTGAGTTTTCAAAGACAGGGTACCACTCCTTACCGCCTCATTGGTAAGCTTAGTGGTTAACAGAATTATATGTTTGAGGGTTATGGGTTCAGCTGCAGTCACCATTCCCCGAATCTGGGGAATCAAACCCTTAATGTACTTCTCGATCAAGGCTGCTTCCGTAGGTAACATATCGGGAAGTAAACAAGTAAGTTCATGAAACCGATCGGTGTAAGCTAGACAATCAGCACCGATCATAGAGTGATTCCAGAATTCCTCCTGGAGTTTTTGAATTTCAGTGATTGGGCAGTACTCTGATCTAATCAGAGTTTTAAAATCGTTCCAGTCTATCGAGTCGACTGTAACTGTGCCCAAAGTTTTTGCCTGGGTATTCCACCAGGATAAAGCTGATTCTTTCAGAGAACGGGCAGCATAAGACACCTTATGCTCTTCTAGACACTGGCTGATTTTGAGTTTGGTTTCCATCTCCTCAATCCACCTTAAAAGACCAGCCGCTCCTTCCTTGCCTGTAAAAGTAGGAGGGTTGCAGGAAGCAAAATACTTATAAGTACATCCCTGTTTAGGTGGATCAGGAGTAATTGTAGTTGTACCGGTGGTAGTATGAGTTTCTATGTGACCACCAGTAGCGTTATGTTCAGTATGATCGTGGTCCCCACCAGAACCTGCGGTGATATGTGGTTGGTGTTGTGTCAGAACACCACAAGCAGATAGCTGTTCTCGCACAATTCGTGCTATCATAGCTTCGTTCGTTTCAGATCCACTTGTACCTGTAGGTGGAACAGTGCTTGCTCCAGGGTTTAGTGGTGGAGCAGTATTCGTTTCCAAATTCCCAGGTGGAACCACGTTCACTTCCGGATTAACACGTGGATCCGGATTTGATTCAACATTCAAAGGTGGAATTTGATTCTGTTCAGGGTTTGTAATGTTCTGGGCAGCTCTCTTAGCTGGTCGACCTCTTTTAGGAGCCATTATTCTGCTCACAAGCAGACAAAACTCAGGTCAGTTCAAGAACATTAAAGATATAACCCGTTCTATCACATAAATTCAATCATATTTAGATAATCGGTGTAATAACCAGGTTTAACATACTAATTTGACTGTTATCAAAAACATCAGATAATCGTTCCAATGAGTATGTTAATGATTGTGATTAGTTTGAAACACTTAGATTTAACCTTGCATTTCAAGGATTAATCCAACTAATCACCTACATTGTCATAATTAAATGGGTTAAAACATCATCATCATGGGTATGATTTCATGCAAACCGGGCATTACAACGGATCAAAACAAGGATTTAACCGTTAAAACTTCGTGTTCTTCATTTATAATCCATCCTAGCCATCATCTAGGCAATAATCAACAATCCTAACTATGCCATTACGTTCAAAATCAAGATCTAATCATTCAAAATCAAGCTAGAAGATTAAAATGAACCATTACCTAATCTGACGGATATCTGCGGGTAAAACAACGATCAGGGCTTGTAGAAATGATTCCTGATGCGATCTACGGCTTCTAACGACTTTAAATTAGAGTTTGGATGGTATTTTGGCCGGAACTTGCGTCTGATCAGAGTGTGTGTTCGAGAAGATAATAAAATTAACTTCTGCATGAACTCTGATGAAGTAGATCAGATTATTGCACCGCCACACTCGTCGCGTACCGCGACCAGAAGCCAAAATTGGCTTCGCGTATAGCGAAGAAATCCGGAGGAATCTTAGATATTTTGCATGCATTGCGTACCGCGAAGGACTCTCAACCCCTCCATCTCCTACCGCGATGAGTCCAGTCGTCTAACACTTGGAAATTTTTCTTCGTTTTTCAATTTCGGACAATCCAGGACTCTGTTTTGCACACGGTTTTCGCCCACGTTCCTCATTTCTCGCATACTATCGATCTGTAACAATTACAATCATTAAATCAACGTGGATTTCTAGAACGATCAAATGTGCTCACATCATTAATGACGTAATTATCGTGTGCAACGTCACACTTAGGAATTCTAGAAGGGGGCGGAAATTTATAAGACTTAAAATACATGTTAAATTAATTAAACGAGGGGGCGAAACCTTTCTTTTAACTAAAATTAACCTTTCGGCCCGAAAATTAACACAACTGATGAAAAAAAATAGGGGGCGGTCGCCCCCGGTCTGAATGGAGCTACGCCCCTACGACCAATCAAAGAAATTATTAACCATGTAAGTTCATAAACGAGTATATCTGAAAAACATAGGAATATTCAAGAGTTTGAAACTTAGCCAAGACATATTTGTTAATGCAAGTTTATAGGTTTTGTAACATCACTGTATTTCAGGTTGTCCGTACATGTACAACTGTACTGTTACGATCTGATATGATTATTATTATTATTAATGATGACGCATTATTTGATGTTATTACTGATATTGGTATACATATTGAGAACATATTAGTATATGCATAAACCATGGGAAGTTTAGTTGAAACCCAACTAAACAGAACCAGAGAGTTTATCGCAGTTAAATTCACATATATGAATAGTTGGTTTGAAATGGAAAAGGAATTAAGAGTTTGTTAGTGTTTGGTTGCTAAACATAGTCAAGGACACATGGTCATGGTTTATCGAAATAACGGTTACATATGCCCTATACATATGCATATTTCGGTCTATCAAGGATGTGTCAGTGATATGGTTTAGTGGGTTTTTGGAGTGGAAATTATAATATTAAAGATAATAAGTTAAAGAAAATGATATTGGAAATGAATACGCGATGGTGAGGTTACGATTGTAAATTAAACGCGAATGCCATTTCAGAATTATTAACTTAGTAATATATTCGCGTGGGTGACGATTCACTCGAATATAATTATTAAGAATAATATGCTGAAATGTTATTCCATAAATCGGAAATCGAATCGAAATACGATACGAGCGTTGGATTCGGAAAGGTGACGATCTTTACGAATACGTACGTGAGTAACGCGTTTTGACGAGATAACGAGATAATAATATTTAACGATATTAAAATAAGAAAAATAAAGTTAAAACGTTTATTAGGAATCACAACCTAAAACAAAACCGAACAAATCATTATAATTGTTTCGGGTAAAAATTAACAAGCTAAATTTTTAACAAAACCGAATTAGAAAAGTGGGGTATTGTGTTTAACAAGCAAATATATCGAGTATGCTGAATATATTATCAGAATATCCCCGAATATCCCTGGGGATATTTGAGTATATCAAACAGAAAAATAGCAATACACACGAGATTTATACGAGGAAAAACCCTTAAACCCTTAGGATTGCCGGCATAAAAACCTCGGGAGGTGACAAATGTCACTCTGCCTAGTTTTATTAATAATCAAAATAAGTGAATACAAACAAAGAGCGCAATATGATCGATTCTATGATGCTAGATTAGCTTCAATGAGTGTTGTGTGTGTTCTCTAAGTCAGCCGCGTCCTATATCGATCAATCACCTCGATATTTATACAAAGAATCTAAAAAAGGACGTTTGACAATGTTCATATGGTAGTTCCGAATATCCCGGAACTTTCCAATTGTGGACGACTCTTTCAAATCAGCCGCATAGATTTCTCTTGGATTCCTCGTTTAAGTTGAAGCAGTTGTTGCATGTTTCCGTAATATCAGGACCAGCCATGAGACAACCTGTCAATTCCTGAAATCTCGCAATAAAAGTTAAGTAGCAGCGATAATTGTTAGTAACATTCATATCCTTAAAATATCCCTGATCCCGAAATATCCCGGATCCTGAAATATCCCGAGTGAAAATATTCTGCGCCTAACAATTGCCCCCAATTTTACAGTTTAAGGTTTACAGCTGTAAAATTTTAAAGATAAAATTCGAATTTTAAAATTTGAATTGACGGTTTCTTGATTAAATGGACGGTTAGATGGGGATAACGGTTACTGTTTTCGTGTCAGAGATTCTGCATATAATGATCACGCGTCTTTCCTTTCTAATCACTTATCTTCTTTGATCGTCTTCTCCGGTAAGTTTTCATTCCGAATCCTCTGTTTTTTCTTGATTTTTAACTAAGTAAAATGTCGCATTCTTCTTTTCCTTCCAAAGCGAGTGAGTTCCTTGATCAGAATATTCTTCCTTACACTGATCAAAACGCATGCACATTTGACGATGATCATATCGAAGTTATGCAACCCTCCCAAGCCTTTCCTGAAGAAACTGTATTTCGTCGTTACGATCCTGCTTTGAAATCCGATCACAGTTCCAGCAAATGGGTTTGTTTTCCTGAGTACCCCTTTTCATTAGGTTTATCTTTTCCTTTCCCCACTCTGATTTCTGAATTCTTTCGGATTACCCGTCTCTGTTATCCTCAACTTATGTCGATGGGTTGGCGACTGCTTATTACTCTTCACAAATTGAACCATAAATATGGTTTCAAGATTGGTGTTGCCGAAATTTCCTCATCTTATCAGCTTCGTACCCACGGGTATTCTCGTTTCTTACTCCAAAGGCGAACTAATGCCCCTCTTTTGGTTCATGGGATCACCATGAATGAAGATGAGTGGAGAGACAAATTTTTCTTTGTGAAAAGAAGTTCTATTCCTGGGGGAATTTCTCTTCCAGTTAGTTGGTTGTTAAAGGGTAGGATTTTTTAATTTTCGGTTTCTATCACTTGAGTGTTTATTAACCATTTTTGTTTATTGTTATGTCCCAGCACCAAAGTTTGAATCACTCATTGCCGAAAATCAGGATACTCAACAAAAGATTCAATCTTTGTTGAGGATTGGAGAGAGAACTGAAATTCACACCATCTTCCAAAGAGGATATCCCTATTTCATCTGCATCTGACAGTGCTTCTTCTCAACAATCGCAAGCCCAAATGACATCAGGTTTCCCCAAGTTAGTTTCAAGGTTTTGATTAGTCTTCAATGTTTTTATGTTTTTGTTTTTATTTAGAATCAGCTTTTGATCTTGAGGACCTTACTGACTTCTTGACTATCAAAAAAGAGAAAATCAGCCCGGTTGCCCCCAAGGCGAGGATCATGCACACTCGTTCGACCAAGACTTCGAAGAAGCGCAAGGGTACTGATGTTGCCAATGTGGATGATATCCCTGACTTCCTTGCTGTCGATCTTCTGCACAAGGTAGACTTTTGTATGATCTTGATTTTCAAGTGATTATATCCTCATATTATCCTTATTATATAGGTCATCTCAAAGATATCCAGCGAGAAAGAAGCTTATGAAAAGCAAATCGAAGACCTTGATGACCAAAGGAAGATCGCTGTCGCCAAGGCTGGGCATTATGAAAAGGAGGCTTTAAAGTTCAAGAAACAGGTCAAGGATAATGATTCCGCCCACAAGCTGAAGGTGAAGGAAATCATTGAGGGAACTAAGAAGTCTGCTGCTGCTATCCTCAAGGCGAAGATCCAAATGGCAGAGAGGTCAAAACAAGAAGGCTTGGACTTGTGGGACAAGGATCTTGCCGACTGGGTTAAGGTTTTGGCCAAGCTGACTGGGGATAAAGCGGAGACTTCTGATGCAGCGGCGAAGACGGCGAGCGTGGTGCAGACCAGTAAGGTGGCAGGAGGTGAGGATATCGGTGCTGATAAAGGCGATGGTGGTGCGGTGATGGGCGATGAAGATAGAGTTGATAAGGTCTGAGCCCATTATGTTTGTGGTTCTTGGTATGTTAGTTTGTAGTTTTCTAAACAATATTCTGATGTTAAGTCCCTGGATGGGCAGACAATTTTTGAGATTTTAGGTGGAGGGACCATGTGTTTACATGGCGAAGCCTAAAATTTCTTAGTTTTCTTTTAGTTTGACATTTTCAGTATATTGGGTGGAGGGACCATGTGTTTACATGGCGAAGCCTAATATACTGACTTGACTTTGTTAATTTTTTGACCTAGTAATATCAGTGAATGCTTTAGGATATGTTGTTCAATTATGTTTTGCAAGATGTATCAAATTATTCCTATTGTAATTTATTAATTTGTGTTCAGGATATTTGAAAAACATGTTTAATTAGGATGCTAATTGTGAAAATATATTGAGGATATTTTTATAGTTTATATATAGTTGAATTCAAATTTTAAAAACATTTATTCAAGGCTATACTTCAGGATCAGATATTTGCAAAAGGTAATAGTATGATTAAAAATAAAGATATTTAACAAGTCAAGAAATAAATACCAACTCCTTGAATGAGTAGATTTATTTTCAAAGTTCTTCTTATCCCTGTCAGGATAATATAGGAATTACGTACCTCAATATCCCTGGACATTTTATGACTATACTTGTGTAATATCTTGAAATAACCTTGAGACTTGAGTTCATTTATTCAATATCCTTAAGCGTGTTCCACATAGAAGTTATATCCCAAAGTATCCTTGAGAGTTTGTTCCTGCACATGCTCAAAAACAAAAAAGATTGGGATAATCCCAATATACCGGCGACTAAGGCCGGTTAGACTGGCGACAAGGCCGAAAATACTGGCGACAAGGCCGAATATACCGGCGACTAAGGCCGGTTAGACTGGCGACAAGGCCGAAAATACTGGCGACAAGGCCGATTATACTGGCGACTAAGGCCGGAATACTGGCGACTAAGGCCGGAATACTGGCGACTAAGGCCGAAAATACTGGCGACTAAGGCCGAGACATACTGGCGACTAAGGCCGGAATACTGGCGACAAGGCCGGGATACTGGCGACTAGGTCGGAATTTGGAGGATCCCTGGTTATAGTCTTTGAAAATGAAATTGTCAGCCACTCAGCGTGTACTGGTCCCAAAATCTCCAACTATACCGAGATATTACGAAGGATCCATAGTTATAACCCTCAATAATGAAATTGACAGCCACTCATGCGTGTACTGGTCCCATTATCTTGGATTATAGCAGAAATACGTGCGCTAGTGGCGAGGGTATGAACCTTTAAGTCTTCATGAGAGACCAAGGTCTCTTGAGTTTTGATTTCAGCTCAAAGCTCTGCAGCTAGACATAAAGTCAGTGCGGGGTCTTCATCAAGTTTTGATTTCAGGTCAAAACTTGGGCTGAGACATATAGCCTCGTATCTTCTCCAGCTATTCCTGCAAAAACATAAAATATTTTTGCAAAGGTAGGCATTAGGGATCCTTAAGCCTCTCCAATGCTTGAGTTAGTATCAGGATATAAATGTAGGGATAATTAAAGAATATAAGTATATAAGATAATCATACGGGTAAAGATGATATGTCAAATAAAATAAATCTTAAGATGAATGGCATTCCATGCCCTTGGGATAGGTTCATCGTTCATAGTAACTAATCTATATGCCCCCTTTCCAGCTTCGGAGTCGATTTTATAAGGTCATCCCATTTTGGGGCAAGCTTCCCGTCCTTTGGATTTGTGGTATTCTGGAATGCTTTTCTTAAAACCAAGTCACCTACTTGGAATCTTCTGATCCTTATATTCTTGTTGTAGGATTTAGCTATCTTTTGCTAACAGGTAGCCATTCTAATTTTCGCAATATCCCTAGATTCATCGATGGTGTTTATATCCTGAGATAATATTTCGTTATTAGCTTCTATAGTATGTAAACTTGTTCTTGCAGTAGGGATAATCATCTCAGTTGGGAGTACAGCTTCTGAACCAAATACTAATGAGAACGGGGTTTGACCAGTCGCATTTTTTGTAGTAGTTCTATCTGCCCATAGGACAAATGGAAGTTCTTCGGCCCATTTTCCTTTCTTAGATCCCAAATTCTTTTTGAGATTGTTTATGATTATCTTATTGCTTGATTTTGCTTGACCGTTAGCTTGAGGATGTACTGTTGTGAAAGTAATCATTTTTATCCCCTATGCTTCACAGAAGTTGGTAGTTCTTTTGCCAATGAATTGAGATCCATTATCGCAAGTGATCTCAGCAGGTATCCCGAATCTGGTCAGGATATTCCTTTTTATGAAGGATATTACTTCCTTTTCTCTAACCTGTACAAAGGCTTCAGCTTCAATCCATTTTGAAAAGTAATCAGTCATGGCAAGCATGAATACTTTTCCTCCTGGTGCCTTTGGTAGTTTTTCTACTATATCTATTCCCCATTTCATGAATGGCCATGATGAGACTATTGGGTATAAAGGTTCAGCCAGCTGATGAAGGATATTGCTGTGTCTTTGACAAGCATCACATCTCTGGGAATTAGACATTGCATCTTTCCTCATAGTCGGCCAAAAATATTCTGTTCTAAGGATTTTCGAAAACAATGCTCTGCCCCCAGTGTGATTTCCACAATCTCCTTCGTGAATATCCTTTAGTACTTCTAAGGTCTCTGGTTTTTCTAAACATTTTAAGTATGGACCGGCTACTGATTTTCTATATAGGATATCCCGAATAATTATGTATCTAGATATCCTGGTTTTAAAGGCTCTATGATTTGTTTCTCCGTCGGGTATTTTTCCTGTTTGGAGATATTCTTTAACAGGCGTAGTCCAGGATATCTCATGTGCATCTACGTTTAGCGGTTTAAGGACATGATTCGAATTTTCTATATCTATAGTTGGATTCAGGATATGTAGGATAGGAATATTGACATCATCACAAATTTTTAGAAATGACGCTAGGTTTGCGAATGCATCTGCTTCATCATTTTCTTCTCTGGGGACTTGTGTGATATCAAAAGTATAGAAATATCCCACTATATCCTTAACTACCTCTAAGTATTTTGCCAATTTATCTCCTTTAACCATATAGGAACCATTAAACTGGTTAGCTATCAGTAAGGAATCAACAAATATGTGGAGGTGTCTTATGCTCATATCCCTAGCTAATTGGAGTCCTGCTGTCAAGGCTTCATATTCAGCTTCGTTGTTAGTTGCCTGGAATTCACAACTGATCGATTGGGGTATTATGTCCCCTGTGGCGATTTTAGTATTATCCCTAGGCCTGTCCCTCTTACATTCGAGGCTCCGTCAGTATGTAGAGTCCATTCACCAGTATCCTCATCAAGAAGTTTAACTTCCGAATCTACTTCTGGCTGAATATCACTACTAAAATCAGCCACAAAGTTTGCTAGTGCCTGAGACTTTATTGCTGTTCTTGGTTCATAGATTAAATCATAAGTGCTAAGTTTTACTGACCATTTGGCCATTCTTCCTGATAACTCAGGTTTTCTCAACACTGACTTAACTGGATAATTCGTTTTAACGTGTATTCTATGTGTCTCAAAATAGTGCCTAAGTTTTGTTGATTCCATAATCAAAGCTAAAATTAGCTTTTCTAGGTGGGAATACCTGGTTTCTGCATCTAACAAGCTTTTGCTTACATAGTATACTGGATGTTGTGATCCTTGATAGTCTTTGACTAGCACTGCACTTACAGTAGTTCGGGATACTGCTAAGTATAGTGATAGTGGTTCACCATCTTCTGGCTTCATAAGTAATGGCGCTGAGGATAAGTATTCTTTCAAATCCTGTAATGCCTTCTCGTGCTCTTCATCCCATTGAAACTTCTTATTCTTTTTAAGGATATCGTAGAATCCTTTGAACTTTATAGAAGATCTTGAGATGAATCTATTAAGAGCAACTATTCTTCCTGTTAACCTTTGAACTTCTTTTACATTTGTTGGGGATTTGAGGTTTAGGATAGCTTGGATTTGTTCTGGTCTGGCCTTTATTCCTCTTTTAGTGACCATATATCCCAAGAATTTTCCTGATCTCACTCCAAAATGACACTTAGAAGGGTTAAGTTTCATATTGTATCGATCCAGGATATTGAAAGATTCTTGGAGATCCCGAAGATGATCTTTGGTAATCTTTGATTTGACTACCATATCATCGATGTACACCTCCATTGTGTCCCCCAGCTTATCCTTAAACATCATATTGACAAGCCTTTGATAAGTAGCCCCTGCGTTTTTCAAGCCAAATGGCATTGCTGTATAGCAATATATCCCTGTTGGCGTCATGAAAGCAGTATCTTCTTGGTCCAAAGGCTCCATTTGGATTTGCTGGAATCCCGCGGATGCATCCATGAAAGTTAGCATTTCATGGCCCGCTGTAGCATCCACCATTGAGTCTATGTGTGGTAATGGGAAGGGGTCTTTTGGACAAGCTTTGTTTAGATCTGTATAATCCACACAAACTCCACTTTCCATTCTTCTTTTGAACCACAACTACATTGGCCAGCCATCTTGGGAATTTTACTTCTCTAATCATCCTTGCTTTGAGAAGTTTCTCCACCTCTTCTTGGATGACTGCATTCCTCTCAGGAGCGAATTTTCTTCTTTTTTGGTGGATAGGTATGAAGCCTCTATCTATTCCTAACTTATGTGTGATTATGTCTGAGGATATCCCTGTCATATCCTCATGCTTCCAAGAAAAGGTAGAGATTCTTGATTTCAGAAAAGAAATCAGCTTCTCCTCAATATCCTTGGGAATATTAGTTTCTATGAGAACTTTGGTTTCGGGATCCTCGGGATTAAGTAATATTTCTTTTACTTCTCTTTCCTGGGATTCCTGATTATCCCCAAGTTTGTTCTTTGATTGCTATGTCGAGCTCGATTTCGTCGTCGTCTTCATCGATGATGAATAGCACTCCTTAGCTTCTTGCTGGTCGCTATCGATCTTCACGACTCCCCATGGTGTAGGTAGTTTGACGCACTGATGATATGTTGAAGGGACTGCCTTCATGTCGTGTATCCAAGGTCTACCTAATATGATATTGTAACAGGATAGAGAGTCTATAATACAAAAGCGTTGCATATAATTTACCCCTTCGATGTATACTGGTAATTTAATTTCACCGATGGTAGCTTTTGCTTCTCCGCTGAATCCCACTAGTACCAAAGACTTGGTGGTTATTTCGGATTCAGGGATATTCATCCTCTTGAGTGTCTCTAATTGGATGATGTTTACTGAACTGCCTCCATCAATGAGTATCCTGCGCACATAATGATTAGCAACATATAGAGTGATTACTAACCCTTCGTGGTGAGGATCTATGATGTTTTCTCGATCTTGTTCTTCGAAGGATATAACAGTATCCTTGGTTATTGTTGAAGTCTTTGTGGGTCTTTTTCCATTCTCCATTTTAGCTTCCTTAGCATGTCTTCTGGCTGCAGAATAAGAAGTACCACATATGTCAGATCCACCAGAGATAAAGTTTATTACTTAGCATCCTTAGGTGGGGATGCGGCTCTCTTTGGGAATCCGTCAGGATCCTGCCTCCTTTCTTTCTTTTTTCCGAGAAGTTCTTTGAGATGGCCTTTGCTAAGTAGATAGCTTATTTCCTTCCTCAAAGCAATGCAATCTTCGGTTATATGTCCAAAATCCTCATGGAATGCACACCATTTGGATTTATCCTTTGTAGCAAACTTCTTATCCTTAGGAGGCCATCTAGCCTTTTCACCTAAACCCTGCATAGCACACATTAGTTCAGGGATATCTACTGAAAAACAGTATTCAGATATCCTGGGATAATCTTCATCATCGTCTATAGAGTTGACTTTGTGGTTGTCATACTTATAGTACGGCTTGGATTTGAATGACTTGTTGGTGGGTGAATCGAACTTTCTTTTGCCTTGGTCACTAGGAGGAGTTGTGGTAATCCTCTTCTGGATCTCTTTATCATCTTCCAGCCTTATGAATCTCAATGCTCGATTCCGTACCTCATCCATATTCCTGCAAGGATTCATAACTAAGTCATCATAAAAAGGTGAGTTTTTCTGTAATCCCATCTTGAAGGCTTGAACTGCAGTGGTGATATCAAGATTAGGGATATCTAAGGATTCTCTGCCAAACTTGTTGACATAACTCCTTAGAGTTTCGTTTGATCCTTGTGTTATCCTGTAAAGATCATTAGTCAGTCTTTCAAATGTCCTGCTACAAGAAAATTGATTATTAAATAAGTTAATCAAATGAGCAAAAGAAGAAATCGAGTAAGGAGGAACGTTGAGGAGCCATTTTAAGGCTGCTCCGGTTAGCGTTGAGCCGAATCCCTTGCATAAGCAAGCCTCTTTCAAATGTGGGGGAATGGGGTTTGTTTCCATTCTTTCCCTATACTGAGCTACATGTTCTTCGGGATCCGTGGTCCCATCATACAACTTCATGGTGGGAGTTTGGAATCTTTTTGGGATTTCGGCATCACATATTGGTGGAGCAAATATGGATATCCTGTGAGTGGTTGCTGGTACTTCCGGGATAGGCTTGACTATTCCTGGTACGCTGGAGATCATATCCCGAAGTTTTTGGATTTCCTTGGCTACTTGAGGAGATATTCCTGATTCCTGCAAAGAACCAAGGTTAGTGGTTTCAAATGGAGAATAATTATAAGTGTTACCGGTATATGGTGTAGGGAGTGATGTTCTAGGGATAAGGATATTATCCCGAGATATCCCCAGATTTTGGGATCCTGAAGAAGTTCCAATACTTGTCTGCATAGGGATAAAGTCTCCAGAATGGTTTCCGGTCATCCCTGATGTTCCAAAATCAAGGATCCTTGGAACTATTGGAGTGGTGGCTTCTGGCTGTTTGTTCTTTTCAGCCTTCAAGTTCTCCATTTCCCTAAGAAGTCTTTGATTCATTCGCTGTTGGTCCATCATTTGTTGCTGAACCTGTTGAAACATATTCAAAATATCGTCATTAGAGATTAGTATGGGAGTAGAAGTGGTCATCTTTGTCGATGGAGTACTAGCAGCAACAAAAGTGGTCTTCTTTCCAACATTGTCGTTCTTCTTGGTGAAAACAGGAATCTGCGAAGATACATTAGTAGTAGTTGCAGAAATAGTAGGCAATGAAGAAGTTGATCTCGGTTGTGAAGACATTTTTCGATATATTCCTCTTGAAAACGCCTTTAAACAAGGTTTTAATTATAAAAAACACAAGTTTGCCCCACGGTGGGTCCAAATTGTTTCGGGTAAAAATTAACAAGCTTAATTTTTAGCAAAACCGAATTAGAAAAGTGGGGTATTGTGTTTAACAAGCAAATATATCGAGTATGCTGAATATATTATCAGAATATCCCCGAATATACCTGGGGATATTTGAGTATATCAAACAGAAAAATAGCAATACACACGAGATTTATACGAGGAAAAGCCCTTAATCCCTTAGGATTGCCGGCATAAACACCTCGGGAGGTGACAAAGGTCACTCTGCCTAGTTTTATTAATAATCAAAATAAGTGAATACAAACAAAGAGCGCAATATGATCGATTCTATGATGCTAGATTAGCTTCAATGAGTGTTGTGTGTGTTCTCTAAGTCAGCCGCGTCCTATATCGATCAATCACCTCGATATTTATACAAAGAATCTAAAAAAGGACGTTTGACAACGTTCATATGGTAGTTCCGAATATCCCGGCACTTTCCAATCGTGGACGACTCTTTAAAATCAGCCGCATAGATTTCTCTTGGATTCCTTGTTTAAGTTGAAGCAGTTGTTGCATGTTTCCGTAATATCAGGACCAGCCATGAGACAACCTGTCAATTCCTGAAATCTCGCAATAAAAGTTAAGTAGCAGAGATAATTGTTAGTAACATTCATATCCTTAAAATATCCCTGATCCCGAAATATTCCGGATCCTGAAATATCCCGAGTGGAAATATTCTGCGCCTAACAATAACTAAATAAATTATTTAGCGAGATAAAACTGAATCGTTTTTACGAAATAATCTCATTAAAAGCGTTGTATTACTTTAAAACGTAATTATTTAAACGGGTTTTATTTTAAATATAACTTATGAGGAAAACCAAACATTTTATAAGTTTTATCGCGATAAAAACGTGACCGAGCACGAGGGGATGATACGCGCTTTAAGAAAGAAGATCTCTTTCTTCTTCCTCACTTTTCATCTTTTACTCTCTCTCTCTCTCTCTAAACCACACAAAAATCGTCCAAGCTTTCTCTCTCTACCTTCTCTCTAACTTTTCTCGCTCGTTACCCAACGGATTCGCGAAATCTTGGCGCCTAAACGACCGCGTGATCAAGAGGAACAAGAAGATATAAAGAAACCTAGCTGTTGATCGACATTTTGAGGTAAATCTAGGTTTTATTTTTGGTTTTTGTTGCAAATCACGAAACTTACAATGTGTTGATGCTATAACCGGCCCAAACACTTGAAAACCCTAAAACAAACCAGCGTGGGTATGGGAAAGCCACGGTTTGGTCTATAAATGTAGTGGCTCGAAGATGATGAGGATGATGCACAGCTCGAACATGGAGGAAATTACAGGTCGGCGAACCTTTGGGTCAGCCGAACCTAACCATAAGAAACCTAATGGGGCCGAACCAACATGAAACCACACGAACCTTCATGAGCCGAACATGCATGGGAGCTACGAACCCTCTATGGGGCGAACCTTGTGGTTGACAACTCCATAGCCGAAGCTTCCTCCTGCTAAACCGAAGCTTTCTTTGGATGAACCTAGCCAAACCTTGACACGCATGCGAACCTCATGAACCCTTGAAGCCAACCGAACCAGTTCTCTTTGGACGAACCTTAACTGGCAACGAACCCAGGGACTCTACGAACCTATGGCTACTGGTTCACAAGAATGGCTGAACCTTCAACTTAGGTGAACCCTAAGATGATACGAACCTAGGGGCCGTTTGAATGTTACTTTGAGCAGCGAACCTAGTGCTTTCGAAATGGGTTTGGAGCTATTACACTTAAGCACTTTGATTAAAGGTTAATGGTGGGTGAAAGATTAAAAATAAGGGTGTAAACCATGCATGCATGAAAATCTAGGAGTTGTCATATTTTTATATAAGTTTAGACCTTGAGATTTCATATGATGAATATTTATAAGGATTTAATTAAGGTTGATCTCTTAAACTTAAATTGAAATTTCATTAATTTGAATTTATCATGACAACCTAATTAAAAGTGCATGCAAAGGTGGGTATAGATATATGCATGACAAGGGTTAACTTTCTTGAAGGTGCATATATACACACACACACACACACACACATAGTTATAATAAGGAAATTAATGGATCACATATGTATGTATTGATAGGTATATGACTTAGGTCATTACTTTAGAGTATACATATCTATGGAAATACCTATAATACATCACAACTAGTTATCATCATAGAATGATTAAAACTATCAAATTTAAATTTCATTCTAAAGAAGATTACTATAAAATATTGAATAATTATTTTAACTTCGATGAAACAAAGTAAGTGAATGAGACACTTAAGAATTTAAAAATAAACACTTATGGTCATTAATACACGTGTATTTATGAAAACGAACATACACTAATTACAGATTGATTGAGTTGCTTTGAGTTTACATACGCGAGTGCGCATACTACAAGAACATTGATTCTAAGGACTCAGATGAGTTTTCATAACCTCCTTTTATAACTTTCTGTTTTAAACTCGGAGGTGAAACATGTATACCAATTTAAATATTATTTTGATAACACATGGGTGATACCTGGTTTATCATTATGATATTCGTATTATGGGATTTTCATTGTTTATGGATTATCACAGATTATCATAATTCCATGGATTGTTGTTGTTGACTTTGGTCATCCACAATGATTACACGTATTGCCACTTGGATTATCACAACTCCATGAGTCGTTACTGTTGGCTTCGGTCATCCGCAACGATTGCATGTATTGTCACGTGGTTTGCCACCACTCCATGAATCATTGTCTTTAACTTCGGTTAATCACATTGATTTCATGTATGGTCACTTATGCTAATTGAGAATATTGGTGATTGAGATTGGTTGAATATGGATATGATTGATTATCTATGATTATTTGACTTATGTGACTGTGTGTTTGTGATTGTGTGTTGGGTTGTGTGTTGGATTATCTCGCAGGTGCTCATGTGGAATTTCTCATAAAACTATCAACCTTTACAATCATTTTGTAAAACATTTTATTTTAAAATATAAAAACTTATGATTACTCACCAACTACTTCGTAGTTGACACTTAATTTTTACATGTTTCAGGGAACGATGATAAGTAAGTAGGGCAGGATAGCTCTACATTCTTTTGGACATCATCACATAGGATTCTTGGACTTAGCTAAAATTAACTGGATTACTATTATTTAGTTAATTTAGCTAATCTTTTGTGTAATTGATTGTAATTAAATCATGACGAACATGATTTTTGTGTAAACATTTATTTGATTTGATTGATATGTGATGATTTAATTAGATGCCCACGAGCTTATGAACAATCTACACATCCCTCGTGGCATCCCGACGTTTCCGCCATCGGTCGGGGTGTTACAGGTTTATCAAGTTGTAGACTTGTAGTGTTCCTCCTACGTTGGACTCGAGCATATACCTTAAAGCATCAAATCCGAGAGTACGTTTGAAATACCGTCTTAAATATCTACGTTACAAGCTGTTAAAAAAATAAAACAAATTATGTTTCTTAAGAATATACCCGCAAACCCATTAAGTATTGAGAAATTACACTACTCCAAGATCAGACACAAAAACACAATTTTATAACATGTATTATATTAGAATCCCAATACATGTTTGATACATTAATTATCATCATGAACGGATCGTTAATTAATTCAGTAAAAAAATGTACCCAT
The DNA here is from genome assembly GCA_009363875.1 of Mikania micrantha. NCBI lineage: Eukaryota > Viridiplantae > Streptophyta > Magnoliopsida > Asterales > Asteraceae > Mikania > Mikania micrantha. Next base: position 60,105,950 of record CM018695.1, read on the forward strand.
TGAAAAGAAAGTGAGAACTTGTTTGAACATATGATATTATGTATCACATTATGATATCCCTAATTGATATGATATCATTAATCATCTCATTGCAAAGAAATCAATATATATAATTGCTTCCATCAAGTAATTGTATTTGTTGGATACTAGTTATGTTATATTGGTAAAGTTGTAATTGTTGTTTTAAAATGATAATAATTATTAGAGTAAATTACCGATATAGTTAATTTGATTTGCTTGTATTTCACTCTTGGTCCCTAAGTTTTATAAATTACACATATTGTGTCAAACTTTAGACATTTGTAACACATATAGTCCGTAGGTCGACAAATTATCCTCACATACTTGACAAAATTACACTCACATAAGGACTATATATGTTATAAATGTTTAATGTTTGAGAACATATGTATAATTTATGAAACTTAATGACCAAAAGTGAAATATTAGTAAAACTCATGAATAATTTCGGTAATTTACTCTAATTACTATATAGTATTACTATATAGTATTAAAGATGATGAAAAAGGAATAATGTCAATATTATGCCGCATTGATTATTTTATTATACATATATATATATATATATATATTATTTAGGTGTCTGATCCATGTAATGACGTTTTGAAAATTTATATTTGAACCATGAGAAGTTTTTTTAACTTTGAAAAATATTAAAAAGACATAACGGTATTAAATTTGTGTGATTTGCTTATAGATTAATGTTTTTCTTTTAATTCAAACGATTAGTTACCGGTGAGACGGATTTTGTGAATAATTTTTTATATTATTTTTATAACATATTTGTAAGAGTTTTGTATGATTTTATGTTTTTATGAAAATTGTGTATAGAATTTTGTATGATTTTATGGAACAACTATTTTTATAAAAAAATTAATAGTTACTTTATTAAAGTATGTTGAATAAGTTAAAAACTTAGAAATTGTAGTCATACTCATACAATTCTTACAAACAGGGGTGATCTCATAATTCAAGTGCTCAAAAATTAGGATGTGTGACAAAAAATGGCTTAGTTTCAAGATCTAATCAACCATTATCAAACTAGAAGGTTAAAACGAACTGTTACCTAATCAGACGGAATTTTGACTGCACAACGACGATCAGAACTTGTAAACACGATCCCTAGTGCGATCCATGGCTTTTGATGGGCTTTAATATGAAGGTAGCAGGGTTGCCTTGCCGTCTATGGTGGTGAAAATATTCAAGATAATAGAAGAAACTCAATCTGCATGAATTCTGATGAAGAAAACCAAGTTTTTCCACCGCCCTTGTCCTCGCGTACCGCCTAGCGTGGCGGCGTGGTTCTAGGCGTACCGCTGCACGTTAAGGAGTCTCAGATATTTTTCTGAGTCCGCGCTTATCGCCTGGTGTCACACCCTTGTCATTGCGGAAGCGTACAGTGTGACTTTCAAGGTTTCACAGTCATTGTTTACAACAAAAGACACATATGTTTCTATATTACCGAGCAATATTACAACTACATTAGCTACAAGCCTAATGTAATAACAAGTTAACTGAGTTGCACACATATATATAATGCTATTACACATATATAGTATGCTATGTATCACACTGTTGAGTCTATCTCTCCTAGACTCTACTATATGTCTCCCAAGATTGAGCTTCCAGCCCCACCCCCTGTATCACTATGCATCTGAGAAAACATGATTTAAAACAATCAGCATATCGCTAGTGAGTTCACAAGTTTATTTGTCAAAAATGTATGTAATGTATCCCAAACGAATCAAATGTTTGCATAAAAAGAGTTAAATAATATTTATGTCTCAAACTGGGTGTAAAACATTGGCATCCAGTGCGAACATTGTTCCTTCCAACAATGTAGTGTTTATTTCCCGACCAACTGTCCAATTATAACTCATGGGCTCCCGTAACCGAGCTGACGAGTTCAATGTTTGCCCCTTCCCAATGTCCTTGTCGCAAGACATTGTGTGTTTTAGCCTTATTGAGCGTCCGCTCGACATCCAGTCGTGGTTTTAGCTACGAATCACGGGCGAGGATTGTCAATCACAAATAGAATATATTCTCAATAATCACGCCCCCCCCCCACGGTTAACGGTTACAGAATAGGGGACTTAGCGACAAATGTGTAACCCGTGAAATAATGACAAGTTTGGTCATATGTTTAGCCCCACTATCACGTGTTTCAACCAAATGTTTTACAACACTTTCGTTTTCTTGTTTCACAAAGTGTTTCAAAAGTATTTCAGTGTTTCACATTATGCAAATAAGTTTTCATGTTTCATAAAATGTAGCGAAAGCGTTTCAGAGTTCCACCTAATCAAATCAGGTTTCATGTTTCACAAAATGTATCAATAGCGTTTCAAAGTTCCACCTGATCAAATCAGCTTTCATGTTTCACAAAATGTATCAAAAGCGTTTCAGAGTTCCACCTGATCAAATCAGGTATCATGTTTCACAAAATGTATCAAAAGCGTTTCAGAGTTCCACCTGATCAAATCAGGTATCATGTTTCACAAAATGTATCAAAAGCGTTTCAGAGTTCCACCAAAAAATCAGAATGTTTCAAATAAGTATTTATGTTTTCTCATTCCCCGAGTTTCAAAAGCCAAAATACAGAAAAATGGGTCATGAATTCAACTGAGTTGATTCAAATAAATAACAATGCACAACATTCGTATCACTAGTTCTTGAACTCTAAACCTGTATGTCATTAGAGTTCTATGAGTTACTTAAGCTTAATCTGACTCTCAGAACTTTCCTTGACGTTCAATGTCAAGGATCTTACAACTCAAGTCCTCAATCTTATCTCAAACGTTTAATCAATTTCCTTAACTTAATATAGCACAACATGTGACAACTGTGACTCGTTAGATTAATCAGGACATTCCCAGATTAATCAAATTAATATGGTTGTTGATAATCGGACATTATAACGGCTTTTAGAATTGAGGTTTCGTATACTTGTTTTGGACAGAGTCTCTGTTTATAAAAGTGAAGTTTTAAGGTTTTAAGTCGGGCAGAACCTCGACTTATATTTCTTAAGTTTCCTGAAAACAATTGAGCAGAATTTCTGCTTATAATTGTTTGTTTTCCAAAAATTAGTCGGGCAGAACCTCGACGTATTTTTGATTAAAACCAAACAATTAATTATAATCTTATTATATAATAATAATAATAATAATAATAATAATAATAATAATAATAATAATAATAATAATAATAATAATAAGATTTAAAACAAGCATTATAACAGATTGAAATTATATGAGATTTTTACCTCGCTGAAGCTCGGCAGTACCTCGCGTTAAATACTAGATGATTGGAGGGGTTAAATATGGGTATTTGGAGGTGTAGAGTCGGGATTTGAGAGCTGAAAAGTGAATTTTCGCAATCAGAATCGAAAATCTAATGTTCTGCTATTTATAGGCGAGTTCAGGGTTTGGGGCGCATAGCCTGGTCCCGGCGTTTGGCGCGGGGTGGTACGCCCAGATTTGATATTTTGCATGGCTGCCACGTGTTGACACGTGGTGCCACGTGGCACGTTCGGGTGCGATCTGACTCGTTTCTTGTTTTCGCGATAACTTGAGCATACGAACTCCGTTTTACGCGCCGTTTTCGCCCACGTTCATGATTTTTCAAGCTCTTTTCAACCATTATAATTTCAAGACCTGAAGAGTACAAAATATCTGATCTCTTATTTAACGTTATATTCAAATCAGTGTATCTTGAAATCGGAGCCTCGTTTCGTAATTTCGTTTCCACTCATTTTCTTTATTTTTCGAGTTATGATTCTAACCTGGAAATTATGAATTGTCACACCTAGCATGACCAATTGGCGCTAGGCGTACCGCGAGACACCAAGATTCTCAAATTTTTGTACTTTTCTTCGTTTTACGATTTCGGATAATCTGTAACTTCGTTTCGCGCACGGTTTTCGCCTACGTTCCCCATTTCTCGCATACTATCAACTTGTAATAATTACAATGGCTAAATCAATGTGGATTTCAAGCACGAAGAAATGTGCTCACGTCATTGATAACGTAATTCTCAAATGCATATGCCATTTGTTAACCCATGTTTATTGCGTTAAACGAATAACTACATTTTATTACTTTGGGGCCCACACTAAAGTAAATCTAAAGGTGCATGTCTTTTTTTAAATTTAATTTATGTATGGCCCACTTACATTAATAAAAAAATAAGAAAAAACTACACTTTTAGATTTACTTTAATACGGACATCGAAGTAATAAGATGTAGTTATTCGGTTATCACAATAAGGAAGTTTGATAACTCACCTTAATCGCGGTAACTCATTAACCTTAGCAAAATCAACCCAAATCTTTAAATTTTTTTCATGACCTTTATTATACATAAATAGGAGATTTCTATTCTTTTTTGTTTTTGCTAATTCAAAAGCGTTTAGAAATTAAAACAAGTGTAATTTTGCGTAACACTGCAAGTTATATTTATTTTTACGTCACTTTGACGTATGATCTTAAATGGTGATGAATTAACAAAAACATAAAAAAAAAAAAAGAACCATTCCTATTTATTTATATTAAAGTCCATGAAAAAACATTTAAAGTTTTGGGTTAATTTTGACAGAGTTAATATGTTACCGCATATTATATGATCTCAATCCTATATATATATATATATATATATATATATATATATACTACATCTTATTACTTTGAGGCCCGCATTAAAGTAAATGTAAAGGTTATAGTTCTTTCTTATTAATGTAAGTGGCCCTACATTAATTAAAAAAGAGAAAAAACCACAACCTTTAGATTTATTTTAGTGCGGGCCTCAAATTAATAAGATGTAGTTATTCGGTTAACGCAATAAGGATGGGTTAACATTTGATCATCTCCCTATATATATATATAGGGGAAGGTTCCATTGTTAACCCTCCCTTATAGCGTTAACCGCTTAACCCTAGCATTTTTTGCCCGAATCTTAGTTTTTTTTTCATGGTTTTTATTATGTAAAAATAGGGGGGGTTTCTTTTTTGTGTTTTTGCTAATTCATCACCGTTTAGAAGTTATTGTAAGTGTAAGTTACTTACACTTACTTACACTTACTTACAATTCGTATCTGATGTAAGTAAATGTAAGTAAGTGTAAGTAACTTACACTTACAATAACTTCTAAACGGTGATGAATTAGCAAAAACACAAAAAAGAAACCCCCCCTATTTTTACATAATAAAAACCATGAAAAAAAAACTAAGATTCGGGCAAAAAACGCTAGGGTTAAGCGGTTAACGCTATAAGGGAGGGTTAACATTTGAACCTCTCCCTATATATATATATATATCTGTGTGTGTACTAGTCAAGAAAACTCGTGTATTACACGAGTTGAATAATAAAAAATATATTTTATTAACATTAAGTATTAATAAAGATAAGAGTTAATTACACGGATGGTCCCTGTGGTTTACCCAGATTGCACGGATGGTCCCTAACTTCGAGAAATTACACCGGTGGCCGAATACTTTGCAAAAACGTAACACGGATGGTCCCTGGGTTGGATGTCTGTTAACTTTTTCTGTTAACTTTTTGAAAATGACCAAAATACCCTTATCCATCTAGTTTAACCTAGCCCTCTCTTCCTCTTCGGCGACCACCTCCGGCAACCACCACCTCAGACCATCTCCGGCGGCAACAAACCCTTCACCTCCACCATCGCCCCCACCGTGCAGCATTACCATCTCCGCCTGCACTCGCCGTGAAACCACCGCCGGTCCTTGTAAGTAATGCAACCATTCACATGTACACCCGCCTTATAACCACACCGGGTCCGATCAAAACAACGTGAGTCCGATCTCGGTTGCAGCACCGGCGGCGGTGGTGAATCATAAAAGAAGTTTCCCATTTCTGCAACCTAACATCTCGGGGTTCAGTGATTCGGGTTCGTTGTCGGGTAATTCTGAGGATGAGCCACCTTTGAAGAAGAAAAAATGGGAGGGTTTTTTGACTACCTTCCCAAAGGAGCTAGTCCACCAACAACAGATGATGAAGATGGCCTTCGATCAGCCGGTGTGAGGAGCTAGTCCACCAACAACAGATGATGAAGATGGCCTTCGATCAGCCGGTGTGAGCACAGAATTTGTGTTCATTTTCGATTTGCTGTTCCCTGTGATTGCTAAATCGACGATGGTGGTAGTTGGTGTGGCCGGATGCGGCGAGAACGTGGTGACATTAATCGATGGTGGAGGTTGTATGTAGAAGCTGGTGGTGACGTTATTGAAGGAGGTGTTCGGCGGTGGTGGTTGCTGGAGGTGCTCGGCGGTGGTGGTTGCTGGAGGTGCTTCACGGTGGTGGTTGTTGGAGGTGCTCGGTGGTGGTGGTCGCCGGAGTTGCTCGGTGGTGGTGGTCGCCGGAGTTGCTCGGTGGTGGTGGCTGCTGGGGCGGTGATGTAATGTGTGTGTTTACACTTTTTTTTTGATAAAGAGGGGCATTTTGGTCAATTCACACACGCTTAACAGAAAAAGTTAACAGACATCCAACCCAGGGACCATCCGTGTTACGTTTTTGCAAAGTATTCGGCCACCGGTGTAATTTCTCGAAGTTAGGGACCATCCGTGCAATCTGGGTAAACCACAGGGACCATCCGTGTAATTAACTCTAAAGATAATTATAAAATTATATTTAGGGTTAGATATAATTGAATTAGTTTATTATTTATTAAATGGGGAAAGTGAATATAGGGCTGTTAAACACCTAACTTAGGTGTGAACCTATCAAAACGACGTAGTTTTGATTAAATATCACTAATTATGGTAGGTGCAAAATTTATGTAGTGAAAATAGAAACAAAAAAAATTACCATATTATTAAGTTTTAATAGACCCGTATAAGAGAGTAATTTTGGGTCAAGTTTTAAACGGGAAATAAAGAATTGTAGTGGTCTAATAAAATGCTAAGTGTCCTCCTATTTATACTCATTTATTAGTAAAGGAAGATTTTAATTATTATTCATGATATTTGTTTATTGGGTGTACCTCCATGTGTTTAGGGAAATTACAAGGGAAAGTGACGAAGACAAATATTTGCGCAAAAAAGTAATTTGAAAATGGGGATAATGATAGTTTTATTTTAAATAAATTCACACTTTGACCAATCGAACTACTTTCCAATAACTAGAATTAGAATCAGCCCCATCACTCATTTAGATTTCAATTTTCACCCTCGTCCTTCATACCGTGTTGTTAGGAGTTTTGTCGGGTTCATGCTTAGTTTTAAATATTTTTTTCAACAGCAACTTTTTTTATTTTTTTTTCCTACTATAATTTATTTCTTTATCTAAACACACATTATTTTTTGAAGAATTAAACAATATTATGTTAAACAACTACTAATTCAAAATATAGGCGAAGCTTATCGAGGGTAGGGGCAACTATTATCGAGGGTAGGGGCAACTACTCCACATCTTTTATAATGGATAGAGTTAGTTTTTCAGTCGATGGTTTAAAAGTTTTTTTAGATATTGATTTTACTATTGATTTCGACTCGGTTATAAAATTTCCGCTCCGGTAAAACTATTCAAACTTCCCCACTTATTCAAAAGTTAATAATACAGTCACATCAAAACATAACCCCTAAAGATAATACAAAGAAAAAATGAAAACTTATAAAAATTCCAACAACTAGATTCTCATTTTATTAAATAAAACCCTCAAAGTGGTACCAAGTAAATCATCTCATGGTCACCATGACTAATAAATACCTCAAAACACTCTAAAAAAAGTAAAAAACAATAAAAACTGCAACATCGCCATTAAAAAAAAAAAACATAAATTAATAATGCAAAACATGAACATTATACTCAACAACTGCATCACCTGTCTTGAGATCAAAACTATGTGTGCTTGCTTGAACATACCCTCTAGCAAACCGGAACAACCCACTTCCTCCGATCACCGGCATCTCCCGGACCTTATGAAACACCGGGTTCCGACCCAATACCGTCAACGTGCTCCCGTTATACTTCCCGGTCAAAAAAACGAAATTCATCGCCATCAACAACCCAAGCTCCCCTTGCGAAGCCACCCCGTAAAACCCTTGTGCTCGACCCAATAACTGTGAACCCGTTTCGGGCTTTTCGGTCAACGGGTCGTCGATCATGTTGACCATGCCGAACCCTGTGGGTGTGGTTTTGTTGGTTTTTGGAGGCTGAATGATGTTCACAACGGTCGGGTTTGGACCGCTGATGATGTCGTGCCAGTAGAATTGGAAGTGGCTTAGTTTTTCGGTTCGGAGCTTCATTGGGTTGCGTTTTACAGATTTTAGAAAGGCCGGATTGTGGTCGGCTCCGGTGGCCGGAAAAGTTTGGGAGAAGGTGATGATGAGTGGGAGCAGGAAGACGAAGATTTTGGTCATTGTAGAATATTTGGTTTGGTGAAAGGGAAAGATATGGCAAATCACAAACAAGGAGTGACATCTAATTTATAATGGTTTATTGAGTATGGACCAACTATTTTTATAAAAATAATAATAATACTTACTTTATTAAAGTATGTTGAATAAGTTAAAAACTTAGAAATTGCAATTATACTCTACAATTCTTACAAGGGACGATCTCATAATTCAAAAAGTTCGGAACAAGTCGTAAAAAAATGGACTCTAGAGATTGTAAATTTGTGGTTTTTTGCTTTATATATATATATATATATTTTAAATATAAATGCGTATATATATAATGTATGAAGGATTTTTAAAAAAATTATGCCCCTAAAAAAAATAAACCCTGAATAAAGGTTGGCTTTGTCCGTCCCAACGCAGCCATGCTTAGACTATCTACAGCGGTCACCCTGCTGAAAATCTCTCCCTACTAAAATTTCGTGACACGTCATCACCTCCCTGAAAATCACAAAAACCCATAGCAGTCACCCCACTGAAAATCCTTCTCCACTGTTTCAAATGAACATTAAATCAAAAAGGGGGCCCACTGAATTTGAATGGACCAATGAGAAGATAGAGGTGGGGCATGGGGAGGGGGGGGTGAAGAGTGTTCTGGCAGGGGCCGCTATAGGGGTGGCGGTGTTCCCGCTTATGGCCGCGGAAGGGTGGCACCTCGCGGAGGTGGGCGAGGCCACGGCTGCGCACAGTCTTACAAATGTATTTAAATATTTTATTTAATTTTCTTTTAGTTAATTTTAAATCACAATTTAAATAACGACCAATCAGAGATTATTAACCACGTAAGTTCATAAACTAGTATATATGAAAAACATAAGAATATTTGTGGGTTTGAAATTGGGCCAAGACATATTTGTTAAGGCAAGGTTTGAGGGGCTTATTAAGTTGTGTAGTTCCTTCTGAGGTGGACTCGAGCGTATTCCATGAAACGTCAAATTCGATGGAACGGTTGAAATCTCGTGTTAAGTTTCTATGTTATGAGTCGTTCAAATAAAATAAAATAAGTTTCCTAATTCCTATGAATATACCCTACAAACCGATTAAGTATTGAGAAACACTACTCCAAGATCAGTCATAAAGATACAATTTTATAACTTGTATTATATTAGAATTCCAATACATGTTTCATACGTTTGATTATCATTATAAGCGGATCCTTAATTAATTCAATCCAATAAAGATAAACAAACGTACCCATTGAAAAGAAACTGAGATTTTGTTTGAACATATGATATTATGATTCCCTTTATGATATCCCGAATTGATTTGATGTTGTTAATCATCTTGTTGCAAAGAAATCAATATTAGTCCATTCAACTAAACAATATTTATAATTACTTCCATCAAATAATTGTGTTTGTCGGGTACTAGTTATGTCATATTGGTAAAATTGTAATTGTTAATTTAAAATGATAATAATTTATTGGACTAAATTAACAATATAGTTTATATGGTTTGCCGGTACTTCACTTTTGATCCCTATGTTTAATAAATTACTCTTATGGTCCCACTTTGGATATTTGTAACACGCATACTCCTTAGGTAAACAAATTACCCTCACATACTTGACCAAATTACACTCATATAAAGACTATATATGTAATAAATGTTTATTATTTGGGAACATATGAGTAATTTATAAAACTTAAGAACTCAGAATGAAATAGTAGCAAATCAAATGGATCATCTCGCTAATTTGCTGTAATTATTATTTAACTAAAACTGAAAACACCATGAATAGAATGACTAACGAGAATTTGATGGGTTTCGTCGGTGGGAGGTCCAAGCAATTATTTTCGTTGCTAAAAAGTTCAAAGATTATATTTGAAAAATACTATTATTATAAATGCCAATTTGAATTAACACGTGCAAAACAATCAAATTTAGAAATTATTATAGACTTATAGTAACATAAAAAATCAAGTATATTCATTATAAAGTGAAGGGACATGTCCTGAAAACTTATGAGTTTCTTTGTATTGTTTTTAAAATTTTTAATCCAATTCTAATACGACATCCATGTTCGTCTACCCTAGTCGAACTACAAGTTGTATAAGACAAAGAAACCGTTATGTATAAACTTAGATATTATATATAAACTATTAGACAAAACTTGCAAGTTATTAACATTTTTTTTATCAGGTTATTTGCATCTGATTCTTTCCTTCAAATTTTGTAATATAATATGTTTATACAGTTGTCTCAAACATTTTGGTATCCTAAAGTAACGATAAAAATCGGGGCCTAAATAAGAAACAAAACATGTATATTAATTACAAAATTAAAAGAACCAAAAATTTTACACCATCAAAATTCATTACAACTAAAAGTTGATTTACTCAGAAAATTTGAAGCCATAACATTTTGAAGGCCCTTAGCGAGAGCTATTTTTAAACACTTTAGAGCCGGCCATGGTATACAAAGCCCAAATTCAGAATCTATTATAAGAAACAATGTTCTCTTCAACCTCGCTTCCACACATGAAGATTCACTATGTTTAATGTTAATTAATATGGTTAAAAAAACTAATGGCCATTCCTAATACTCGTTACATCCTGTAAGAGTATCGGGTCAAGCAGTCAGATCTGAAATTAGATTTGAAATATCTTTGTAGGTATAACAGGGTTTGGGATTAGTTGACAACCAATTCGATTACCCGAAACCATATACATTTGTCCTAATTATATATTCGAAAAAGAAAAATTCACTTTGTTTTTACTTTTTAGTAATCCGTATCTAATAATGTTGTACTATTGTTTTATCATATGGAAAAGTGGAAAACTAATTTTAGATATGTGATATATATTTAATGTTATTAGTAATACTTTATATATTATAAAAAGTTTGAAAGTGTAAGATAAATTATCTAAAAATTTCAAAGGATATTTTGTTTAACAAACTAACAAATATGTCTGATACAGATACTCATAAGTATACCCGACATCGAGAGGTAATTTTCCGATTGGTATTCAACTTTGCAGGGGACACAAATCAACCCATTATTAATAAATAATTCTTTGTGTATATAATTATACATTGATAATAACTTTAGTCAACATTATTAGTTATATGATCCAAATGAACGTTATAGTTACTCTTATTAAAGATATTTTAATATTACTTCACTTTATAAAACGAAAAATTAAAAATTAAAGTATTACAAGTTAGGTCGAAAGCAATAGCGATCAGCTAACTAGTTTTGTTTATTTATTTATTTTATTTTTTTATGACGAAAACTTGAGAGTGACTAGGGCTGTTCACGAGACGAGTCGAACCGAACGAGGGTATGCTCGTGCTCGGCTCATTTACAAACCGAGCGGCTCGGCTTTGATCGGATTTGTAAAATCGAGCAGAATGTTGTGCTCGTTGCTCGGTTCGTTTTAAAACCGAGTGACTCGGCTTGGTTCGGTTTCAAAATAAAATTTAATGCAAATTTAAAATATTTATATCAATTTCAAACTTAATAATTAAAAAACAATAAGTTCATTAATATACAAATCCAAAACAAAAATAAATTTCAGAAATTACAAATTGTTATAGTACGAATAACGAAAACATGAAAAAATTCATAATATTTGAATAAATTATCAACATCATTATGTATTATTTCGAATATACCAACATCATCATTTATTTTTGAAACTTGTAACATTTTAGTGTTAATATTTTTTTTTAATATTACTCAATATATATATATATATATAGGGTAAGGAGTGAATAATAACCCACCTTAATTGAGGTAACCCATTAACCCTGGCAAAAAACGCTCAAATCGCAAAAAAAAATTTTCATGGTTTTTTTATGCAAAAATAGGGGGGCTCCTTTTTTAAGCGTTCACTAATTCACAAGCGTTAAAAAGTTAAACGAAATGTAAGTTTGCGTTACACTACGAACATTTATTTAAGTGTCGCAGTGTAATGCAAACTTACATTTCGTTTAACTTTTTAACGCTTGTGAATTAGCAAACGCTTAAAAAAGGAGCCCCCCTATTTTTGCATAAAAAAAACCATGAAAAAAAAATTTGCGATTTGAGCGTTTTTTGCCAGGGTTAATGGGTTACCTCAATTAATGAGGATTATTATATGATCCCTTTCCTATATATATATGTTGCATATCCTGCCGCATCGCGCAGGTACCATACTAGTATATATATATAGGGGAAGGTTCCGTTGTTAACCCACTGTAATTGTGGTAACCCAGTGAACTTGGACAAAAAATGCCCGAATCTTTGGTTTTTTTTCATGGTCTTTATTATACATATTTAAGGGGGGTTTTTTTTGTGTTTTGCCTAATTCGCAATGCAAATCGAATTTGCCTCGATGTAAATTCGAGTTGCATTTCGCAACATTCAGAAAAGTGCAAAAATTTTACACCGCAAATTCAATTTGCATTGCGAATTAGCCAAAACACAAAAAAGAAACCCTCCTAAATATGTATAATAAAGACCATGAAAAAAACCAAAGATTCGGGCATTTTTTGTCAAAGTTCACTGGGTTACCGTAATTAGGCATGGTTATTATTTGAACCAAATCCTATATATATATATGTATATATATATATATATATTTATATAGGGGATGGCTCCATTGGTAACCCACTCCAAGTATGATAACTCTTTAACTAATTTTGATTGGTTCTTTAAATAATGTGTTTTAAAATGAGTGGTCCATATTAAATTTCGAAAAAACAAGTGGATGAGATTTGTTTAAGGGTATTTTTGACATTTGGTGAGGTGTACTTGATTCCTTTTTTAAAAAAAGTTTACCCCCCAATTTTTTAAACTTTCATAACTTTTATATACATTATTATTTTTTTATAAAAATTTCACCATTAAATTTGTCACTTTTTTATCTTTAATTCAAGGATAATTTTGTCAATTTTTTTTAAAATTTTCGTAATTTGCACTGATGCAGCGCCGTTTTGCACTGATGCAACGGCGTTTTGTACTGACGTAACGAGCTAAATTTTTTTTACACTAATGTAATTACACTGATTTTTACGGTTTAACCAGGACCTCATTGTTCATCAACACTATTCGTCATTACTTCTTTCACATATGTCCATGCTTTATTTCCACACCACATCTTCCTTTCTAATTCTGCACCAGATATCATATCTCTGCTTTCTGTACCATTTCCCTGCTTTCTTCCTCTACTACATCCCCCTGTAGTAAGTCAGAACGAGGTAAGTTTAACTCATGATCCACGAATGTTGCCCAATCATATGTTACATTTATTCATTTGAAATATCTATTTTAGTGGTTCGTGTAACTTTTATGTTATTATCTACATTTTTGTTCTTTGTTGGTTCAAGATTTTACATGAAAATCGCCCGGAAGATTGCGTTATTATTTGCCAGGAAGATTGCGAAATAGCTTAGAAAGTGTACCTCTGGTAATTATTCGAAAGTGTACCGTTTTTGCAATAAGCTTCATGACAATGACAGTTGCCGGTTGATTGTTGACCTCCTATATGTGTTAAAAAATGATTAATTATTAAACAAATATTGTTTCTGATTGAATTTTGTTTTTCATTTGATTGTATTAGAAACTTGAAACGGTTCATGTTAAAGGTGTGTTCATTATTATCTCCTTCATTTGGTAATCTTTTTGTGTTTTTATTTGCTTTATAGTTGAGTGTTTTAAAAGGGGAATGGCGTGTTTGCATTTCAATTGAGTTGGAACTTTTGTGGTTGTTGATCATTTGTTTGTTTTGCATGAGTTAATCATCTCAAACGTCTCGCAAATTTATTCTTTTGCAAAGTTGAATCAGGCCACTCTGCTTCATTGATTGTTGTTTGGTATTGGTATTGGTGTGCACTATTTTCTTAATATGCAAATTTTATACCATTCAAATTAAGTTGAGGCTTATGAGATTTTTTTTGATGAATTAATTAGCCGATTGGTTCTATATGTCATCAACGATTTTGAATTATTTTTTTGTCTAAATAAGTAAGCTTAGGCTTTTTTTTTATGCATTCATTATCTATGAAGAGTATTTGCATTTGCTATTATGCCATACCATTATTTATGAATAATAGTTAAAAAAGGACGAGATGCTATTATGCCATTTAATTATCTTAGACGAGTATTTGTAGTTGTTGTTTTGCCTATCTACATTATGATATCATATTGATTTTATTACAGACCGATCCATGTCATGTTTGCTTTATCTACAATTTTTTGTGAGAAAAAGACGACTTTTAGTTCATTTGACCAACTTGATACGTTTCTATTTCAGAAAAGTCTGTGAATTTGACCCATTCGATTAAATCCGAAGTGTTAATTTTAGTCCTAAATTCTTCTTAATCATTTTATTAAAAAATAGGAAAAGTGGAATTCTGCTTAAACAAATTCCATGTTTTACACAAAAATTGTTTTGGCTCAAAACAATCCTAAAAGATTTATTGCTGCAATTTAGTTATGTTTGTTGTTTTCATAAGACATTAAATTTTGTTGATAATGTAGACAACAATCAATGATGCAGGCATATCAATAACTTTTGTCTTGGTGCCGTGAGGACTAAACTACCGCTACAATGGAAAGCTATTCAGGCATATATATTCTCCACGGATGTAGGGCAAGAGATTATCAAAAGGCCGATTGAATCAAGTAATTAAGTTTAATAGGTTTCATTTTGAACCGTTTGATTTCAGAGAAGCTTAAAAAATCTTTACAAATCTTCCATATATAATGACCTCTATGGATCTTTGTTCCTAAACAAAACGCTTGTGAAACGACAGCTTCGAAGTAAACAATTCTATTAAATAAGTGAATACGAGAGCCCAGCCGCGAAGCGCGGGTGTAATGTCCTAGTTAAATTAAATTGGTACATATTTTAATTCTCAGTTCAAGTTTTCTCACGTATGGTGAGGTCAAGTTGCATGTTTGTGAGTGATACTTGATTTAGCGAATTAAGTTGGTACATATTTCAATTCCTATTGTAGATTTTCTCATGTATGATAAGATCATGTTACATGTTTGTCGAGTGATACATGATTTAGCAGTTAAAAAAGGACAGAAAGAAAAGAAAAAAGAAAAGACTAAGATGCTTTTGTTCCTATTTCTTGAAAAGTAATGTGTATTGTAAAAAATTGTAAATTATTTATAGAAAAATATTCATTAATTAGATTGTAAACCAAATGGTTTATAATAATTCGATCTATACAAGTCATCTACATCAGATCGTGAAATAATCCGACCCTTCTCTTGATCCCGTGTAAAACAAATGTTAAAATTATTACTATCTAAACAAAACTAAATTGGCACGTAAGTATGAACAGTAAAATTCGTGTTTTATAATCTACAGCATTTGTATATATACGATGATGGGAGAATATATAACAAAAAGTATTTTGAGCTGGAGGGGTTGGATGCCTCGCGTCTTTGACTTTTCTTGTATATTATACATGTTCAAATCTTGTCTAACTATTTTTGAAGTCTTTTATTTTTATGTTTACTTCCTGGTTATATAAAAATAAAGCGTTGTTTTTCACTTTTATCATATGAGCAACTTACATTAATATTTTAAAAGAATTTAGAAACATTTTATTTTTATTTTTATTTCTTATAGGTTTAGTTTATAGTTATGTATGTTTATCCATTAAATTTTTTTCTGCTTTCGTTTAAGTTTGTGAAATGAGGATATTAAATTGACTTGGCAAAGCGCAAACAATTTTATATTAGTTTTAATTTTTTTTCAAGGTTTGTTATATATTTGCACATGTTTATTTGTGAATAGTTTTTTTTCTTTTAAATTTGTTCCAAAGTGTTTTATTTTTCTTCTAAACTCATAAAATGTTTGTTTTATAGTCATGACTTTTTATCTATTTATGTTGTATTTTATACTTATGTATGTTTATCCATTAATTTTTGTTATGTTTCCTTTTAAGTTTATGAGGATGTTAAATTTACTTGGCAACACGCGAACAGTTTATTTGTCTTATGATTGCACATGTTTATTTGTGAATAACAACTCTTTATATAAGGAGCATACCTATGCGTAGGTGTTGGGAGTAGCCGCCCCCTTGAAATTTTTTTCCCAACCTGCCTATTTCCGGGCATAATAACAACTTTATATGTATTGTATTTTTATTATTATTTTATATATGAAATTTAGTTTGATTGTCTTTTTTAGCATGATCCGTCCCGATTCGACCGAAGCCGATATGTATAGGAGATAAAAAAATTTATTATATATCGATCCTTAAACAACTTTAAAAAATTTTCGTACCTCATGAAAAAAAAATGGGTACACCACTTATTTATATGTTTATGTTTTTTTTTGTTTTCTTTTGAATTCGTTCCAAAGTCAAAACGAATGTGCTAAATTTACACAGCAACGTGCGAGATGCGTTATCTAGTTAAACGCAAAGTATATTTGTCTGGAAACCAAATATTAGAAAAAAGATGGTCATCGTTACCCAATGGCCACGCTTACCTTTTAACATACGTTTGGAAAAAGGGACATCATGAGTCCACCACGATGACTTACAAGTTGAAAAACATGCATTTAAACGCAAAGTAATGTGTATTATAAAAAATTGTAAATTATTTATAGAAAAATATTAATTAATTAGATTGTAAACCAAATGCTTTATAATAATTCGATCTATACAAGTCATCTACATCAGATCGTGAAATAATCCGACCCTCTCTTGATCCCGTGTAAAACAAATGTTAAAATTATTACTATCTAAACAAAACTAAATTGGCACGTAAGTATGAACAGTAAAATTCGTGTTTTATAATCTACAACATTTGTATATATACGATGATGGGAGAATATATAACAAAAAGTATTTTGAGCTGGAGGGGTTGGATGCCTCGCGTCTTTGACTTTTCTTGTATATTATACACTAGGTTAAAATCCCGTGTATTACACGGGTTGAAAAAAATATTATATATATAGGGGAAGGATCAAATAAGAAGAGCTTTTTGTGTAAGAAGAGTGAGAACAAATAAGAATTTGACACGTGTCACATAATTTAGGTATAAAATCGTATTTTTTATACTACATTTTTATTTTTTTTGTTCTATATTTTTTTATAATCGATTTTTGTGGTTTTTTGTATTATATTTTTGTTGTTTGTACTATATTTTATTTTTTTTTGTACTGGATTTTTTTTGTACTAGATTTTTGATTTTTTGTACTGGATTTTTGATTTTTTGTACTGGATTTTGTTTCTTTTTGTACTGTATTTCGTTTTTTGTACTGTATTACTGTTTTATAATAACACGTGTCGAATTTCTATTGCTTCTTACTCTTCTTAGGCAAAAATCCCTTCTTAGTGGATCCAACCCCTATATATATATATATATATATATATATATATATATATATCGTAACAAAAAGTTATGTAACTAAAAAAACATGTAAATTGTATAGTTTAACTAAACTCTTGTTTTACACAAAAATTCATCCAAATATGTTTAAAAAAATTTGATGTATAATTATAAATTGCATTTTAATTTTTTTTTTCAACTATGTGTTATCATTTTTATGTAATGTAATCTATAAATTTTAATTTAATTAATATATACTTATTCTTCTTTAACACACTAAAATTAACTTGACTTGGAATTTTTATTAATACATATAATTTGGATTTTTAAAAATATTTACTTTTTATTATTTCAATATAGTGTATTTTTATCATTCAAATCATATTAAATATTTAAAAAAAATTACTCATAAAATCAATTAGTACCATGAATGTTTTATTTTTAAATATTTTAAGTAAGAGTAAATTGTCATTTTCGTCCCTATAGTTTGCTCACTTTTGTCATTTCAGTTCAAAAGTTTAAATTTTAATATTTTGTTCCTTATGGTTTGCATTTTATTGTCATTTTAGTTATTATGGTTTTCGTTTTATTGTTATTTTAGTCTAATAAAATTTAAACTTTTGGATTAAAATGACAATAAAATGGAAACCATAAGGACGAAAATAATGAAATTTAAACTTTTGAGCTAAAATGACAAAAGTGAGCAAACCATAGGGACGCAAATGACAATTTACTCTTTAAGTAATATAATTTAAATTTGATGATACTTGAAAAACAAAATAAAAGTTGTTAAAAAAGAATACAAGTTTATTTAAAAGCTACATAGTTAATTTCATTTTAAATCCAATTTATTAATAATATATTAATTATTATACATATTAAAATTCATTATCCTTAATTCCTAACAAAATAATAAATATTGATAATTAAATATGAGAGAGAAGCGGGAAACTAAATTTTAGATGGCCTAGAATTGTGCCATGTGTCCCCCAAAGATTTTTATTTATTATATATAATAGATGTTCAAATCTTGTCTAACTATTTTTAAGTCTTGTATTTTTAAGTTTACTTCCTGGTTATATAAAAATAAAACGTTGTTTTTCACTATTTTGTATATTATCATTGTCATTATATATTGAACTTTTGTCATTTTATTATTTTAAATGATATCTCGAATATTAAAACCTAGATGTTGGTTATTTGATATTTGGATGTTTAAGGTTTTGATTATTTGATATTTTGAATATATATAGATAACAAGTATAAACAATTTTTTAATTAAATTCAAATCAAACAAATTCGAATTCGGATCGAATTAGAATACAATCGAATTTTGAATTTGAGAACGAATCCGAATAGGTCTTTTTGAATTCGAATGCTATTAAAAAATTCAAAATTCGAAATCATTCGATTCGAAATATTCAAGTTATTCGAAATTCGATTTGGTGAAGACCCCTACTTTTGAACTCTCCCTTACGTGTATACATATCAAATTAAGATATTTCAACAACAAAGTTGATAAAACGAAGAACAAATGGACATTCAAATGCATAAGTAGCTGAGACTATATAGTTAGTTCCACAAGGATAATGCAATTACGACCAAATTTTACAGAAAACAATATCCAATTCCAATAAAATTAAACGATCAGCTTGAGATGATAGAGAAAGGGAATGGACATGGAGGTTCAGAAACTTCAATAACTCCTTCAAGCATCTGGATGACCTTTCTCATGGTTGGCCTCTGAGACGGGTTTTCTTGCACACACCAAAGACCCACCATCACAAAACTTGTGAGCTTCTTGTAATCTTCTATCGCCTCCGAATCGTTCTCCACAAATGTACTCAAGATCCTTTTTTGATAGCAGTCCCATGCTGAATCCGTCAAGATCGATCCATATTCGACACCACTTTCTATTTGCTTCACACTCTTGCGACAAGAAATGATCTCCAGCAGCAAGACTCCAAAGCTATAGACATCAACCTTAACTGTGACAGGAGTGTTCCTAAACCATTCTGGAGCAACATAACCTTTTGTTCCTCTAATTCCAGTGTTTGTTCGACTCTCATTCATCTTCAAAAGCTTCGCGAGTCCAAAGTCAGAAATCTTAGCATTGTAGTAATCATCAAGAAGTATATTCTGAGGCTTGATGTCACAATGGATGATTTGAGTGATACACTCTTCATGAAGATACGAAAGTCCCTTTGCAATGCCAACTGCTATACAACACCTTTGCTTCCAACTCGGTTTGCCATCTCCAAATAGAAAGCTTGCGAGCGCACCATTGCTCATGTACTCATAAACCAATAGCCGATTCGTGCCTTCATCGCAATAGCCAAGAAGTTGTACCAAGTTTTTGTGGTGAGTCCTTGCAATAGCATTAACCTCAGCCTGGAATTCCTTTTCGCTATCATCAAATACCCTATCCAGCTTCTTTACCGCCACAATGTTTGTCCCTATTACACCTTTATAGACTATCCCAAAGGCTCCTCTTCCTAGTTCTTCCATAAACACATTGGTTGCTTCAACTAGATCCTGATATGTAAATTGATGCAGATTAGTCTTGAACACATTACCACTCGGATAATCATAACTGGCCTTCTTTCGATGGTTCATGAAGAAACCAACACAAATTAAACCAACCAACACCGAATTTACCAAGAAAGAGCTACCTAAGAGGGTTGATATTATGGCAATCAAAGTGTTCTGATCTTTCTTTTCCACTTGAATCTTAGTAGGGATACGTTGAAGTTCACTTTTACGATATTTCACCAACGCCTTCCCTCCTTCTGTTTGTCCCTTTCTTCCATTGAAGAGCGGAAGCTGCTTCTTCAAACAATCATTGTTATTGTAGATTGCAACAACACAGAAGCAATCTTCCTTACAGCTATTTGTGCAGTTGTTTTCACTTATTGATTTGATTTGGGCATAGTCAGAATATGGCCAATTAACATTAGCTACTTCAAAGAAATCTAAGTCTTCATTTGACTCGCCTTCAACACAGCTTGGAGTGAAATCAAGCTTGCAGTCACCATTTGGATCGTTGGGATCAACCAACGAAAACCCTTTTTGGCATTCGCAATTTGGTCGCTGAGCTTCAAGATCGCAAACATTGTTAAACCCACAAGCCCTGCTATCAGCAAACCCCCCAACAAGAGAACACAATTTTTCTGGCTCAAACCATATACCTTGCCAGCTTGTATCGCCAGTGGGATTCTTGGGGTGGGAGTACAAAGTAAAAACTCCATCAGAATCTAAAGTAGCTCTGTAATAATATTGTTCAGAAGAAAGTGATGTATTTTTTCCAGAAAAATCAGATCTTTGGCCATTTGGTCCCAATATGTACATATAACCTGTTGCATCAAAGATCAACTGGCTAGCTGAATTCGATGAATTCAAGTAAGGAAGAAACGCGTAATCAAAAGCTATATCACGCATACGAAGAACAATATTCCCTTCTTGAAGAAACTTAAGCTGGAACCTTCCTTTAGAGAAGTTTGTTTGGCTTAGTTTTGCATTGATCACTCCACCTCTTTTCAAAACCTGAGTAGGCAACATGGTATCTGCTGGATAATCAAAACTTTCCCAATTGTTGCCAGAATTGCTGCCAACAATCACAAAGTTACCAGTATCATTCATAAAACCATATGCAACATCTGAGATGGAACTAGAAGTATTCCACACCTCCACACCTTGAGGATCACTGAGCACGAGCCCACGTCCACTCGTTAGCTCAACTTTGGATCCTCTAGAAACCGTTGGATATGTTTGTGGATACCAGACAATGGTTTGGTCAGGTATCTTGGCATACCATATGGATAACACAAAGTGATCCTTAATTTGTTTGAACCCAAAGGCAAAATCACCTGAAGGTGAGAGCCATGGTTCAACAGCACCTTCTGATGCTGTGAGGGACGCACCAACCGGTACCGAACCGTTTCTTGGTTGTGCTACAGCTGAGAATGTTTGGAAAGAGGTTAAAAGAATGAAATATAAGATCAAGGCCATTGTAAATTGTTAGAATGGTTAGCAACATACATGTTATAAAGATATATATGATTGCTTTCAATTGATCACTTTTTGGCTACCCATCAAAGACGCTAGCTTTATAGCATTAAAGACTTTTCCATCCCTACTGCACTATTGAACTTTACAAAAGGTTTTTCTATGATCCTTCTGGTTAATGTTATTAAAATCGGACCGGACTGGCCAAGGCCAATTAATGGGGTAACCAGTCCAAAATAGGGTGTTCTGGCCACTCCCTATATGAACCAATCGGTCGATCCGGTTACGGGTCAGACCAGGAACTCGTTAATACACTTGGACCTTCTTTCACTTAAATTCATAGCTTAAAACTTCTAAACAAAACTTTGTATTTTTTTAAATATAATTATTTTTATTTGAACATGGATTATGTTGTTTAAATGTGTGTATAAATCTTCAAATTTTTTTTATTTTTTTTTTGCTATTTTTTAGGTATATATGATATCATCCGGTTCTTGAATCCGATCTGATTGGTCCAACCTGTAAATCAGTAATCAATAAGACATCTTGTTTAATATCCGGTATACGGTTCTAGAAACATTGCTTCTAGTTTTCCATTATCGTGTGGAAAACTATTGTGCGAAACATTTTCGTAGGAACTTAATATAGCCTTTTCTAGTGACACAGCGATTCCTCAAATTCACATAATAACAACCTAATTAATTAACTTAGCTTGTTTTTGTCCCAATACTAGAAATAGTATTTGGGTCTATACGTCGGCCCTCGAGGAACAAAATACACTAATTTTAACGTTATTTTACTTAATTTTTGTAAAAATAACGTTAAAAGAGTTAGGTTGGTCGGTAATCAAGCATCATGACCCGAATGAATCATTAGAAGCAGTCTCTCTATTCATACTTGATAGAGGTAAGATTGTCTACATCTTTCTCTCTTCTAGCTCTATCTTAGCTTTGCTAATGATAAAATATATTTAGGGGCTGTTTGGTAGGATCTAAATAGATCTGAATGGGTCTGAATCTGAACCATTCAGATTCAGATCGTTTGTTTGAGGCGTCTGAAATCTGAATGGATAAAAACATCTTAATCATGGTCTGAATGGTTCAGACATGAAACCAAGTCTGAATGAGAAGGATTCACGTCTGAATGAGAAGGATTGCCTCATGACCGCTGATCTCAGCCAAGCACCTCCCTCACGACCGTCGATCTCAGCCTCCTCCTCCCTCAAGACCGCCGATCTCAGCCTCCTCCTCCCTCAAGACCGCCGATCTCAGCCTCCTCCTCCCTCAAGACCGCCGATCTCAGCCTCCTCCTCCCTCACTGTCACACCCCGAGCCGGCAGGGTTGGATCGGAGTCCCCGCCGGGCGGAAGGTTCCCGGGGCGTGATATCGTGGATGATAATCATGATGATCAGATTGTTTACATAGCATCAACGTTTAAGAATATCTAAGCACAATCGAATGATATATAGGATTACAAAGTTAAATTACAATAGCAATGTTCTGCAATTTAACTAAGTAAACATATCAAAAGAATAATTGTTTATATCTTGTAACCATACAAGATATCAAAAATATAGTATATCATCAACAAAAGATGTGCTTCTCCAAAAGTCTACTAGGTCCTCTATCTGGCATCCTAGTATGTAAATCCAAGAGCTTATGCTTAGACCTGTTCTTCACCTGAGAAAGCATGTAAAAAGATCAAGTTAACACAACGGTTGGTGAGTTCATATAGTTTACAAGTTTAAAATAATAGTTTCACAAACCTCCTTCGGTAAAACCTTAACCTCATTAACTCCACCTGTAATATCCAAGTCGGTATGCTTATATATAGGGCATATGTAAGGGAACAAGCCCTAGCCAACATCCCACCACATACTAACCCGGATATGACATTGTTGTTAATAATAATTAAGCATTTTACCTACCAAACAACTCAATCCTCATCAAAGCCTTTGTTATCTGTTTCAACGTTTTTCATGTCTATTGTATTCATAAGTGTTAGTTTCTCATCACGTTTGTCAAGCATCATAGATTCACATACACATAGTTTAGCAATTACATATCTCCTATAAGCAGACAAAAGCTCTGGAATACCAGAAGTTTAGCAATTACATGTCTCTTATATAGATAATAGCTTAGCATTCAACAAGTTCATGTTTAGCCTTTACATACCTCTTATAAGCTGACAAAAGCTCTGGAATACCAGACGTTCAGCAATTACATGTCCCTTATAACCAGGTAATAGCTCCGTAACGTTACGTTTATGTTTAGCCTTTACATACCTCATATAAGCCGACACAAGCTCTGGAATACCAGACGTTCAGCAATTACGTGTCCCTTATAACCAGGTAATAGCTTAGAATCGATACTTTCATGTTTAGCCTTTACATACCTCATATAAGCTGACAAAAGCTCTGGAATACCAGACGTTCAGCAATTACATGTCACTTATAACCAGGTAATAGCTGAGTATCATTATGTTTATGTTATTACATGTATCTCACCCCATAGGTACAAGCTCTGGAATACCAGACGTTCAGCAATTACGTAGCCTATGGTTAGATACATGTATGATGGCCTAGTAGCATGTAATAGTTTCCAAACAATCATAACTCATGTATTAGTATCAAGTCTCATGTATTTGAATCAAGTATCATGTATTTGTATCATGTCTCATGTAATCGTATAACATCTCATGTAATAGAATCAAGTATCATGTATTTGTATCATGTCTCATGTAATTGTATAACATCTCATGTAATTGAATCAAGTCTCATGTAATTGTATCAAGAATCATGTAATCGTATCAAGTAATCAATAATTGATTTTAAGCATCAAGCTTAAAGTAAAGGTTTCCATCATAAACAATCATGTTTATGTTTAAAGCATTAAATAACATTTTAATAAAAATGTTTAACATGCTTCTCAGTCCCGAATTTAAAACAAATAAGTTTGAAAGGGGACAAATGAACTCACCTTAGGTCCGAAGTGCTTGACTAAATATAATGAGAATACACGCGCTCTTTGTTTGCTTTCGTTGTGATGTTCAAACTCCTGTATTGATTTCATAATGTTTGTAACTTATAAGTATAAGTTTATAAGGGTTTGTTGTGCGTGTAAGTGTTAATCCTAAAGTTGACTAACACTTAGGAATATTCTTTGTTATCCGGCTCCAATTCTTCTTTGTTAATGATGTCTTACTTGCTCATTCATCACAAGTTGTTATTTAATTCTTTTAACACCTCATGTAATTTGTCTAAAACTTGTTATCGTTTTATAACCAATACTAAGAAAAGGTTCGTTTCACCTATGCATTTGTTCTTGGTTTTCATTATTTTCAATGTTCATTCAAATGTTTGCAAGTTGTTTAACAACTATTGAGCCGGATAATCTTGTAATTCTTTCGTGTTAACATTAGACTTAGGCAATACGTGGGCCTCAAACGTTAGTGGCCGATTATGGTTTTTAGGAACAATCGACATGGGCCGGTTAGACCAAAACAATTACAACAAGTCGGTTATTATTGTTGGACCAAAAATAAGGGGTGTGGGCTAACATAATCATAATTTGGGCCAAAGACAATTGAGGTGGGCCGAAACAATTGAGTTGGGCTGCTTGAATGCTTTGGGCCTATGAATGATTCGTGGGCCAAAGTGTGGTTCCAATTATTTCTCGATTGAATCTGGGTACCTGCATAGCAACCATATAGCAGCGAACCCTTTAGGTATTTTATGAACAGGGTTCGGCTATGGCAAAAAAAATCATGCAGGGTTCATCGAAGGTTTGTCTCCAAGGTTGGTTTACTGTGTGAAGGTTCGGTAGCCAAAGTCTCGGCCACCCTATAGCTTAGCAGGTTCGTAGAAGATTCGAAGGAATGAAGGTTCGCCATGCTGTGGTTCACGAAGCTAGGGTTCGGCAGTGAGCAAGCATTAGGGTTCGTCGTCCCAGGGTTCGCCTGCCCTGCAAGGGTTCGGTTAAAGTAACAGTTCGTGGGATGAGCTTGAGGGTTCGCTGGTGATGTGGGTTCGGGCACCATAGTTCGCGAGCAGCACAGGGTTCGCCCAACCTGCACATCCACTTCGGCCATCTCCACAACTCGCGAACCATGTAACCCAAGCCATCCATCAGACCTGCTACGGTTGTAGACTTGCTTTCCTGTCGATTGTGTACTAATACCAGGTTTCGGGGTGATGTTTACAACAACAAGAGATGATAAATTCGGTTATGTTGGTGGATTTAACCACAACTCATAGAAAACCCTAATTTCAGCAACTTTACACGCATCATACCTCGTGATTCAGTGACTAAATCTTCAAATAAGTTGTACTTTCGTGTAGAGCTCGTAAATGGCTTCACGTGGGTTCAAGAATCACTCAATTTCGTTAAGAAATGAGTGAGATCTTGGAGTTCAAAGGTTGAAACTTGGGTGAAAATGGTGGTGAAGGTTGGAAACCGAAAATAGAGAGAGAGAGAGTGTAGGTGAAGAGGTTTAAATGAGATTAAATGCTTGAGTAAGGTTTTTATACCCCGTAGGTATTCGGGTTCGTTTCGGTTGTTCGGTTCGCGATTTCGTCGCATATCCGGCACGTTATGCGTATTTTTCGTAAATAAAATAAAAAGAATAGTTTTAAGATTTTTAGAACACGAGTATTATTAGAAAACATTTTAAATATCGTTACATTAAATTATTTTTCGAATTATAATAGTTTACGCGTTTTGTTTAATTTTCGCGTTTAGTTAATTTGGTCGCGATCTAATTAAGATAGTTAAAGTTAAATTATTTTATGATGAGTTTCAAAATTGTAAAATGGGAAATATTCTATTTCCTTAAAATTATTATCGTTCGTATCGTTATTCGTTTTCGTAATCGTTTTATCAGATCGCGTCACCATCGCGCGTATTCGTTCGAATCGTCATTCGAACGAACACGTCGATGGTTTGGCTTTCTGATTCTTGTTTTCTACTGTTAAGTCATTATTTCAGAACGTTAAACTATCAGAATCATTCGTACAAATCGTCACCTATACGAATAACTCGTCGGTTTAGCATTCCGCAACAATAACCGTAAAGATTTTGTTTTGTTTCCTCACATACGTTTATGCCAACTAATATCATATCAAGTATTTGTGTTTCAACACTATGTAGTCTGACATGTTTCAGACTGTTTAACCCTAAGGTTTCAGTCAGAATCAGACAATCGTTTAATAGTTTCATGCTAATCAAATGTATAAATAGTCTAAACTTAGTTTAACGAAATGTGTACCTGAATCACTGTACATGTTTACTGTTACGATCACTGTTCCGGCACGCGTCCGGCACTGATGTTACACTCACGACCGCCGATCTCAGCCTCCTCCTCCCTCACGACTGCCGATCTCAGCCAAGCACAGTCGCCTTCCTCCTCCCTCACGACCGACATGCTCTCCCCCGCCTGAACAAGTACAGATTCACAGTCGCGATCTCCGGCACCCGTCACCGTCGTGGGATAGGCGGAAGACATGAACGGCTTTTGGGGGTTGGGGGTCGATCGGGCCTTTTTTTTGTTTTTTAGGGTTTTTTTCAAATAAATGATTATTTCATTCAGATGCTAAACCAAATACCACTTAATGGTTCAGACGCTCTTAATCATTCAGACATCTTAACTATTCAGCACTTAATGATTCAGACTCAACCAAACGGCCCCTAGTATGACAATGATTATGACTTGAAAACTGTATTTGCGAATGTCGTAAATTGGTTGCTAAGGCTATTAATTTGCTTTTGTGACCGAATGCAATCATAAAACATATATGGGTAATCCATTTTGCTACCACTATTGACTTATATTCTGACCGAAAACTAATTGACTAATTGCGACTGAATTTAGCAAGGAGTCGTATATATTCAAAGTTTTCTAGCAAGTAGTGTTCATTTTGATATTAACACCTTTTTTTCAAATAGAGTTTTGATAAACTATCTGACAACCATGACCCAAATGTATCATAAATCTATTTATTTTAATAAATCAAAATTTTAAAAAACAGGTAATATCTTTCTAAAAACATGTCAAACACGCCGTTACTCCATTGTTCAGATCTCTAGTCAGAAGGGAAGAGAAGATTAGAGTAACCCTTAAACTTAACATGTATTTGATTTTCTTTAGCCTCGCATTATGAAAGTTTATTTTAAAGATATATTCTTATTCTTTCAAACGCTTCTCTAGATTATTTATCCTAAGACCATCCTTAGTACTCACCCCACTGAAATCTCACCCCACTGAAATCTCATCCCATCGAAATTTTCCGCCACATCATCACCCCACTGAAAACCTTGATCACCCTACTGAAAATGTGAGAGAGGAGAAAGCGGGGTGTGAGAGGAGGCTCACAGGGAGCGGGAGCCGTTGTGGGTCAAAATACCACCGCCGGGGTAGGTGGTAGTGTGCTTGCTTGAGGCCGCCCAAAATTCCTTCCCCACCCGGCCAGCCGTCGGGGTACTGCGGATGGTCTAATGGGTACGTAGTCCAATATTGATCAAATCTAGAGTGTTTAGTCCATCCTTTTGTGGGACTTTTGAGGGTTTAGAGTTATTTATTTTTCATTGCAAACATTGTTAAGGAACATCTTCTTAGGAAACTAAAAAAATTCCAAGGTTTTCGGCAACATTTGGTATTTGAAATGGTTCAAATGTTCAATTAATATCCTAATTTAGCAAAGCATGCTAGAGGTGTACAAACCAGTTAACCAGTCAAAAACTCGTTTTAAAATAACCGAACCGGTTAACCGCTATACAACTGGTTTTTTACTTAGATGAATCCGTTGACTAGGTTAATAACCAATTTAATCACTTAAAACTTGAAACCGATGCCAAACTGCCGGATTTTCCAAAACCTAAAACTGATTTAAAACCTTGTGGAGATAGCCTAGTGGTAAAAGTGTTGAGCTTTGAAGCTTGAGGTCATGGGTTCTATTCATGGGGGTGACAATTTCTCCACGAGGCCACCGACCCGGGTGCTTGCGCCCGCAGTTTACCTGTTCCCCCGGTTAGTCGGGTATTGGGGGGGTCCGGGGTTTACCACGCAAGTGGGTTCCCCGGTCATCAAAAAAAAAACTGATTTAAAAAAGGTTGAAAACATTAACCCGTTTTATGGAGAATAGATCAAATTTATGGAGACAACAATGCTTCGGACCTTGGTTAGATGTAAAAAGTACACAACAAGATGGTCAATTAATTCACTCCATTCTAAAACTTCAACAAAACTTTAATATTGAACCTGAGTTTGACGGCATATATTATATTTTCAACAACAATTCCCCACCATTACGTTTCAGACCCCGCGAATTTTGTGTTATTACCGGATTTTCATTTGGTGATAACAGAAATAAAAATAAAGGAAGTTGTGCCTTTATTAACCGCGTCCTGTCCGACAATATTATTATTCCGTTTACCGTAGACGGTTTAAAGTCGTTTTTGCAAGAAAACGAAAATAAATTTGATGACGAAGACATAGTGCGTCTTTCATTGTTGTTGATGTTATACTCTCTGTTCATGGGAGTTGAACATGACAAAAGAGTAGCGAAAGAACACCCAATGCTTGTAGACGACCTTCAAGCATGGAACGAATTTAATTGGGGTTCATATCTATGGGGTCGGACAGACCCGAGTTTATTAGATGTTCTAACGAAAAAAAAGACTGAACCGGGAAAAAAGTTGAATTATTCCATGACCGGTTTCATTTGGGCTTTTAAGGTACATTTTTTTTTACTTGAGTTAAATTTTAAAAATATTTTGTTGTAATTGTTATTTTTTTTAACAGATTTGGATATACGAATCCTTTCCTTATATGAAGAAAGTATGTACTTATTCTGAGGCCATACCACGTGCAATTGGATGGCAAAAGCTGAAAAAAAATAAATTGTCAACATTTGACAAAATTCTTAAATTATCAAATGAGGTTTGATTATTACTAATTATATCCATATATAACTAATATTTATAACCAATACTTGTTTAACTTATATTTTTTTTAATAATACAGCCAGAATTTTTACCAATAACCGTTCTACCCACACCTGAAGAGTTTAAAATGCGGTGGCTTAATGATAGTTTCGCTTACATTGGTCAGATGTTTCAGTTGAAACTAAAATTTGATACACCTCAACAAATGAGCATGGGTTTTGAGAATCCACCCCAAATGAGCATGGGTTTTGAGAATCCACCACAAATGAGCATGGGTTTTGAGAATCCACCCCAAATGAGCATGCCTCCACCCCAAATGAGCATGCCTCCACCTCAAATGCCTTTTGTGGACGGGTATAAGCCGGCTCAAGACGATTTTGTTGGAGACATATACTTGGATTTAAATAATGAAATAAACTATTCGTTTGGAAGAAACAATCAAGAATCAAGAATCAAGAATCAAGTTCCGGCACTGGTAATTTAAATCAAGTTTTGGAAAAACTTGATTTAGTTATTAAATCTCATGATACGCATCATCAGTATTATCAGTATCAAATATAATTTAACTTCTTATGTAAAATAATTTTATATTGTAAAGTTAATTATTATTTTACACAGGGATATCTGAATGACAACATCAATCCATTCATTTCAAGGATAGATGTAATTTTTTATTACGGAGAAAATTATTGCAAATTTATTTAATAATTAAAATGTATGTATTTTTTTTTAATTTTTTTATTAAATGCAGAGATTTGCCTCCGGGAGTGAAAGTAAAGAAAAAGTGGTGGTAGAAGATGATGACGATGATGTTGCAAATGATATGGATATGTCTAAATTTAAAACCCCGTTATCACATATGCTTAGCTCGTGCAAAGACAAGGTCAATTTTGTAAATTTCTTGTATTTAATTTCTCTCCATCTTATTACACTTTATGAATTTGCAGTTCACCTCAATAAAGGGACGGGGAAGAAGAATAAAGAAAAAATCAAAGTTGTTAAAGTCACCATTTCAAGAATTTGATTCTACACCTCGTGATAAAGAGGAAGAATTTTCTGAACAGTTAATTAATAACTTGATTGGTCGACAAAATTAATGGGTATACACAGAATATCATCCCAATGTAGGTATGGATTCTGATTTTTGGAAAAAAGCAACCACTGGTTGGTTTGATACGCCAGTAAGTGTTATTATACATTTAATTTTTAAATACTAATTAATTTTTAATTTAATAATTAATCTAACTTACTTTTTGTAGCATATGTCCTGCTGGATTAACAAGTTATTGTTGGAAAGAGATCCAGAAGCTGATTGGACGATTTTACCATCATTTTTCTTGTTTTCTGTTAAGATGTTTAAAACGTGGTTTCATGATCTCACAAGTGGTCAAATGTGGCCATTTCCGGCTATCGAACATGTTGATATTGTAAGTCTCAAACCTTATAAGTTGTGGTTACTGTTTATACATTGTAATAACTAATGTTTAATTACCATACAGTTTTATGTACCGGTAAATATGGATAATCAACATTGGTGTCTTACAGTCATAGACATTCCGAAGTGGTCAATGACTGTATATGATAGGTGAATATGTAATTTATTTAAATTAATAATAATACTATTTATAATTATTTTTTATTAAAATTCTAAATAACCTTTTTTTGTTATAGTTACCCAGAAATTTGCTCGGCCGAAAGAACCGATATGTTGAACTTTCTGGATTATATGTTTACCACATGGTTGGCCTATAATAACTACGATATGGGACCTACTTTTCGGTATCCTCCATTTGAGCGAACCTATCCGATTTCGGTTCCACATCAGAGTGGATCAGTAGGCGACTGTGGAGTTTGGGTTTGCATATTTTTACAGAGACTGACTTCTAATGAAGAATTGTACATTTCTAACGAAGACACCGCTAAAACGGCAAGAGAATTTCGTT
This sequence comes from Mikania micrantha, assembly GCA_009363875.1. Classification (NCBI taxonomy): domain Eukaryota; kingdom Viridiplantae; phylum Streptophyta; class Magnoliopsida; order Asterales; family Asteraceae; genus Mikania; species Mikania micrantha. The sequence goes on from CM018695.1 coordinate 60,137,551, forward strand.
GTAATTTTTGTAAACTGATGTACGAGAAAAAATTTAGGGTGCATTCAACAAAGAGTGTTTTAACATTAAATATGTAAACGTTGTAATTATTAATATTTTATCATTTTTGTTTCGTTCTTTTTTATTATTTTTAATATTTAACCATTTTTAATTATCTATTTAATTATGCCAAAAAATTTAAAAAAATAGTTTTTTTTTTTTAAAAACCAATATAGGCGCCCGGCCCATGTATCCATTTTTTTAATTTTTTTTTTTTACTTGAAGTATACCCAATACGGGCGCCCGGCCCATATCCGAGATCCATTGTGGGCGCGCCGCCCACATCCATTTTTTTAATTTTTTTTTTACTTGAAGTATACCCAATACGGGCGCCCCCGAGATCCATTGTGGGCGCGCCGCCCACATCCATTTTTTTATTTTTTTATTTTTTTTTTACTTGAAGTATACCCAATACGGGCGCCCGGCCCATATCCGAGATCCATTGTGGGCGCGCCGCCCACATCCATTTTTTTAATTTTTTTTTTTATTTGAAGTATAAACTATCATTTCTTGCCTATAAATACTATGAAAGAAAATTTTTCATTTGCGTTCCAACATATTTGGTTAAAAATGTTTGAGTTACTAAAGTTTTTGGGGCTTAGTAACTATTTTATAAAACTTGAAAATTGCAATTCTTATTGAGTTAAAACCACTTAGTTTTAATTCTTATTGAATTAAAACCACTTACATATATAAATATGTTTTTAATTATTTTTTATATTTAATTTTTTTGCTCGTAATGGACGATGGGTTTTAAAAAATTCCAACATTTGTTTGTGTGTAATAGGTTTTACAAAATACTTAACGAGACATAAATTGCCAAATTTAATGTAAATTTGGTGTGCTGAACTGTAAACCTTGCACTTCTATAGCTAATCAGAAGGTAAATCGCGTGACTAAGGGAAAATTTGGTGGTGCCGCTCAAGTTTGTATAACTAGTTTGTATAAAACATTAATATGATGTAATTTTTACATTTTTTTCTGTAACTTTTTGATTATTGTAGTATGATCGTTTGTACAAATTTATTGATAGTTATTATGTTTAATTGTTTATGGGCGTTCAGACTATAACCAAATTTTTTTAATAATTTTTAATTAAAGAGAAATAATAAGTGCTAATAATATCTTAACTACTACAATTAAAATTCATTCAAATCGTAACAGTAATAATTTTGGCCACTTGTCCCTACTAAGAAATCTCGAAAATTATCTGCGTCAACGTACTTTGTTGTTTCCTTATTTTTTCCATAAACTTTTGATGATGACGGAACTTGTGATGCCAATGGAGTTTTGCATTGATGACGCATATGTCCATTATGATGGCATCTTGAACATATTGTTGGGCCTGTTTCTTCACCTCGAGATGGAATTCGTTTATTTTCTCGTGGACGACCAGCTTGCCTTCGATCCATTTGAGGGGTTTCTAAAAATTCAATAGCTTCTTCTGCTTCCCATTCATATTCATCTGGAACCGTATTTACAGACTCAGCGTATGTGGCAACGTGAACCTCGTTTTTAAACTAGTCCATCGCCCAATGGGTACAATCGGATTGTTTCAAAAAAACAGATACAACAATCACATGACCACATGGCAAACCAGATAACTGCCATTTGCGACAACCACATTTTTTGTTGAAAACATCAACGATACATCGGTGACATCCGTCGTCAACGTTAAAATGATACTCATCAACACCCCTTACTGTCCAAGTTTTGGATTTTTGTATTCTTTTAGATATTTTGTTTTCAGCCCACTTGGTTAGGTGGTGGGCATTTTTTGCTGTTGGATAAAAAATATTAAATTATTAAAAAATTAAATAAATTATAATCAACCAGTTCTAATATAATATCTTACCACCAAGTTTTCGTCGTTCAAAATACCATTTCTGGAGCAAGGAAACAAAAAAATCAATTAGTTTTGTGATCGGTAATTTTCTCGCGTTTCGAGACAATGCGTTAATAGACTCGGCACTGTTCGAAGTCATTATATTGAACCGTTGAACAGGGCAGTGCGACCGTGCTCATTTATGAAACCCAACTCTTGTTAGTGTCTCCCTGATTACCGGCCGCATAGCACATAACGCATTATAGTTAGTTTCAAAGTCACTGATTGTGTACGCTTTACAGGTTGCCCACCATAAGCTTTCTTGCGCTTTACCCTTTAAACGTAAATTAACCATTAAATGTCGGCAACAAAGACCATGATATGCGAGCGGGTACACTGTTCTGATTGCCAAATCAATAGAAGACGCTCTGTCAGAAATAATAGCAAGTTCCGGATGATCCGCTATGCCATCTTTTAGTTTAGACAAAAACCAAGTCCATGCATCACCGCTTTCAGTTTTCCCGACACCGAATGCAATTGGTAAAATTTGGTTATTTCCGTCCATACCAACTGCAAGAAACATGGTGCCTTTAAAAGTACCTTTCAGATGTGCCCCGTCTATTATTATTATAGGCCGCATACAATTAACAAAACTTCGGACCTGCAATTAATTTAAAAATAAAATATCTAACTTTTCCGTTAGTGGATTGATTATATCTTCAAAATAAATAACTTACAGCTGCACCAATAGCAATAAAAACCATTTCAAAACGGTTAAACTCGTCCCTCAGAATGTGAGTAATTGTTCCAGGGTTAGCTAACTCAAGATTGTGACAATATGCAGGGAGTTTGACAAAAGCCTCCTCGGCTGATCCGGACAAAAGCTGTTCCGCATAATGTTTTCCTCGCCATGCCTGTTTGTAAGATATATTAACATTAAACCTTTGATTGATGTCCTTCACGATTTCTTTTCCCCGATAAACACGTCCACAGTCGGTAAGTTGATCTTTTATGATATGGCCGATAACTTTTTTATTTGCATTTCTAATATTAGGATACGTCTGCGTTCTTGAACATGTGTGCTCGTTTTTAAAAGAAGTGACATGAAAAGCATTAGTATCCTTATAAGTAGAAGCTCTTAATACCCACTCACAGTTATCACAACAACATTTCACAACAAACCTTTCTTTTGATGACTTTTGCACTTTGAATTCAAAACACTCATTTAAAGCCATCATTGATACTTCTAACTTTAATTCTTCTTTATCTTTAAAAACTTTGTTAACAATTGGATGTGTAGATGATGATAATAAAACATTGGAAATGCTTGTTTCGTAATTTTGAAAGGTTTCGTTGTTATCAATATATTGGTTGTTTGTGTCAAAATTATTAGGCTCATTACTAAAATCATTCATGTTGTTAAATGGAATGTTTAAATCCGGAACAACATCTTTTTTTTAGAATTAGACCCATGTGATGAGTCTTTTCTGCCAAGAGGTAGACGAACCGTAAAAGAGTCAACAACATAAAGATAACATATGTCTGTATGATTTTTCTCTATAATTTTTAAAAACACAGACATATCGTTGTCATCGTATATGTCAACGGGATACACATATGTTGAAAACTTATAAGATAAACGTCTTATATGTTGAATACCAAAACGAACTGAAATCAAATTAGTCAGCTCACCATAGCTGATTTTAGAAGAAAAATATAGACCACGACGAATACAATCAACTGGAACATAATCGTATAGACCATCTTTATGTTCCCAGTTACCACCCATACAAACTATAACGGTGAACTCCATATTTTAAAATGGTAAAAAACGAAATTTTTACGAAATTTTTAATTTGTGTCTGTTTGATGAATGTGAAAAACTTTAACAAAAAATGGATTTTTATAGGCAAAAAATTAATTTTTTTTTTAAATCGAGTTCATGGGCTGGACGCCCGTAGTCGAAAATTCATAATGGGCGGGACGCCCATAATGAGGTAAGGGGGAAAAATTAATTTTTTTTTAAAAAAATCGAGTTAATGGGCGTACGCCCGTAGTGGAAATTTCATAATGGGCGGGACGCCCGTAGTGGGTTCCCGCTTAAAATTTCAAAAAAAAGGGCGGGACGCCCGTCTTTAGGTTCGGGACGCCCATAGCTAGGTTCGGGCGCCCACAATGTGGTTCGGTTCTATTAGTCGACGACGCCTACAAAAAAAAAAATTGACTATAGGCGGGACGCCCACAACACGCGTGTCAGAGTGGGCTCGACGCCCGTGACCGGGTGTTTTTTTTTACGGGCGTCGTAGCATTTTTATGGGCGTGGGCGCCTATAGAGGCCACGTGGCGAACCCGAATTGGTCGAGAATGGTGGGCGGCGCCCGGAGAACCATGGACGTCGGCGCCCATGGTAGTGGACATTTTGGGAAATTTCTTTATGGGCGTGGTTAATATGGGAATTTTCCCTTTTTTGTGCATATCTAAAGTAGGCACAAGGAGTTGTTGCTTCTACTTTATTACTCTATTGTGTAGGACATTGATAGGTTAAGGCCACACGGAGTGGCACCCGGGGAAAGCCGGGGAATGGCTTTTGCCGGCCGGTGATGATCGGGAACACCACCCCCCCGGTTTCGGGGTGGGGTGTTTCGGTGTGGACTCGCCGATTCAAGCCGAAGATGGGGAAAAAAATGTAGCCGTTGCAACGGCTGTTTTTAAAAAAAAAAAAAAAACCAATTTTTTTTTCTATTTAAACAACTCAAAAACCAACCAAAATCTCACACTTTTTTTCTCTCACACTCTTTATCATTTTATTCTTTCATTCTTCACTCAAATTTTTTAAACTTTAAAACAATGGATCCATTGACGTTGGAGCTTCCCACAATTGAAAGTAAATCGTCAAATTTTTTAAACTTTTAATGTAATTTTATATTTTATTTTTAATGAATCTATTTAATTTTTATTATTATTTGTTGTTAAAATAATTAATTAAAAATAAGATTTGAAAATGGGGAAAAGTGGGGAAAAGTGGGACGACACCGTGTAAAATGGGGAGAAGTGGGGAAAAGTGGGGAAAGCTGATGTGGCGCTGATGTGGCAGTGGGGAAAAGTGGGGAAGGGTGGGACGACTCCTAGTCCCCTAATAAGACAGGTAGAGGAAGAGTTTTCCAGCATCTTTTTTTTCAATGCAAACCCTGTTTAGGTACAATTACACAAAAGAAAATGTCTAAGTTTTTCTTTTCCGTTAATTTGGTACTTAAAATGGTCAATAATAATCAAATTAAAGAAATATCTTACTTGTGAAAATTTCAATCATTAACCTGTCACAAAAGACTTTCTTTACTTTTGACCAATTTTTGTGCATATGATGCTTCATGAGTACTAGGTAGTTGTCCCTCACGACAACATACGATGTCATACTAGGGCTGTTCAAAAAACTCGCGGCTCGCGGCTCGCTCGAAGTTCACTTGAAAAAAGTTCGAAAAAAGCTCGGCTCGAAAAAGGCTCGACTCGAAAAGAGCTCGGCTCGATAAAAGCTCGATACAAACGAGCCGAGCCCGAGCCAGGGTTGGCTCGGCTCGAGCTCGACTCGTGGCTCGACTCTTGGCTCGGCTCGTGGCTCGGCTCGTGGCTCGGCTCGATTTTTAGCATATATATATGTGTATATTAAATTATATATACACACACATAAGTTATATTACACACAAACATATAAATATATGTATATAAATATATATACATACATATATATTATACATAATATATATATACTTATTTATATATATATATATACTTATTATTTATATATATATTTAATATCTTATACACAAATTTATATAAATATATATATTATGTATAATATATATGTATGTATCTATATACACACACATATTATATATACACATATAGATATATTAAATTATATATATATAATAGATTATATATATATATAAAATGGATTTTATATATATAAGAGATTTTATATATATTTAATTTTATATAGTAGATTTTATATATATTATATATGTATGTTTGTAAAGTGGAGGATGAGGTTAAAAAAAAAAAAAAATCGAGCTGACTCGTGGCTCGGCTCGAGTTTTTTTACGAGCTCGAGCTCGATTTTTTGGCTCGAAAAAATTTTCGAGCTGGCTCGGCTCGGCTCGAAAAGTCTCGAGCTCGAGCTCGGCCTGGCTCGGCTCGGCTCGATTACAGCCCTATGTCATACCCCGAGATTCTTCCTATTCATTTCAGTGTTAATGGATTTTATTTTTCACTTTTGTGAAAAATAAAAAAGTGATGTCATATTACTATGATATGCTATTATATTACGAATGTTTAAACGATTAATACTTACTTGATAATATCACACACAAATATAATTATCACACATTATACGTGAGATTGTATAAATATAAGACTCTTTTAATAGCGAGCTTTCAATAATTTCATGGTTCTTTTATCTGTGAATCTATCTATTTTAATAAATAAAGATTTTTAGATACACATGATGTGTTCCTAGACCACATTAAGTTGGTTTATCGCATCTCTTTCTTATTAAATTCATATCATATTAAATAATGATATTAAATATTTGATATAATTTTTATATTTTTTGAAAATAAAAAATATTTGCTAAGACATTTAAATACACACTTTATGCGAAAAAATAATTATTATAAAATATAAAATTTTCAAAAACAGTTAAAACAAAATGTTTAAAGAAATAAACTTTAAAAAAACTTGTGTTATTATTACTTAAAAGTATTAAACTATACTTAATTTTAATTATATTTTATATTTAGATATTTTCTTATATTGTTTAAATTTTTATTAGCAACTATTTGTTATAGTTTTTATTCAACGTGTGAATATAGGGTAATAAAATAGTTTGTAATAAATACATGATCTCATTGGCAATGAATTCATTACTCGTGCAAGGCTCCTTTGTCGGTGAATGTACAAAATTTACAAGACTTCTTCAACAATTACTTGCAACAAACGAAGACTTTTTTTTTTATCATGTGTAACCACTAGGCTGTAAACGAAACGAATGTTCAGCGAACAGTTCGTGAACCGTTTGGCGGGAAGTTCGTTTATGTTCGTTCGTTTAATAAAGAAACGAACACGGACAAGAAATTTCGTTCGTTTAGTTAAAGGAACGAACATGGACAGAGGTCGTGTTCGTTCATTTGTATTTGTAAACGTTCGATAACATGTTCGTTTATGTTCGGTTAAATTCATTTATTATATTTATTCATTAAATGTGTTATATATTTTTAATATTTTTATTTTCGGTTTGATACCATAATATTTAAGTTATTTTTAATTTAATACTATAATATTTTAATTTATATATTTATAAATGATTATTTCCAATGCTTGAGATTACAAATGTTGATTTTACCGTTTAAATAATATGTGTTCGTTGGCGTTCGTGAACCGTTCGTAAACAAACAAAATTCCTTAATGAACGAACACGAACAAGAATTCTCGTTCTGTTAACGTTCGTAAACCGTTCGTGAACAAGTTAAAAGTTAAACGAACGAACACGAACAAGGGCTCGTTCGTGTTCGTTCGGTTCGTTTACAGACCTAGTAACCACTTTATCCACAATTTCCATATCACATTTTAGCTGTATATATTTTAATACGAATAAAAAGAGTGTACCTGATGCTTGATTTAGCTCATGTTTTACTTAGAGACGGGATCGCTTTGTGATATGATGTACGCAATCTTATCCTACAAATCTATGTAAAAGGTTGTTTCCATGACTTGCGCCTGTTTATTTGTGAATAACGACTCTTTATATAAGGAGCATACCTATGCGTGGGTGTAGGGGGTAGCCGCCCCCTTGAAATTTTTTCTCAACCTGCCTATTTCCAGACATAATAACAACATTATATGTATTGTATCTTTATTATGATTTTATATATAAAATTTAGTTTGATTGTCTTTTTTAGCATGATCCGTCCCAATTCGACCGAACCCGATATATATAGGAGATAAAAAAAATTTATTATATATCGATCCTTAAACAACTTTAAAAAATTTCCGCACCTCATGAAAAAAAAATGGTACACCACTTATTTATATGTTTATGTTTTTTTTTTGTTTTCTTTTGAATTAGTTCCAAAGTCAAAAAGAATGTGTTAAATTTACACAGCAACGTGCGAAATGCGATATTTAGTTAAACGCAGAGTATATTTGTCTGGAAACCAAATATTAGAAAAAAGATAGTCATCATTACCCAATGGCCACGCATACCGTTTAACATACGTTTGGAAAAAAGGACATCATGAGTCCACCACAATGACTTACAAGTTGAAAAACATGCATTTTAAACTTATTATATTAATATGTTAATATCCGTGTATTACACAAGTTGAATAAAAAAATTATGATAAATAGTTATCAATTAAATTTAAACACTATAAGATAATATTTAAATATAACATTTGATTAAAATTTTATATATTTACAATTTGTTTCTTTAAAAATTTCATTTTAAAAAATTGTTTTTGAAATTTTATATTTTATAATTATTTTATTTTTAAATTTTTTCTGATATTAATATATTTTTAGTGTATTAAAAAATATTTTTTTTCTTAATTTAAAATAGTATATTTAATATTATTATTTAATATAAGATGTATTTAATATGGGAGAGATGCGAAAAATTAAAGTTGAAGTGTTTTAGAAAATTGACATGTGTCCTTAGAAAACCTTTATTTATTAGAATACATAGATTATTTAGTAATTATAGCATTTTTATATTATTATTTATTTTAATTTTTTTTGCATGATGAAAATATAATTATATTGTAAACAATTTACATCTTTATTAACCAAACTCGATGTTCAACTGTTAACATATTTGTAAAACCCACATTTGTAAACCCCTCTAAGCCAACTAGAATTTTTTTTTTCTTTTTTTCCTTTTTTTTCCTTTCTCCATTTTTTTTGGATAACTAGAAATATTCGATTGCATTATTTAATTACATTGTCGTACCAAATGATTTAACAACGAAGAACTAGGGAAATTCAGGTCCTGTTTGTGGTTGTTTATTTAACATAAAAATATATTTTTGTCATAAGTGTTTATTAATTTATGATTTTTTTTAAATTAAGTTTTTAAAAAATCTATTCGGATTAGTTTTTCAAAATGACAAAAAAACAGCATTCTTATATTAACAATCATTTTAAGGTGGCAAATTGGCTTTTAATAATTCAAACTTTGATCAATTGGCCGCTGCCGGTTCAAACTATGAAAATCTCCAATAACGGTCCGAACTTTCGACATATTTACATCTGACAAACTGCTGTCAAAAAAAACTTATCGGCGTTAATTTTTTTTGAGTTTTGGACCGATTTTTTAGGGTTTTTGTTCAGAAAGAGAATACGAGTCGAATGACGTATAACTTACCTCGAAACGTTGCTCCAAATTTCTCGATTTGGTGATTTCTTTGACGAATTGAAAGTTTAAACACCTTGACGATTTCTTTGATGAATTGAAAGTTTAAACACCAAAATTGGGAAATTTAGAGCAACGTTTCGAAGTAAGTTATACGTCATTCGAATCATATTCTTCATCTCAACAAAAGCCCTCAAAAATCCGTTCGAAACTCGATGATTTTTTTACAATGGTCCGCCATAAGTAAATATATGTCGACCAACAGCGACCAATTGATCAAAGTTTGAATTATTTAAATCCAATTTATCTTTTAAGATTAGACGTCAGAACCTTAACATTTAAAGGCTAGAAGCCTAGAAATATGGTGAGTGAGTTTCAGGTTTTCGCCGTCAAGTTAGCCGGTTATGTGTGGACCATGAAGTGAACTGCTTTTAGGTTTTAGCAACTACCTATCTGGACCATGAAACCCATTTTCAACCTCCTACCTGGAGTCCTAAATAGCGGCAACCACAATAGTTGTTTGCATCAAAATTGGTGAAACACCCTACAAACAGCTTTTTTGTTATTTTAGAAACACAAATGTGTTACACTCACATTCAGAGGTGGCCTAACAGGCTTAAAGAGTAAAGATAGGGCTTAGGACCCCAAAACCTTATAGCCTTGTTTCTTAGCAAATTTTCTATATACGTTTGATTTTTGTTGAATTTATCCAAAACGAAAAAATCAGGGGAAAAAAATACAATTTTATATTTTACAGTGCAATAGTTTTGAGTTTTTTTTTGTGAAAAAAGTTTAATCACACAATATTTAATTTTTTTCACTCATTTAAAAATTTAACTTTTTATGTAATTTTGATTCTTATATTCTCTTTTTTTTTACATCTTCATCCTGATTAATATGATATTTTGATTTTTTTTATTTGATGATTAAATGTTCTAAGTGTTTCTTTGTGAGCCCCAAAAATCCCCACGCGTATAACACGTGTTTTAAAACACCCTCAGAGTTAGGTCCCAGATTTTTTTAAAATAAACAAGTGCATATTAAACTATGTTAGTTAAACATTCAACAAACCCCATTTACATTAAACTATCCACACAAAAAAAAACTTTTTTTTAACCAACAAACAAAACTCCAAAATGCGTTCAATCTGTATCATTACTAGCAACCCGATCACATGCGCCATCACCCTTTACGTTCACCTACAAAACACCACATTTAAATCACCATTAGTTCGTTAGAACTAAGTAAGAACACCTATGTATACTTATTGGTTCATAACGAAAGGTTATGGGATCCCAAAACGCGTTAAAACGACCAAAACGGACAATTTTGGACAACCCTAGCCGTAGGCTACGGCCTGGGCGTAGGCTACGGCCTGGGCGTAGGCTACTGCCTCCTTAACAGAATTCTCTGGGCGTAGGCTACTCCCCCTACAGCATCCAGATTTTCAGTTTTTCGCCTTTTACACCCCCGTGACCACCCTGGATCGTTTTAACCCTTCCGTTACCTCCAAATACATCCCATAACACCTTAAGGACATAACAACCAATTTCCAAACCTAATTTAATGATCTCATTATGTTTAATACCAAATGATTTGTTAAACAGGCCGTTTTCACCTAAACCCATTAACACCACTATTTCTCATCCAAACCAAATGGGACTTCCTTTGCACCCAAGGATTCTCATTTGTACAACATTATCAACATATTCAATCACATGAAAATCATGTTCATAGCACCTAAAAACAAATTTAAAGTGTTAGAACATATAAATCACCAATTAAAGTCAAATTATTCATCATTCTCTTGAGACTTCCTTTTTCACCTAGGATTCTCAAGGTACCTAATCACACCACTTATGATTTACCTAAGCTCCATAAATTCACCAAGGGAAGATCACACCACTTGTGATTCAACCCATTTCACATTTACACCTCATGTGAATTGTTTGACTATTTTTCAGTCAAACATCAAATAATAAGTTCACACACCTTGTGAATCATTCTTATATCACCACACCCTTTATAACCATAAGACTTTAAAATAACAAAGCAAAGATACACCTATTGCTGAACAAATTGACGGTCAAAAATTGATATCATTTGCCTAGAATAGATGATTTATTTGAAAAATTACAAGGAGCAACTTACTTTTCTAAAATCGATCTTCGGTCGGGGTATCATCAGTTACATGTTCATGAAGATGACATTCCAAAAACTGCATCTAGAACGCGATATGGACACTATGAATTTCTAGTTATGCCTTTTGGTTTAACTAATGCACCTGCTGTCACACCCCGAACCGGCGGGGTTGGATCGGATTCCCCGTCGGGCGGAAGGTTCTCGGGGCGCGATGTCGTGAGTGATAATCATGATGATTAGATTGTTTACATAGCATCAATGTTAAGAATAACTAAAGCACAATCAAGCATTAACTAGGATTACAAAGTTAAATTACAATATCAATGTTCAGTAATTTAACTAAGTAAACCTAACAAAAGAATCAATGTTTTCTATCTTGTAATCTGTACAAGACATTCAAAAGCGATTCGTATGAATAACAAAATATGTGCTTTCAAAATCAACTAGGTCCTCTATCTAGGCCGCCTAGCATGCAATCCAAAAGCCTTAGCTTAAACATGTTCATCACCTGAGAAAGCATGTAAGAAAACAAAGTCAACACAACAGTTGGTGAGTTCATAAAGTTTATAAGTTTAAAATAGTTTTAACAAACCTCTTTCGGTAAAACCTTAGTCTTATTAACTTCGCATGTAATATCCAAATCGGTATGCTTATATATAGGGCATACCCCTGAGTCGAGCCTACAACCCGCTCAGATGCCGTCCCACCACATACTAACCCGCATATGACACTGTTGTTAATAATAATTAAGCATTTTACCTATCATTCAACCCATTCTTCGTCATAGCTTTAGTTTACTATTTCAAAGTTTACAAGTCTATAGCATTCGTAAGTATTAGCTTCAATGTAAGTTTAACAAGCATCATAGTTTCACACACCATAGTTTAGCTTTCACTAATCTCATGCGTGAGTACAAGCCCTGCTATAACAGAAGTTTAGCAATTACGTAGCTCACGGCTAGATACAAGCCCTGCTCTGGCAGAAGTTTAGCCATTACGTATCTCATGAATTAGTTAAGCCTATTCTAGCAATTACGTGTCTCCTATACAAGATACAAGCCCTGTTATAGCAGAAGTTTAGCAATTACGTATCTCATACATAGACACAAGCCATGCATACCCAAATAGTTCCAGCATTTACATATCTCATATAAGCAGACACAAGCCCTGCTATAGCAGAAGTTTAGCAATTACATGTCTCTTATATCTAGATAATAGCTTAGCCTCGTCATAGTTTAGCTTTCAAGTATCTCAATACATGGGTACAAGCCTTGCTATAGCAGAAGTTTAGCAATTACGTAGCCCATGATTAGATACAAGCTTAGCATTTCGCGCGCAATCATAGTTTCAAGCATATAGTTTCGAGCATTAGCATATAGTTTAACCATGAAATTCATAGCATGAGCATCAAGTTTATAGTTTAAACCTCTAGTTTGTAGCATAAGCATTAAGCCTCAAGTTTAAGCATTTAGTTTCTAGCATAAGCCTCAAGAATCAAGTTCAAGCATTTCGTTTCAAGCATAAGCATCAAGCATTTAGTTTCAAGCTTCTAGTTTGTAGTATAAGTATCAAGTTTCAAGATCAATCATCAAGTATATAGCTTCCCAAGAATAATAGTTTCCAAGCATAAGCGTTGTCATAAGTACCATGATTATGTTTAAAAGCATTAAATAACATTTCAATAATTTATTAAAATGTTTAACACAGTCCCGAAGTAAAACAAATAAGTTTAAAAGGGGACAAATGAACTCACCTTGTGTCCGTAGTAGTTGACTAATGATGCTAGCGGTCAGTATACTAAAAACAAGACTAAATTTAATCTATTTAACCTAAGCTAAAGACTCAAAATCTAATCCTAGACCTATACTTAACCTAAACACCTAGTAATAATCGGAAAACCTAAACTAGACCGCTTCTAAGGCAAGTGTACCTATCGGTGGCAGAATAGCTGGTGGAAGTCCGGATATCGAACCAATGGACACTAGTATAACAAACTAATACCTAGACTGTGAACTAACTAAGGTAAAAGATGGGGGGTTTTGGTGCAAACTGATAACCTAATCTGACTGATCTGACTGGAACACTAAACTAAACTAAAACAGCAAACTAAAACTGATAATGAAACTGGAATCTAACTGCAGTAAGGAAAACTGGTGTATCTAGGCTGGGAATCAAAAGTATGACAGATGCTGATCTGGACTGACTTATGCAGGATGAAGACTAGGATCTTAAGGAACAGATTAATGAATACCTAATGGGACCCAGATCAGATACCAGGTAACTCCAATGGGAATCCTAAGGCTGTAATGTATGCACTAGTCTATCGGGTCACCATCCGGTTTTCCCGATATGCAATTGCACTCTAACGGGTGAATCACCTCCCGGATTTCTCCACCCGTTTGTATCCTAAGACACTAGAGAGCTATAAAGTTGACAACTTTGACATGGATTGACACTAACACTAAGTAGATCTAAGACAACGCCCTCCCGGGTCGTTTAACTCAAAAATCCCAAGTGTGAGAGACCAACCATCTAACCTATCACCTCCCGGATTTCTAGGTTAGGTCGCACATGCAAATAACAATACTTAATGAAGTCTAATCCTATGGAATGTGATCAACAACCCATAAACTAACCTAAAACACAAAGTAGTAGGCCTAACATGCATCTATGTGTGGAAAGAGCTTCCTAAACACATGTGGATCAAACATTCACCAAATATAATCATTCAACACATGCAAATATCATCAAAGTTTCAAACTTTACAGCTGATTACAAAGCATATATCATCCATAAGCATAAATCATGTCCAAAATCATCAAAGATCAAAACTTTATCATCCCAAACCTAGATACAACCATAGATCTAGCAACAAATCATACCAACAGTAAATAAACAAGTCTGAAATATGTCTAAATACATGAAAGATCAAAGCTTTAAACTAAGAACATGTAAAGATAAGGAAAATACTCAAGAACAAGGTCCTTCTTCACTTCAACAAGCCCTAATCAAGCTCTTCCTTCCATGGTTAAGCTCCAGCAGCCTCCTAGCTCCATTAGGGTTCCAAAGACGCCGAAAAAAGACCCTTAAAACGGTTGGAATGCGATCAATTTATAGAGGGCTTGAAATTAGGGTTTTAGGCTCAAAAATCATCTGGGGTGTAACACCTATCGAGCATGCATGAAGTCAGGCGTTACGCGCGGGATTTTTGGGATCGCCAGAGAATGTCTTCGCGCGCAACGCCTGGGACCAACCATCCCCGCTAGGCGTTGCGCCTAGGGTTACTTTCTTGATTTCTTCGTTTGTTTCACCCTCTCTTGATTCCGACGCTCGTTTGCCTTCATTTCCGCTCATCCGGGACACATTCCTGCACAAAAACACTAAAATGTAAAAAGGAACTAAAATCGACTCGAAATATTTACAAAACTAATGAAAACTGACTCGAATATGTACAAAAACGGATGTGTTAAACTAACACATCAAAAATACCCACACTTAAACCTTTTTGGTCCTCGAAAATGCTAACAAAATATAATCATAGATCAGGGCTTGGTTTTTATTATGCAATCCTTGAGTATTAACCACGATTGTTGGTATAATGGTCCAATCTAAACCCAAACACCAATTTCAAGTTCCCTAATCATGATTTATTTATGTTCAAGTATAATCATTCATCTTATGGATCACATCCCTTGGTCAAAACGAGTTATCTTAATCCTAAACAACAGCTTTCAAGGCACATGATTAAATCAAAAGACTTAAACCACCCTTTGTATGCAAACTACCTAGACAAAGTTAAAATTTTACCTAATGATGGAGATGGATGAAGGTGTGAGCATTTTGCCTTTTTATTCTCTCATTTTTCTTTTTCTTTTACCTCACTTGAGCATATCACAGCACTGTTTCACTCGGTTATGAGCCGGGGTATGACAACTGCCTTTTAGCTCTTATTCTCTCTTTCTTTTATTTGCACAGGCTCAGCTCACTTAGTGGATTGTGGAATTTCTTTTATTTAGCGGGCGCCATAAGTCTCGGATTTATTTTCATAAAAAGAGAATCATATGTGCCAGGTTTAAATTTTAAAAATTCTAGGCTGTTAGTTTACAGAGGTTCCTTTATTCACTATTACTTAGTTTCAGATTTCCCGAATTTTCCAAGTCTTAAACCCACAAGAATCCTGAATTTAAGTTTATTCTATCAATCCAAAGGAACTTTCTATCGGCTGGGCCTACCAACAAATCCCACATCAATACACAAGTTAGCCTCTAAAAACCTAAGCCCTATTCATAATCCGATCATCTTCCCTTTATAAAATGCAAGCAAGAACAAGGACATTTTTAAGACTCTAGCTATATACATCCTAAAACTCTAGACTCAATCAGAAAATGCAAAATAAATAAATAAACAAACAAATATTTACAGAAAGATAAAACTAAGGTAAAAAGTGGGAAAGACTTAGCTGATCACGCAACATCAGCACAAGTGAGTCTAATCCGAAAAGAAGTCAGTCAACAGCTGGCCGTTTGCAAATGAAGTAGTCTAAGTAGCCGCCACCCGAATGTAATTGAGTACGAGTGGTTAAAACCAGACTGCAAATTAAGATCTAAAACACCCAACCAGATTAACTGAAAATAAAAAGACTCAAATTCTGACTTGAATAATATTTACAATGACTCAATTGAAAGAAAAAATCTTTTTTGTGAAGTTTTTTTTTTTTGATTTTTTTTTAATTTTTTTGAGTTTTTAACTTAAAAAATAATTACAATTTCATTATTTAATTACAGGTTCTAAATTATTTACAAAATTTTATAAACATTTGACTTGATATATACAATGACTTGTTTTTACAAAATTTAAAAACTAAAAGGCGCCAGCCTGACATACCCACACTTAGAACAACACATTGTCCTCAATGTGGATTCAGAACTGGCTAACAAAAACAAATATAAAAATAAAAAAAATGTACAAAAGGTTAGCACAAACTCCCTGAATATATGTAGGCGTGTCATAAATGGAGTCCCGCGCCTCTAAATATACAACAACACTCATATACAATTGTTAATACAACAAATGAATTATAATTTATACACACAACACGATATATAATGCAACTAATAAATTATAGAATTAAACAATTATACAACCAACACATTACAAATATTTTACAATAAAAATACACAACCAATGTACAACATTCATATACAACCACAATAATAACAGGAAATAAATTAAACACAACCACGGAATAAACAAAAAGAAACAGACATACCAAAATAGGTAACATATATAATGTTTTGTCCGAATACATACAACTGAAAGAAAATACATCAACTAAACTAAATACAAACTACTCCTCATCCTCATCCGCGCCCTCATCGGGCTCTGTGTCTGTGTCGTCCTCGGGGTCGGATGGAAGGTGAGGGTCTGGCATCCGAGGGGCCCACTCAACCTCGAGATGAGCCGCTATGCGCTTTACGCTGTCCTCAATAGCGTCTAATCTCTGAAGGAGATACCGCTGGGTAAGACGAGGACGAGCAGGATGGCGTGGCGGGGCATCACGAGGTGGTCGCTCCCCCCGGTGCAAAATGCTGTGCGTCAATGGCGGCGGGACGGCGGGGGCATGCTCTGGGGCCGGCAAGATAGGCATCCAACGAGGTGGTGAATCAAAGGTCACCATCCCAGCTGTCTGCATGTCATATAGCTCGTAGGGCGTCGTCTCCGGGCCTCTCGTAACATGCTCAACTGGATAAGTGAGGAATACCCGGAGAACGTGCGCCAAATGCCCTATGTATGGCCCCATATCGAGGCGCGCCGTGCGGCCCCCCGGCGTGGCCTCGCCAGTGTGAATTCTGATTCCAACTAGGTTTGGGGTTGAAAGACCTATCCAACCAGAATTTATGGCCTCAACCTGTGCCTGATCGGTAACCGGACACTTAGCAGTACTATGTCCACCACGACAAATCTCGCACCGAGCAGCTGCCATCTTTAGTTCTTTAATGTCCTTCGCCAGTGCCTCTAAGGCGGCGGCAGTGCTCGTGGCGGGTGAAACATGGTGCATCCCTCGAGTCGGGATAGGCGGTGCGATAGTCGGCTTGGCTGCCGGTGCAGCCCTCCTCACATAGGATGGGTCCTCATACTCCGCTAAGGCGAAATCCTCGAACATCGCCTCGCACTCTTCCGGCTCCTTCTTGTCCATAATGTGCCCCCCATCAGCGGTATTAAATCTCTGCTTCGTCTCCAACGTCAGTCCATTCTAGAACTTCTCGACAAGGGCCCAATCAGATAGGATGTGTTGTGGGCATCTGCTCAGAAAGGAGTTGAATTTCTCCCACGCCAAGTAGTATGGCTCATTATCGTCCATTCTAAACGAATGGATCTGATCCCGTAATCTGGCAGATTTAGAAGGAGGATAATACTTCTTCAGAAATTTCGTCTGAAGGTCAGCCCATGTAGTGATCGAGTCCCTGGGAAGAAGATTCAGCCATGTAGCAGCTCGTCCGGCGAGTGTGAATGGGAACAAACGAAGGTAGACGGCCTCCTCGGAAACTCCATTGATGCGGAACGTGTCGCATATACGCACAAAGAGAGATAGATGGCCTGGTGCATCCTCGTCGTCCAGGCCATGAAACTGGGTCGAATTCGTGATCGTCGACATCACGTGAGAAGGGATCTGCCAGGTGTTGTTGTTGACACCCGATCTTGTGATGGCAGACCGGGCTCCAACAACCCCATGACTGGCTAGCTCGTGAACAGTCCGCCTCTGTGGCGGATGTGGTGGGGATCCATGTCAAGAGAGGGATCAAGAAAACTTACCTGCTGTCGGGCCCGCAGGATCTGCTCTGGTGATGTAAGTTCGAACTCTGGTGCTCCACAAGATCGGGTATGGGGCATGCAAATACCGACACCCCAATCAAACAAGCAAGTAAGACTCACATATGCACAAAGAAAAATCCTTAATCTAAGGCTCAAATAACAGATAACAAATAAAGGCACTAAGAAGAAAAAAATAAATACTAAACCTAAAAAGGAAAACTAAACTAATAGGGGGGAAAGAAAGAAAGAAACAGGAAAAGAAGCAACTAAAGGCCACAGTCTAAATAATTGTTGCTATTGCCTAGTATCCCCGGCAACGGCACCAAAAACTTGATGCTAGCGGTCAGTATACTAAAAACAAGACTAAATTTAATCTATTTAACCTAAGCTAAAGACTCAAAATCTAATCCTAGACCTATACTTAACCTAAACACCTAGTAATAATCGGAAAATCTAAACTAGACCGCTCCTAAGGCAAGTATACCTGTCGGTGGCAGAATAGCTGGTGGAAGTCCAGATATCGAACCAATGGACACTAGTATAACAAACTAATACCTAGACTGTGAACTAACTAAGGTAAAAGATGGGGGGGTTTTGGTGCAAACTGATAACCTAATCTGACTGATCTGACTGGAACACTAAACTAAACTAAAACAGCAAACTAAAACTGATAATGAAACTGGAATCTAACTGCAGTAAGGAAAACTGGTGTATCTAGGCTGGGAATCAAAAGTATGACAGATGCTGATCTGGACTGACTTATGCAGGATGAAGACTAGGATCTTAAGGAACAGATTAAGGAATACCTAATGGAACCCAGATCAGATACCAGGTAACTCTAATGGGAATCCTAAGGCTGTAATGTATGCACTAGTCTATCGAGTCACCTTCCGGTTTTCCAGATATGCAATTGCACTCTAACGGGTGAATCACCTCCCGGATTCCTCCACCCGTTTGTATCCTAAGACACTAGAGAGCTATAAAGTTGACAACTTTGACATGGATTGACACTAACACTAAGTAGATCTAAGACAACGCCCTCCCGGGTCGTTTAACTCAAAAATCCCAAGTGTGAGAGACCAACCATCTAACCTATCACCTCCCGGATTTCTAGGTTAGGTCGCACATGCAAATAACAATACTTAATGAAGTCTAATCCTATGGAATGTGATCAACAACCCATAAACTAACCTAAAACACAAAGTAGTAGGCCTAACATGCATCTATGTGTGGAAGAGCTTCCTAAACACATGTGGATCAAACATTCACCAAATATAATCATTCAACACATGAAATATCATCAAAGTTTCAAACTTTACAGTTGATTACAAAGCATATATCATCCATAAGCATAAATCATGTCCAAAATCATCAAAGATCAAAACTTTATCATCCCAAACCTAGATACAACCATAGATCTAGCCACAAATCATACCAACAGTAGATAAACAAGTCTGAAATATGTCTAAATACATGAAAGATCAAAGCTTTAAACTAAGAACATGTAAAGATAAGGAAAATACTCAAGAACAAGGTCCTTCTTCACTTCAACAAGCCCTAATCAAGCTCTTCCTTCCATGGTTAAGCTCCAGCAGCCTCCTAGCTCAATTAGGGTTCCAAAGACGCCGAAAAAAGACCCTTAAAACGGTTGGAATGCGATCAATTTATAGAGGGCTTGAAATTAGGGTTTTAGGCTCAAAAATCATCTGGGGCGTAACGCCTATCGAGCATGCATGAAGTCAGGCGTTACGCGCGGGATTTTTGGGATCGCCAGAGAATGTCTTCGCGCGCAACGCCTGGGACCAACCATCCCTCCTAGGCGTTGCGCCTAGGGTTACTTTTCTTGATTTCTTCGTTTGTTCACCCGCTCTTGATTCCGACGCCCGTTTGCCTTCATTTCCGCTCATCCGGGACACAATCCTGCACAAAAACACTAAAATGTAAAAATGAACTAAAATCGACTCGAAATATATACAAAACTAATGAAAACTGACTCGAATATGTACAAAAGTGGATGTGTTAAACTAACACATCAAAAATACCCACACTTAAACCTTTTTGGTCCTCGAAAAAGCTAACAAAATAGAATCATAGATCAGGGCTTGGTTTTTATTATGCAATGATTTAACAATCTTAAATCCTTGTGTATTAACCACGATTGTTGGTATAATGGTCCAATCTAAACCCAAACACCAATTTCAAGTTCCCTAATCATGATTTATTTATGTTCAAGTTTAATCATTCATCTTGTGGATCACATCCCTTGGTCAAAACGAGTTATCTTAATCCTAAACAACAGCTTTCAAGGCACAGGATTAAATCAAAAGACTTAAACCACCCTTTGTATGCAAACTACCTAGACAAAGTTAAAATTTTAACCTAATGATGGAGATGGATGAAGGTGTGAGCATTTTGCCTTTTTATTCTCTCATTTTTCTTTTTCTTTTACCTCACTTGAGCATATTACAGCACTGTTTCACTCGGTTATGAGCCGGGGTATGACAACTGCCTTTTAGCTCTTATTCTCTCTTTCTTTTATTTGCACAGGCTCAGCTCACTTAGTGGATTGTGGAATTTCTTTTATTTAGCGGGCGCCATAAGTCTCGGATTTATTTTCATAAAAAGAGAATCATATGTGCCAGGTTTAAATTTTAAAAATTCTAGGCTGTTAGTTTACAGAGGTTCCTTTATTCACTATTACTTAGTTTCAGATTTCCCGAATTTTCCAAGTCTTAAACCCACAAGAATCCTGAATTTAAGTTTATTCTATCAATCCAAAGGAACTTTCTATCGGCTGGGCCTACCAACAAATCCCACATCAATACACAAGTTAGCCTCTAAAAACCTAAGCCCTAATCATAATCCGATCATCTTCCGTTTATAAAATGCAAGCAAGAACAAGGACATTTTTAAGACTCTAGCTATATACATCCTAAAACTCTAGACTCAATCAGAAAATGCAAAATAAATAAATAAACAAACAAATATTTACAGAAAGATAAAACTAAGGTAAAAAGTGGAAAAGACGTGGCTGATCACGCAACATCAGCACAAGTGAGTCTAATCCGAAAAGAAATCAGTCAACAGCCGGCCGTTTGCAAATGAAGTAGTCTAAGTAGCCGCCACCCGAATGTTATTGAGTACGAGTGGTTAAAACCAGACTGCAAATTAAGATCTCAAACACCCAACCAGATTAACTGAAAATAAAAAGACTGAAATTCTGACTTGAATAATATTTACAATGACTCAATTGAAAGAAAAAATCTTTTTTGTAAAGTTTTTTTTTTTTTGATTTTTTTTTTAATTTTTTTGAGTTTTTAACTTAAAAAATAATTACAATTTCATTATTTAATTACAGGTTCTAAATTATTTACAAAATTTTTAAAAAAATTTTAAATTTTATTCTAATTTACAAAATTTTATAAACATTTGACTTGATATATACAATGACTTGTTTTTACAAAATTTAAAAACTAAAAGGCGCCAGCCTGACATACCCACACTTAGAACAACACATTGTCCTCAATGTGGATTCAAACTGGCTAATAAAAACAAAAATAAAAATAAAAAAAAATGTACAAAAGGTTAGCACGAAATCCCTGAATATATGTAGGCGTGTCATAAATGGAGTCGCGCGCCTCTAAATATACAACAACACTCATATACAATTGTTAATACAACAAATGAATTATAATTTATACACACAACACGATATATAATGCAACTAATAAATTACAGAATTAAACAATTATACAACCAACACATTACAAATATTTTACAATAAAAATACACAACCAATGTACAACATTCATATACAACCACAATAATAACAGGAAATAAATTAAACACAACCACAGAATAAACAAAAAGAAACAGACATACCAAAATAGG
The DNA here is from genome assembly GCA_009363875.1 of Mikania micrantha. Lineage (NCBI taxonomy): Eukaryota > Viridiplantae > Streptophyta > Magnoliopsida > Asterales > Asteraceae > Mikania > Mikania micrantha. The sequence continues at coordinate 60,159,665 of CM018695.1, forward strand.
TAACATATATAATGTTCTGTCCGAATACATACAACTGAAAAGAAAATACATCAACTAAACTAAATACAAACTACTCCTCATCCTCATCCGCGCCCTCATCGGGCTCTGTGTCTGTGTCGTCCTCGGGGTCGGATGGAAGGTGAGGGTCTGGCATTCGAGGGGCCAACTCAACCTCGAGATGAACGCTGTCCTCAATAGCATCTAATATCTGAAGGAGATACCGCTGGGTAAGACGAGGACGAGCAGGATGGCGTGGCGGGGCATCACGAGGTGGTCGCTCCCCCCGGTGCAAAATGCGGTGCGTCGATGGCGGCGGGACGGCGGGGGCATGCTCTGGGCCAGCAAGATAGGCATCCAACGAGGTGGTGAATAAAAGGTCACCATCCGAGCTGTCTGCATGTCATATAGCTCGTAGGGCGTCGTCTCCGGGCCTCTCGTAACATGCTCAACTGGATAAGTGAGGAATACCCGGAGAACGTGCGCCAAATGCCCTACGTATGGCCCCATATAGAGGCGCGCCGTGCGGTTCCCCCGGCGTGGCCTCTCTAGTGTGAATTCTGATTCCAACTAGGTTTGGGGTTGAAAGACCTATTCCAACCAGAATTTATGGCCTCAACCGGTGCCTGATCGGAAACCGGGCACTCAGCAGTACTATGTCCACCACGACAAAATCTCGCACCGAGCAGCTGCCATCTTCAGCTCTTTAATGTCCTTCGCCAGTGCCTCTAAGGCGGCGGCAGTGCTCGTGTCGGGTGAAACATGGTGCATCCCTCGATTCGGGAAAGGCGGTGCGATAGTCGGCTTGGCTGCCGGTGCAGCCCTCCTCACATAGGATGGGTCCTCATACTCCGCTAAGGCGAAATCCTCGAACAACGCCTCGCACTCTTCCGGCTCCTTCTTGTCCATAATGTGCCCCCGAGCAGCTGTATTAAATCTCCGCTTCGTCTCCAACGTCAGTCCATTGTAGAACTTCTCGACAAGGGCCCAATCAGATAGGCTGTGTTGTGGGCATCTGCTCAGAAAGGAGTTGAATTTCTCCCACGCCAAGTAGTATGGCTCATCATCGTCCATTCTAAACGAATGGATCTGATCCCGCAATCTGGCAGATTTAGGAGGAGGATAATACTTCTTCAGAAACTTCGTCTGAAGGTCAGCCCATGTAGTGATCGAGTCCCTGGGAAGAAGATTCAGCCATGTAGCAGCTCGTCCGGCGAGTGTGAATGGGAACAAACGAAGGTAGACGACCTCCTCCGAAACTCCATTGATGCGGAACGTGTCGCATATACGCACAAAGAGAGATAGATGGCCTGGTGCATCCTCGTCGTCCAGGCCATGAAACTGGGTCGAATTCTTGATCGTCGACATAACGTGAGAAGGGATCTGCCAGTTGTTGTTGTTGACACTCGGTCTTGTGATGGCAGACCGGGCTCCAACAACCCCATGACTGGCTAGCTCGTGAACAGTCCGCCTCGGTGGCGGATGTGGTGGTGGATCCATGTCAAGAGAGGGATCAAGAAAACTTACCTGCTGTCGGGCCCGCAGGATCTGCTCTGGTGATGTAAGTTCGAACTCTGGTGCTCCACAAGATCGGGTATGGGGCATGCAAATACCGACACCCGAATCAAACAAGCAAGTAAGACTCACATATGCACAAAGAGAAATCCTTAATCTATGGCTCAAATAACAGATAACAAATAAAGGCACTAAGAAGAAAAAAATAAAAACTAAACCTAAAAAGGAAAACTAAACTAATAGGGGGGAAAGAAAAAAAGAAACAGGAAAAGAAGCAACTAAAGGCCACGGTCTAAATAATTGTTGCTATTGCCTAGTATCCCCGGCAACGGAGCCAAAAACTTGATGCTAGTGGTCAGTATACTAAAAACAAGACTAAATTTAATCTATTTAACCTAAGCTAAAGACTCAAAATCTAATCCTAGACCTATACTTAACCTAAACACCTAGTAATAATCGAAAAACCTAAACTAGACCGCTCCTAAGGCAAGTGTACCTGTCGGTGGCAGAATAGCTGGTGGAAGTCCGGATATCGAACCAATGGACACTAGTATAACAAACTAATACCTAGACTGTGAACTAACTAAGGTAAAAGATGGGGGGGTTTTGGTGCAAACTGATAACCTAATCTGACTGATCTGACTGGAACACTAAACTAAACTAAAACAGCAAACTAAAACTGATAATGAAACTGGAATCTAACTGCAGTAAGGAAAACTGGTGTATCTAGGCTGGGAATCAAAAGTATGACAGATGCTGATCTGGACTGACTTATGCAGGATGAAGACTAGGATCTTAAGGAACAGATTAAGGAATACCTAATGGAACCCAGATCAGATACCAGGTAACTCCAATGGGAATCCTAAGGCTGTAATGTATGCACTAGTCTATCGGGTCACCTTCCGGTTTTCCCGATATGCAATTGCACTCTAACGGGTGAATCACCTCCCAGATTTCTCCACCCGTTTGTATCCTAAGACACTAGAGAGCTATAAAGTTGACAACTTTGACATGGATTGACACTAACACTAAGTAGATCTAAGACAACGCCCTCCCGGGTCGTTTAACTCAAAAATCCCAAGTGTGAGAGACCAACCATCTAACCTATCACCTCCCGGATTTCTAGGTTAGGTCGCACATGCAAATAACAATACTTAATGAAGTCTAATCCTATGGAATGTGATCAACAACCCATAAACTAACCTAAAACACAAAGTAGTAGGCCTAACGTGCATCTATGTGTGGAAAGAGCTTCCTAAACACATGTGGATCAAACATTCACCAAATATAATCATTCAACACATGCAAATATCATCAAAGTTTCAAACTTTACAGCTGATTACAAAGCATATATCATCCATAAGCATAAATCATGTCCAAAATCATCAAAGATCAAAACTTTATCATCCCAAACCTAGATACAACCATAGATCTAGCCACAAATCATACCAACAGTAGATAAACAAGTCTGAAATATGTCTAAATACATGAAAGATCAAAGCTTTAAACTAAGAACATGTAAAGATAAGGAAAATACTCAAGAACAAGGTCCTTCTTCACTTCAACAAGCCCTAATCAAGCTCTTCCTTCCATGGTTAAGCTCCAGCAGCCTCCTAGCTCGATTAGGGTTCCAAAGACGCCGAAAATAGACCCTTAAAAAGGCTGGAATGCGATCAATTTATAGAGGGCTTGAAATTAGGGTTTTAGGCTCAAAAATCATCTGGGGCGTAACGCCTATCGAGCATGCATGAAGTCAGGCGTTACGCGCGGGATTTTTGGGATCGCCAGAGAATGTCTTCGCGCGCAACGCCTAGGACCAACCATCCCTGCTAGGCGTTGCGCCTAGGGTTACTTTTCTTGATTTCTTCGTTTGTTCACCCGCTCTTCATTCCGACGCCCGTTTGCCTTCATTTCCGCTCCTCCGGGACACATTCCTGCACAAAAACATTAAAATGTAAAAAGGAACTAAAATCGACTCGAAATATTTACAAAACTAATGAAAACTGACTCGAATATGTACAAAAACAGATGTGTTAAACTAACACATCAACTAAGCAAATCAAGAATACGCACGCTCTTCGTTTGTATTTGTTGTGATGTTCACGATCCTGTATTGATTACATATAGTTTGTTACTTATAAGTATTCGTTGTAGTGTCTTGTGTGCGTGTACGTGTTAGCCCTAGTGTTGGCTAACACTGCAAGTTTCAATCTTTATTCAGCCCTAAGTCATTTGTTGTCACCTTGACAACAATTTCCCCCACAAGGTTTAAGTTACTTACCTTGTTATTAAACTTTAAGTTTCATTTGAATTTCCATTGTGTTAAAAGAATTTCACTTAAACAAACTTAGATTGTAGCTTGAATGTTAATCGTATTTAACCTATTATAATCCTTTTTTTTGTGTTTATTGGATTTTAAACTTTGTGGGTCTTATGTTGGGCCAATAAGCCAATGTGGGCCGGTTGTCAATATTGGGCCGCATACTATGGGTCGGTTAGATGTATTGGGCCGAAACAATTTCACATGGGCCGAATAAGGTAGTCCCTAGTTCAACATGGTTGTGGGCCGATTATACTTCTTGGGCCGAGTAATGTCTTGATGAATTCAAGAGGTTTCGGTCGTGAGACAATAACCAAAAAAAGTAGATCTGGCATCATCATCAGCAAACCTATTGGATTGCTTGACTAAGGTTCGGCTATGGCTACTCCCACCCATAGGTTCGGTATAGTGAAGGACCCAACGAACCTAAGGGTTCGTCTCTATGGGTTCGGTACAAGAGGTTCGGGTGGTGGTGGGGGTTCGCCTGCCACAACAGATTCGGCCAGAAGCACATGGAACTTGCAAGGGCTCAGCTAATAGTGTTTACACATAGGTTCAGCTATGATTTTATGTTCATAGGTTCGCGACAACAGTAAGGTTCGTAGCAACAAGATTCGGCAAAGAGGGGAGGGTTCGCCAAGCAGGATGGTTCGGCTCCAGTAGGGTTCGCTTGGGGCTGCATGGGAGGGTTCGTCTCTAACCTGCATGATTCGTGGTTGTCACCCCAGGGTTCGTGTGAAGGAGGTTCGGCCATGAGGCTTTCACGAGTGCCCAGGGTTTGGCCAATGTGCGGCTAACAGGTTCATGGGTGGCTCAACAGGTTCGGCTATGAGCTGAACGAACCCTGGTCCGACTTTGTCGTCTTCATTCTCAAATCTGGGAGTTTGTAAGCTGTTTCATGGTCGTAACACATGCTAAAAGGTTGACTTAAGTATGAGGTTGAGCAGTTTGGGTTCTTGGCCGACTAAGGGTTTGTTTAGCAAATCTCATGATGAAAACCCTAGTTTTTCGAATGTTTTAAGCTCAAGTACCTCGTTTTCACTGGTTAAATGCTCAGATCCTTTGTACTTCTAGGTAGAGGATGACAAGAGCTTCGTCTAGACTCCAAGAACACGCGATTTCATCACCAAATGGGCAATATCTTGATGTTTGAAGATGGGAAATTTTAGAGAGAGAGAGAGTGACGGGATTGCTTGTAGAGAGAGAGAAAGAGTTTTGGAAGAAATGAAATAAATGCTCTCCTTTAGAGCTTAAATACCCCGTGGGTATCCGGGTTCGTTTCGGTTGCTCGGTTCACGTTTTCGTCGTGTTTCCGGATCGTTACGCGCGTTTTTCATAATTTAAATAAAAAGGCTTATTTTAGGATGTTTAGAATATGATTTTTATTAGAAATTGTTTTAAATACTGTATACTTCAAATTATTTATCGAAATATATTATTTTACGCGTTTCGTTTATTGTTCCGTGAATTTACGTATTTAAATTTAAAATAGTTTCTTTTAACTCTATTTCTGATGAGTTTCAAAATTGTAAAACATGAAATATTTTATTTCCTTAAATATATAATCGTTCGTGTCATTTTCGTGTTCGTTTTCGTCGGAACGTGTCGCCATCGCGCTTAGTCGTTCGAATCGTCATTCGAACGAACACGACGATGGTTTGGCTTTCCAACTTTTGTTTTCTACTTTTTAGTAATTATTTCAAAACGTTAAACTCTCAGAATCATACGTACAGGTCGTCACCTATACGTATAATTCATTTGTTTAGTATTCTGTAACAACAACCGTTATGGTTTTGTTTTGTTTAACCTCACATACGTTTATACACAATAGCATCAAATCAAGTATCTGTGTTTCAACACTGTGTTGTCTGATATGTTTCTAACTGTTAAACCCTAAGGTTTTTAATCAGATTTCAGACAATCGCATAATAGTTTCGTATCAAGTATAATGTATCAATAGCATAAACATAGTTTCACGTAATGTGTACCTGAGTTACTGTTGCGATCACTGTTCCGGCACGCGTCCGGCACTGATGTTACACCTGCGGTATTCATGGACTTGATGAATCGAGTTTGTCGATCATATCTTGATAAATTCGTGATCGTATTCATCGATGATATTCTCATATATTCACGAACAAAAGGAGAACATGAACAACATTTGAGGTTGATTTTAGAGCTACTTGAGAAAGATAAACTTTATGTGAAGTTCTCTAAATGTGAATTCTGGCTACGTGAAGTTCGATTTTTTGGTCACGTAGTAAACGAAAAAGGAATCCATGTTGATCCTAGTAAGGTAGAGGCTGTGAAGAAATGGGAAAGGCCTTATAGTCCAACCGAGATTCGACAGTTTTTGGGATTAGCCGGCTATTAAAGAAGGTTCATTGATAATTTCTCTAAAATAGCTCAACCCTTAACGCTTTTAACCCAAAAGAATAAGAAATTTGAATGGGAATAAAGTCAAGAAAAAGTGTTTCAAGTACTTAAACACAAACTCTGTAATGCACCGATCTTAGCATTACCGAAGGAACAGAAAATCTCGTGATGTATTGTGATGCATCTCATCAAGGACTTGGTTGCGTACTTATGAAAAAAGATAAAGTTATCGTATACACATCCCGACAGCTCAAGGTTCATGAAAAGAATTACACCACTCATGATCTAGAATTGGGAGCTGTAGTTTTTGCGCTGAAAATTTGGAGACATTATTTGTACGGTACCGAATGTATTATATTCACTGATCACAAAAGTCTCCAACACATTTTTGATCAGAAGGATCTTAATATGCGACAAAGAAGATGGATTGAGCTGCTTAGTGATTATGATTGTGAAATCCGTTACCACCCTGGTAAAGCAAATGTGGTTGCAGACGCGCTGAGTAGAAAGGAAAGAATCAAATCCTTAAAGGCACGAGCTTTAGGATTGACAATCCAAACAAATCTTAAAACACAGATTTTTGAAGCTCAACAACGGACACTTAAGGAAGATAATTTACAAAGTGAGGCATTGCACAGGTTATACAAACAGCTGGAACTCAAATCAGATGGATTGAACTATTTTGTTAATCGAATTTGGGCGCCATACTTTAACAATGTTCGAGAATTGGTAATGTACGAAGCCCATAAAACCAGGTATTCTATTCATCCAGGGGCTGACAAGATGTATTATGATCTTAGAGACATCTATTGGTGGCCTGGAATGAAGAAGGACATAGCCATTTATGTTGGGAAATGCTTGACCTGTTCTCTGGTCTATTACAGCAACCAGAAATTCCTGAATGGAAGTGGGAAAATAATACAATGGATTTTGTAACAAAGCTACCCAAAACATCAAATGGTTATGACACAATATGGGTTATCGTTGACAGAATGACAAAATCTGCACACTTTTTACCAATTCAAGAAAGTTACAAGATGGATAAGCTGGCATAAATTTATTTGAACGATATTATCACTAGACACGGTGTACCCATGTCAATCATTTCTGATAGAGATACTCGATCCACTTCAAGGTTTTGGCAAACATTACACGAAGCTTTGGGAACACAACTTGATCTTAGTACCGCTTACCATCCACAAACCGATGGACAAAGTGAGCGTACTATACAAACACTTGAAGACATGCTTAGTCGCTTAGAGAGTGTGTGATTGATTTTGGCGGTAATTGGGATACACATCTGCCATTGATTGAGTTTTCTTATAACAATAGTTATCATACGAGCATTCAATGTGCACCATTTGAGGCTTTGTATAGTCGTAAGTGTCGTTCGCCTTTGTGCTGGCCTGAAGTTGGGGAAAGTAAATTAATAGGCCCTGAAATTGTTCAAGAGACAACAGACAAGATATTCAAAATAAAAGAACGTCTGAAAGCCGCACGAGATCAACAGAAAAGTTATGCGGATAATAGGCGAAAACCATTGGAATTCGAAATTGGAGACATAGTCCTTTTGAAGGTGTCACCATGGAAAGGAGTAGTGCGTTTTGGGAAAAAGGGCAAGTTAGCCCCCAGGTATGTTGGACCATTTAAAATTATTGAAAGGATTGGTCCAGTAGCCTACAAACTACTCTTACCCGAGAAACTTAGTGGTGTGCATAATGTTTTTCATGTTTCTAATTTGAAGAAATGTTTAGCAGAGGAATCATTACAAGTTCCTCTTGAGGAGGTTCAAATAGACAACAAATTACACTTTGTTGAAGAACCGATCAAAATTATGGATCGGGAAGTCAAAAGACTTAAACGAAGTCTTATACCAATAGTTATTACGATGGAATTCTAAACGAGGGCCTGAGTTCACTTGGGAACTGGAAGACCAAATGAAGCACAAATACCCTCATCTTTTCATAAATCAAGCTATGGATGACAACACCAGTTGAATTTCAGGACGAAATTCTTTTAACTGGGGGAGTCTGTGACATCCGTCGGCTTTGTCAATGAATAACATGCACGGTTAGTATATTAAACTCTTTTAATTAATGCATTAATGACTTTATTATTTATTGATAAATTAAAGTTATCAGATTAGTCTAGCAAAGAGTGTTTGTTTAAACGCACGGGTTTGCATTTAGTGATTTTGAGATTTCGGTACCGTTCGACGGTGTTTAAACGAACGTTGGTGACGACTCGGTTAACGAATTTAGTTGATATGCTTAGATTAGCATAAAATAATAAATCATAAATCAATATTTGAGTTAACAATGAAAAACCGTAATTTTTAAAGTTAGCCGTTAAATTTTCAGACAAACGACTTCATCCGTGTTTTATCTGCGTAAAAGGGATTTAATTAATCATATGACATCTAAGGTAATTATTTTTAACTAAAATTTAATTATTTTAGTTGGATTAAATATTCTATTAATTTTAGAATAAAAATCAAAATTTTATTTAATATCCGGTACAAGATTTACACACCGTAGGACTCAGATTATACCCGTTTTAACCCACCATAACCCCAGTGGCGGATGTAGGTTGAGGAGGTGGGTTCACAGGAACCCACTGCGCTTCGACTCGGCAGTAGGAAAAAAAATTTCGGAGGAGTTAAACAATAGGGTGAACCCATTAATATTTTAGGGGTGAATCCTGAGATGAACCCATTAAGATTTTTAAAAGTGAATTTTTAATGTAATTTTCACATGAATTTGTCAACTTGATTAAGACAAATGATCTTTGTTAGAGAAATCTCGATAATCAATGATTAGATTTGTACATGATCGTGTTAAAATCACTTTCGTATCTTATAAACTTAGCAAGCAAAATGGTAGTTATTAGTGGTTAAACCCTCAAGTCAGGTTAAATTTTGGTCATACAAACTTAGCATATTTCGTTTAGGTTTCAAGGCGTTGCCCCCTTGACCCATGCCTGCTGAATGTCTAGCAGGACCACCACCTTGGACCCCGCAAGGGCGCGTGACCCCCTTGACAATTGGTCTTGAGCTCAAAAGTCTTAAACGAAAATGAACTATGTATCTTCGAACTCTTTAATAACGACGTTTTTTAATTTTAATCATTGACTTAATATATCGCACTGTTATTACGTGAAAAATTATAAGACCCAAACCATCAACCCGACCCGAAAAATTTTATGTCCGGTTATATTTAATTAAAACGTCGGAAAATGGTGAACCCGCTGAAAAAAATCCTGGATCCGCCACTGCATAACCCAACTATTAACCTTGTGGAGACATGTGTATAACATGTGTCATGTGGAAGCTATGATACAATCATTACAAGATATGAAAAATCTTTATAATTCTCAAGTTAATCATGAGATCACCATTTTAAATTCCAACTTTCTCCTTTCTTTTCTCCAACCATCGACCCCCTCTCTCTCTACACATCACCATCTTTCTTGATTCAAGTTTCATTCTCATCCATATTTGGTTTTTTTGAGTGATCTTTGGTGTTTAAAAGAAGTTTTGATCAAGAAACAACCCTTTGTCAAGCACATTTGAGGTAAACTCTTAATCACACTATATAGGTTTTTTTTAAGTTGGTTCACCCAAAGAAAGAGTTTGAGTCAAATGGGTTTTTATATAAAAGATGATAATGCGTGTATATATATGTATGTAGGAAATGTGTGTGTGTATAGATTATATGTGTGTAAATGATTCTTTCATAATATACATTAATACATGCAATGCATATATTGGATGATGATAAAAATCACATGCATGTACATGGATGAGTATGTACATAAAGGATACTCACATGCATGTATATATATGCATGTATACGTATGTATCCATATATATGTGTGATTAAGTTAAAATGGTTTTAACATCCATATATATATTTATGTACATGAAAATATATGTATGAAATCATGTATGTATATATATATACACATATGTTAACATCATGGACGAAGGTTTATTAGGGGGTCGCCCCCCCTCTTTTTCCGTCCGTAGATTTAATTTTTTGGCCGAAATGTTATTTTTAGTTAAAAATAGTGGTTTCGCCCCCCTCGATTCAAAAATTTAACATGTATTTCGGGTTTCAAAAATTTTCGCCCCCCTCTTACTCCGCTCAAGCTCCGTCACTGGTTAACATAATGGTGATTATACATGCATGTGTATATGCTTGTGTAAGTAAGTATGTATGACTATTTCAAGCATATATACATATACATACATATATATATATATATCTATGTGTGTGTATGAAAAATATTGTTTTGAAATTTATAAGATCTGATTTCTAAAGCTCTAAAATAATTAAAAATATAATTATTTTGTTATAAAAGTTACAAAGGATGAATAGATAAAGAACCATAGTTTTTTTTTAACAAGTAAAAGTAAGTATTTAAGTAAGTTGAAAACTTGAAAAAAATAAATAAATAGAATTTACTATAAAAATATTTTTAGAACAGATTCTAACAGTCATAAAAATAATTTTATAACATATAAAAAGTATAAAAATCAAGTGGTTTTAAAGATGTAACTATATAATGGTTTTTGGAAACCAAAAATACGCGTTTTCAACTACTTTTAACAAGTAAAAAGGTATATTTATAAATCTGAATTTTAAATCAAAAATTTATACAAGTTTTTCTGATAAAAATAAGTGATTTATGATTTATAAGTGGTTTAAGAAAAGTATAAAATGAAATACTTAGAAACTATGTCCGAAAAATATGTAAAAACGTCGATTTAACGTAATAATACGACGTAATTGTGTGGCTGATTTTAATCAGCGAAGTTTGTCTAAAAATATGTAAATTAAACTTATTATTAAGTTCTAAAAATAAGTTGAGTAATGATGCATGCTTTATGTGTGATTTGGTATACGTTGTGTTGTCAGTTTTACGGTAAAATACGAATAATTTGACATTTTTGGCAAATTATTACAAATAATTTAGTTGATGGTTAAAATGAATTTTGAACAAATATAACTTGGTTATTTGGAAATAAAGTGGATTTAAAAACATGAATTAGTAATTTACGATAAAAGACTAAATTCGAGTCACCAACGGGTCGTTTGGGCAAAAATCTCTTTTCCAAGTAGAAATAAATTCTAAGTCTAGTAAGATTAGGTGAAAAACTTACATGATAGACTTGAATATAGAATGTTAATGTGTCCTTTGGGTTTTAGGGCACTAGTGAGAACGATTTGATTATTTGAGAATCTTTTTGGCTAGCAAGAACGCAGTAAAGGTGAGTTCATAGCCCCCTTTACTACTTTTGTTTTGAATCTCGGTGTGGATAACACACTGACAAAATGATACGAGTTTTATTATTATTATTATGCCTCAGTTTTCATGTGACTTTGTTGTGAATTGTACTTACATGAGACGAGTTATATTTCCTTTTACAACACATTATCGTAAGTCCTATTTTATCACAATCATTTAACTCGCGAAGCGAGCCGGTGGACAGGTATTGGATAGATCTATTCGGGGCTGACAACCCTCACCTATGGTTTGGTCGCGCCAACCAATGCTTTGTTGTAGGCAAGTAGGTGAATATACTCCTCACGATTTTTGGGTGTATTGACATCCGTTTTGGATTATATGACAAGTGCTGTGTGCATTTGTCTTTGGGCAGACAAGTCAAAGGCTTGATTGTGAGACTCATGTTATTTACATTCATTTCAATTGTTATATGATATACTTGGCATAACAATGTGCGCACACATTTCTACATATTTTATTGAGTCAAAACCTGTGAACTCACCAACTTTTGAGTTGACTTTGTAATGTGTTTTTCAGGTAATGACCCTTAGTGGACATGCTTCGTGCTAAGACAAGTGTTGAAATTGTTTTTACATGGTTTATGAATAAAGTTTATCTATCAGGTTATATTTTTGCCCGTAGTTTGTTTGTCATGAGAATTTGGGACTCTTTGCGTAGTTTATGTTGTTTTGGTTGTAGGGTTGTGAAATGCTAAACATTAGACCCTATATAAACCTTTTATTTAGACAAAATTTAACGGATGTACATCACAGTACCTTTAATGAAATATTAATAAATGTTTTATTAAAACGGGGTGTGACAAAAAGTCATGTGATTACCTTCTCTCAAATCAATTGATTTAGAACTAATTGGCATATGTATCCATCTATGAGGTTAGATTATTATACTTAAATCTTTGTTTGTGAAATACGAAGATATCAACATTTTTTAAACTAAACATCACAAAATCAATTAGCAATTTAGGCCTTTACTAATAAAATAAATCAAAAAATTTCAAATTAAAAGTAGTACATAGACTTGAACAACATATTGCAAAATATATATCAGAATTATTAATAGCAACCATCTTATTTTTTACCAAATTGAAAATATTTTCAGGTTCACAATAAAATGTTATAGCTTAAGACAAATGACAATTCTTTTAATTTATTTTCCTTTTTCTTTTTTTTTTCTATTTTTATCTTTAGCAATTTTACTCAAATAATATATCAATATATATGTTTATATAACAAAAGTTTAAATACAAGTCATTTTTGCATACGAAGTGTACGAAGTCTACGTGAGATTATTATGTAAGAACGGTTAACACTTGTAACATATCTTCACGCAAAGATGGAATTATCACGCCTCGGTAAGATTATCACACAAATGTATAATTCATGAATGTCTATTTCTGCATAAAATTATCACGCAAGTGTTAATTATTCTTACGATATAGGTTTCGTGTGTCCTTTGCATGCTTTACGTCTAATTTATCCTTTGTATAGCTGTGTATAAATGCATTTTAATATTATTTTAATACTTAATTATATTTATTGTATTTTTGTTTTTCTTAATAAGGGATGGTATTTTTTATTTTTATCCGGATATGTCAGCTCAATGGTTTACACTTCGGCCTGCCAAATGGTAGGTCGAGGGTTTGAGGCCGTTGTTGTGCATAGAAGGATATCCAAGCCAGATGACGATCCTGAGACACTGTCCAGGTTTCTCGATGACGGGCGATGGTTTACCCATTACATGGTGTTCCAGCGCATCTGGGACAACAATTTTTGATAGATCCGATTAAGATAACATACATGAAATTTGCTGTTAAAAAAAAAAAAAAAAAAAAAAGGATGGTATTTTGGTTCTTAAAATTGTTTTATTTGTTAACAGCATTTATAAGAACGAGTGCGAGTCAACTCTGAGTTCTGAACTCTGCAAGTTCCATCAATGGCGTCTATCAACCAACCATTGCTCATCGTTTTAATTTCAATCTCCGTCACCATCGCTACCGCGGTATCAGGCTCTGACATCCACGATATACTTGAAGAATTCGGATTACCGATCGGCATCCTGCCTAACGCCGTTGAATCCTACACACTCTCCCAGACCGACGGTGCATTCACCGTCCACCTTACTCGTCCCTGCTACGTTCAATTCGACGATCAGACTGTCTACTACAGCGAGAAAATCCAAGGCAAGTTGACTTACGGATCCGTCTCCGATGTGACCGGTATTCAAGCCAAGCAATTGTTCCTGTGGCTGAGTGTTACCGGCATGGATCTGGATGCTAGTTCCGGTATGCTCGAGTTTCACGTCGGAATTTTGTCCAAAAAGTTACCGGCAGATATGTTTCAGGAGGTACCGGAGTGTAAGAGTAAAGCTAGTCCACGTGAATCTTTCACTCAATCGATCTAAATCTAAAGGTAGTTGTGTTTGATTTGGTGATAATTTGTATGAATTTTGTTGATATTTATGATCTGATCAATTAGAAACATGAACGAAGGATAGTTAGTGCCTTGGGGCAACGTAAATTTTACTTGTTTTTCGTCCGAAAATTTAATACGTGTTGAGTTCGCTCCCTTAGATTTATGAGTTCGGCCTCCTGACCCCTGTGTATAGAGCTAAGCTCGGTCACTTATAATTTTGTTTGATTGTGATTTATGTTCCTGATGTTATACTCTCTAGGTTGAATAGATAGATTCATAGATGTATACTTGTGCAAATAAGATTAACAGCTTAACTCATGACAGATTCTATGCTTTTAACACAAATGTAACTATTAAAAATTTAGAAACATGAACTTATGGCCTGAACTCATAGAAGCATGAACTTATTGCCTGAATTCATAGACCTTGTCTCCCTTTTAAGTAAATTGTAACTAGATATTGTACAATCAGAGTATTTTGACTCGTTTACTTATGAACGGGTTGAGTTGGTTAGCGTATTGTGTATAGTTCAATCTTTAGGGGATTAAACAGTTCAAGTAAACAAATTTAGCTAAAAAGAGAGCAAGTCAACAGGGCCGTCTCAAGGGGAATAAAAATTATGGTTTTTTCTATAATTTATAAATGTCCCGCTCCTTTATATGAGCTTGAGACACAAAAAGTATAAATTATCATAAAAGAGAAAGATATACAATTATGAATCATAAACAAAATATTTAAAACAAAATGAAATTTTACCCCATTTAAAATCCGTTACAACCAAAAACTCGATTTACCTCAAAAAGTTGAGGCCTCTTGAGTTGGAGGCCCTTAGTTAGGGCTAATATTTTAACAAGTGAGCAGGTCTTGCGGGTCAAATAGGTCACATGCCTTGAAACATGAAAGTCCCCAAGACCCAATCCATCTGACCCACCACTTCTAGTTGTAGGACTAAAGCATCGAATTACATCTGCATCGAATGTGCAGTGTGGACCGTGTGGTTCTATCATTGTTGCAAGTTTTCAAGAATCATAGATGAACCTTCTTCAGCTCAAGCAGTTAATAATTTTAAGAATTTTAATCTTATTGACACTATTCTGTATTTTCAGGGTCTGGACCAAACATATTTGGGACACAAATCTGCAGATATTTGAAGTAAAAAAACTGCTTCTACCTAAAGTGTTTTATGATGTAAGTGGTATACTTGTATGTGTTCTAAGTTCTGTTTAAAAAAAAATATAAACATTTCTATGTATATAAGAAATCCATCTTGTATAATTTCATATTAAATTCATTTGGTTAATAATATATTGATTATTAGCTATATCAATAATCCAAAATATATAATATGTATAAGAGAGATACGAAAAACCAAAAAATATGTGATCTAAAACTATGACAAGTGTTCAATTTTATATCCATTTATTAATATTAAGATTTGCAACATAATTGTAAGCGAGAATTGGATATATATCTAATTTTGAAACCTAATTACATATATAACTAACCAAAAGTTTAAATTACATATACTTTCTAATATGAGGAAATCACATGACAGCAATCCTGCCCCCAATACTAAGTACACCCTCCACAAACAAAAGGCAAAAAAAACTAACAAAGAGTAAAAATCAAAAATGAAAAAACAAAAACACACGAAAATTCAGGTAAAAACCAAATAAAAAACTTAATAAAAATATAAGAACAGGAAAAAGGGGGGAAAATCATAATTAAGTAAATTTTTAAGTTTTTAGTAAAAAGAAAGGGTAAAATAGTTATTTTATAATTTATTATCAATAAAATAAATCAAAGGGAATTTTACATATAACACCTTACTAAGTCTTTATTACATATTTACTCAACCATTAAAATAAATTATATATTTTCTCTTGGGAGAAAAAAAATATGTAATTGACTTGTTTATTTGAAAAGATAAATATGTTTTAAGAGGAGAAATATGTAATTGATTCTTTTACTTAGATAAATATGTAATAAACAATTTTAACAAAAGAAAATATGTAAATATCCCTTAATGAAAATAAGTAAATTTGATGTTTTTAGTTTTGGTAAAAAAAAAAAAGGACATATGCAATTAATTTTTAGGGTGATATACATGAAACTAGTAAGTTCGTAAAAAGATACATAATTGTAATTTTATATTTGTTTGGTGTAATTAAATAAATCGAATGATTTATAGTTTCCATACACACACTCGTAATTCTGTCAAACGACTCAAACCTATGCAAGTGAAGTTAAGTTGCGTTTAGTTCTAATTCCAAATTGATTTTGGTTTGGGTTGCAATTATAAAATTAGTAGGGTTGGTTCACAACTTCACATATTAGGGGTATCATATGCGGCAAGTTAAAATAGTCGTTTTAAAAATAAAATTTTGTATATGTAAACAAAATTTATTAGTATTACATATTTGTTATTACAATAAACGAGCCACATTTAAGGGTTCAAGTGTAACACCCAAATTCTTTACACGCATACATGTGTTAAAAATAGGTCTGAGTTAAATTTTAACTCAAAACTTTATCGAAGATTTATGAGCAAGAGTCAAAAACACTTACACAAGTAATATATACTTGTTAAATGACTAATTACATTCAAAAATCATCATACAATAGTTTGTATGAAAACTTAACAATCAAAAATTTCCAAAACGTATGAACTTTCAACATAAGCGCCTGATCATGAGCTTTAACGCATCATCTACTTCTAACCCGCAAATACCATATATAATTTCATCATTAGTTCATAAGAAGTAAGTAAGATCATCCAAATATAATTTATGGTTCGAATCGGAAGGTTCTAGGCCATAAAACGCGATTTTAGCAACAAAAACGATAACCTTTGGACAGTCTAGGCCGTAAGCTACGGCCTAGCCGTAGCCTATGCCCCCTAGGACAAAACCTCTTGACCGTAGCCTACACCCCTGGGTGCAGGTTTTTCTCCATTTCGCGCATTTTGAACCTTTTCAACCACTTCCAACTGTTCCAAACCACCCGGAACTAACCCACAAGTTGCCAATATATATTATATGTAGTAACAACTCCTCAAATTCATATCTTAACATATCCAAACATAATTGAATATCAATTCCATCCATGGTGAAATCAAAACCTCAAATGGATCAAAATCACCAAAAGAGGTTTAACTCACCCATTTTCCATTCTTATAAACCCATTTTGGTTATTCAAGTGATAACCAACCATATTTCATCAACAAGTATTATAATGTTCATCCTCAGGTACTTTCATTATAGATTTCAAACCAATTAAAATTAACTAACCAATTTCCAACCAAATCAAATCAATTAACCACACTCAAGTAGTAAATTGATATTTAACATAGTTATGATGTTCTCACCCAAGTACTTCCATCATTAACTTACCAAAATTTACTTCCACGTTCAAATGGTTAAGTAATCAACAATTTCAGTTCATACTGTGATGTTCACACTCTAGTCCTTCCATCATAAATAAAATCAACCCAACAATTCATAGATTTATAACTAATTATAAACCTTGATTTTATGATATTCATCATCTGATACTTTTATCATAGATTTACCCAACCAATTGTCATTCAAATCAATTACTCAATATCACTATTCAAACATTATGATATATAAATAGTTTGACTAAATAAGTCAAACCTGTCACAACTTTGCTACTATGATATTCATATTCAGTAAATCTTCTATCATAGATTTACACAACCAATAGACATTCTATTCTATTGCACTAAATCACAATTTAAACATTATGTTTTATACACAGTTTGACTAAATAAGTCAAACCTTTCAACGAAACCAACTTATTCTATGAATTAAACAATTCATAGTCAATCCATACAATCAACCAAGCTTTATATATAAATTTAATAATTCACATTCAATTCAAGTATGAATTCAGCAACTCATAATCAATGCAATTCACTCAACCAAACTCTATCTATGAATTTATCAATTCATAGTCAATTCAATTCAAGTATTAATTCAACAACTCCTAATCAATACAATTCAATTGTTAGACTAGCACATCAATTAACACTCAATGTAATTGCAACTAATCACAAATCAAACATCAAATTAGATATGCACAATTTGACCAAATAAGTCAAACTGCACAATCAACAAACAACACCTATGAACCAAACCATTCATAGTCAAACCAATTCAACTAGTAAACTATTACTACTTCACATATATGATGTTTAGCAAGTTGGATAACTTACTTAGCACATGATTAGAGATTAGCAAATGAGTGCTTTGTCTTCCTTTTGATTTTCCTTTGGACTTCACTTCCAACACCTATTTAACAATATTTGAAATTCTCTTAACTATCATACTAGTTAATATTAACATTGACTTATCTAATTCAACCAATTTGCTATCCAATTACAAATTTCATAATGATAATCACTTTAAACCAATTTCATGGTTCAATTCACCAAATTTAACCAAAAGTCAACTATTGGATTTTTAACAAACATTTGGTATGCATCATTCAATTTCACTAATCTTTGTTAATGTTTAAACATTAACCAATTCCACCCAAAATCTCCAATTTATTCAATTTTACCAAAGATTAGTGTAAATTGATACATAACACCATCCAAATCATAATACAACCATTCCTACTAGTTTTCAAAATCAATATAAGGATTTTATAGAACTTTGCTAGTTACCCAAATCCTATACAAATCAATCTCAACCAAAATTGATAATAACTAGTGGTTTGATTGTTTCAAACTCATAATAAACATTCATTCATGGTTTCTAAACCATTTGAACAACAAATTTCAAGATTTCAAACTAAACCCAAATTTTATTCTTCACGTGAACTTCCAATCAACATCAAATAATAATCACAAATCACTTACAAGATGTTAGTAATCACTTAGGATAGGATTAGAAGCTTCAATCTCGAGTTTTGACCAAGAAATCACTTGATTTAGAGACTAGGTTTTTGAAACGTTCTTCTCCCCTTCTTGGCTCACGTACGAACACACACACACACATAAGGTGAAAAAATGGGTATTTTGACCCAAGTCAAATACTTATCCATCTTTTAACTCAAGTTTGCCAATTTGACAAATTTGCCCCTCATGCTTTTAATTAGTTAACTCACTTAACCAACCCAATCAAGTTAGTTACTAGTTAACTTTAATACCCCAAATGTAATTATATTCTTATCACTACATAATTTATAACCATAATAACATTTATTTATTAGCAGTGGTGACTGTTAAAACCGGTCGTTACATCAAGTTCGGGCTATGACTCGTGTAAATTCAACTCGTTCTACCCTTTTACCTTTTACCTTTTACCGATATGATCTCAAGTTTTTTCACGAGCCGACATGATTTATTTACACCCCTAAATACAAACGGCGTTACGGTCTTTGGTGGTGGTCAGCTATGTCGATTTTGATTTCTTGCCAAAAATGTGTCTAGAGTTTGGTGGTAGCGAATGGTGGTGAGTGGTAGCGAATGATGGTGTAGGTTTAATCACATCTAACAACCGTTTACAAGTATGAGCTAGATAACTGATTCTTAGGGGCTGTTTGGTTGCATCTTAATAGGTATGAATGAGTTTGAATCTGAATGGTTCAGATTCAGACCGTTTGTTTCGTGAAAATAAACACATCTGAATGGAGCAAAATGTCTGAATGGAGGTCTGAACCATTCAGATCTCACAACAAGTCTGAATGGAAACCACACCATCTGAATGGGAAAAAAAGAAGCCATCGTCAACCACCAAGGTCTCAACCACCGAATCCATCTCGTCGGAATCCATCTCGTCGAAACACACGCCGCACCTCGCACCGCCGCACCTCGCACCTCCGCACCTCGCACCTCCGCATCGCCGCTGCGAAAGGGCTGAGAAAGGGCCATACCGCCGCACCGCGAGGACCTGCAAGAGGCTGAGAACACCACGCTTCGAGGCTGCAAGGAGCTGCGGAGTAGAGGAGGAGGAGATCGGAGGAGACGGGAGGAGATGCGGAGGTCTTGGAAGGTGGAGAACGGGATGCGGCTAGGGTTTTGTACTTTAGTAAAAAAAAAAGGTTTTTTTTTTTCATTCAGATGTGCAAACAAACAGTTATCATTCAGACCCTCTTAATCATTCAGACATCTTAACCATTCAGCACTTATTGATTCAGACCTAACCAAACGGCCCCTTAGTGGTTCAAATAAAATATAAATTTAATATGGACATAAATTGATTAAAAAGGGCGCGGGTCTTTCTATATTATTATATTAGTTTACTAAGTCGTGTATTATACTAGTTGAAAATAGAAAAACTTTATCACTCATATTGCAACTTTCAAGCCATTACCAAAAGTCAACAATTAAAACACGCTAGAACAAATAAAGTCGTAAAGCTAAGCTTAAGCCCGGTTCAAGATCAAAAACATTAGCAGTCGAGTCACCATAATGCTCAACCAACAGTACCCTAGTCCAGAACAACACCTGAACAAAGCAATAACATGTTGAAACTAAACAGATAATATCACTAGGGTGCCACCTCAGGGGCTAAGAGAAGCATCCCTCTTTGGTTTGGCTCTTGCATAGTCACGCGGATCAGGGCTTCTGCTTCGACTTGGGCTGCGGCCTGTTGGTGTCTGTTTCACTCTTTCAGGACTTCGGCTCGGGCTCCTCGAGCCATTATAGGGTGGAGGAGACCTGTCTCTGACGGGACTTTGACTAGGACTCCTAGACCCACCATTGTAAGGTGGAGATTGCGATCTCACTGGAGAGCGTGAATATGACCGTTCTCTGCTATACCTTTTTCCTCGAGGAGAAACCGACCTTGATAATTTAAAATTGTAGATGATAAGTCTACAACAAGAAAGCCAAATAAGGGAAACAAATACATACCTAGATTGATGCCTTCTTTTGGGAGGAGGTGAGTACTCACGGCTACGGGAACGTGATCTTGCGTAACGAGGAGGTGGAGAGTAGCGACGTGGTGGTGATCGTCTGCGGTCACTGTATCTGCTTCCACCTCCGCCTCTGCAATAACAACAATCATATAAAAAAATCATCTATTAGCATACACCCAAGAGCCTGTCTGCCATAGTTTATCCAATATACGAGTAAAAATTTCTAGGAGCGGATAAATGTAAGATTTATCCTTATATCACCCCCAGACCCTGCTATTTAACTTAGACTTTGTTGAGTCTGTTTGTTCATTCGTTTGTGTTTAGGTAAAAATTGTAAAGAAAGGCAACCAAATTTGACAGTCAAAGAGTTTAAACATAATATCAAACTTCCCAACCTATCAATTTCCTAAAAAAAATTTATAACAGGACTTGAAAAAAAAAATTAATCAACAAGTAAATAAACTAACCTGCGTTCTCTTGATCTCATATCAGCTGGTTTCTTGCGATTCTCCTCGGCAAAAACAACTGTCAGCTCTCTCCCCTGAAAAACCTGACCATCCATCTGGTATTTTGCTTCAGCTGCATCAGCAGGATCAACAAACTGAACAAATCCAAACCCCCGTGGCTCCCTGCACACACAGTCAAACAAAAAACTTAACAAACGGTAAAATCAGAAGCAAGCAGCATTAACCTGTTTCTTTCAAGGAAGTTGATTTCAAGCAGATTTAGGCAGTGCTGTATGCACAGACAAACTTTTGCTTCAACGTGAGTTTTAAACAAAGTAACTGATAATTTAATAATTACTTTCCAGAGTTAAGGAAAGCCGTGGTCATAAGCAGAACTGCTGACCTTGCAAATGTCAGTATTAATATGACTTGAAATTCTTCAAGACTTGGAATCTTGAAATCTTCCAAATGTAACCAAACTCAATTTCTTTCCCATCTTCACTACCAAACAAAACCACCTTGAACAGGACTCTTACTAGTTGATGGGTACTTAGTTCAATATGTCAAGAGAAACCTTAATACTTGATTCATGTCTTCAAAACTTTTACTTCACTTCACTGTTAAATGGCAACAACCTTAATGGAGGACCCAATTTGAGATATAAGATTATATGGTTAAAAAAATCTAAGAAAACCAAAAATAAAATTATTAACCTGACACTCAATTGGATTAAAAACCACTGTATACATTAAATGAAAAGTGATTGAAAAATCATGGCATCAAATGCAACTAATAACCAAACTAAAAAACACCAGGGTTACGCAAGCTTAGTTTTTTTTTTTTTAAATGAGATGAAGTAAAGTATATAGTGTAATAACGGTTTATATCTTGAACGACATGGCTTTTCTTTCAGAATTTATGACCTAATTGCTACAAAGAACAAACCTCCTGGCAAACTGGTGATTTGATTAATATTAAAAACATGAAGACTACTCTAGCTCACCCGCTATAATAATCCCTAGGCAAGTAAATGTCCTTTAAAGGACCAAACTCTCCAAATGGCCTTCGAAGATCCTCTGGCCTGAAATAAAAACACATAAAAATTTGTTATTACAATTTACAACCATGCTTAAAAGGCCAACCCTGAGTGAGAATTATATAACAAGTTAATACAGTTATATCCATACAGAGATAAAACCAGTACTAGTGTTACATATTATCAACCAGTACAGTTGCAGGTCAAGTCTGCCCAATTTTACACAACCAAAATACAAAATAGTATAAATAAATTGTTTTATGCTTTCAAATTATAGGAGATAACAAAATGGTAACCATGCTAAAAGAGGAATAAGGTCCTCACCTAGGCTAATATTACATCAAATGGTACAAGTACATGCAACAAATTATCTCTATATTATTAACTAGGATAAAACCCGTGTGATACACGGTTGGAGTCATTAGAAAACACTCATCTTAAAATATCATACAAAACATATTATTTGAAAGATTGTTGTATATCATATGAAATAAATATTTCATATGTTAGAATTATGATTACTTGCAAATGTTTAAATAAATTAAAAATATTAAAATATATGAGGCTTATTATAAAGTTAGTTTAGTTAACATGAATCTTATGGTACTAACATTTAATAATATTATCAAAAAATGAGTAATTATTAAATTTGAATAGCATATTATTTACTGCTTATAATTATGTAAATAACACAAATAAAATTAGAACTATAGTTGTAAATGTTAAAGTTATAATTAAAAAACGAACTATATAATTAAATGTTGTAAGTAGTTGTGATATTAAAATTACATAATTATATAATTTAAAGAATAATTAAATGTGATTTTCTACATCAATAATTGTGTTTCCAAATTAAATAATGAAGTAATTAATTTGAGAGGGAAAAATAGTCAAAACCTTCTTCTATGATTGACATGTGGCAAAACTAAACCTTGATTTATTATAATGTATAGATACAGCTGTTTGTCTACAGAAACTTTTTGTGAAAGCTAAGTTTGATCGCACAAGTTTTTAGTTTTACAATATTTGTTCCTGGTGTTCATAGCTAGTTTATTTGCCCTATTTCGAAGCTGGGTTGAACCTGTGTGGTTTTATTTGATGGTGCCCATCTCTTACACACACACAACCTCTTCGATGAAGATGAGAGACGATGGTGGCAGTTTTGGGTTAGGTGGAAATCTCTCTATCACTCATCTATTTCTAGCCGGTCCAAGCAATAGCGGTGACCTAGTCGATTTCGAGCGGTGATTTCAGTTACCATTGCTGATTGCATGTTGTTGTTCCTCCCAGATCTCTTTTTAATTATCTTCTTATGTTAATAGAAGCCCTAACATCTTTAGGTTTGTAAACAAACCGAATGTTCAACAAGCAGTTCGTTAACCATTCGACGAGAAGTTTTTTTATGTTCGATTGTTTAATAAATGAACAAACATGAACAAGAAATTCATTTGTTTGGTTAAATAAACGAACATAAACAAAGGTCGTGTTCGTTTATTTGTGTTCATGAACATTCAATAATGCATTTTTTATGTTCGTTTACGTTCATTTATTATGTTTATTCATTAAGTGTATTTTATATTCTCAATTTTTTTTATTTTAAGTTATTACCAGAACATTTAAACTAATTCAGTGTTATTTCGTTAAGTATGTTGCCTTGAGGTTTACAATGTGTTTTTGTATTCACGTTATGTTTGTGTCGGCATTCTCCATGCAACGAGCGCGGGAAACTCTTCTAGTTAACAGAAAAGTTAGAATGGCAGCATGGTTGTAAAAATCGGGATTAATCGCTACTCGGGATGTTACCGACTAATTTTCGTCATATCGGCCAATTAATCGCTAGCCGGCCAACGAAGATCAAAATCGGACCTAATCGGTCCTAATCGGCCACCAATCGGCCAAAAAACGGCCGATTTCCGGCTATTACGAGAAGAAAATGGAAGACAAACCTTCGATCTACGTTGGGAACGATGATTCCGACATAGATTGACAAGAACGACGGTGTGAACGAACCGATTTCAATCTCGCCGGAACCCTAATTCCGACAAAGACGAATCAGATCGAACAAGCATAGTCGTAGCCAGAGTGCCAATGTGAATTAATTTGATAAAATCTTAGATTATTTGCAAAATTATGCATAAAGTTTTGTATAAAATGCTTCTAGCCTAGCGGTATTGCAATGAAGGGGAGAAGCTGCACCTCATTGAGGTCAGGGGTTCAAACCTGAGCAGAGGAGAGGATTTACGGATTTATCCGGTTTCCGCTTATCTGGTGGGTGAAGAGGTGACGACTGGGCCTGCCCTTGGATGTGTGCCCGTTTGGGCTTAAATCAGTCGTTCAGCCTGAATCCGTTCAAATATATATATATATATATATATATATATATATATATATATATATATATATATATATATATATATATATATATATATATATAAAATCCCAATCCGATAAATCCCTAGTCCCCACTTCGCTGACTGGCTAGCGATTTCTCTAACCAATCAACCATGAATGGCAGAAAATTCTTCTAGTTAACAGAAAAGTTAAAATGCCAAAAATATAAAATTCAATTCCCGAAATTATAATGCTAATATGTAACTAAGCACATACATTTTCAATAAAAGAAATGTCATCCCGAACTTACCGGCAATCAAGACGAAGATTACGCACCAAAAGACTTGTTGGGAGATCTCTTCCACGGCTACCACCACCATAGCCACCACCATAGCGACCTCTGGGACTAGGACTCCTTCCCCTTCTTCCATAACGACCTCCCCTAGGTGGTGATGGAGAATAGCTTCGTCCACCCATATTTTAGCTCTGTCCAATTAGTTTAACAAAACAGAAGGAAAACAGCGTATCAGTAATCAAAGAAAAATAATTCTCAAGCAATAATAAAATGCAGAACACGATAGAATGTAAAAGGAAACAACTGCCAGTTAAACCTATAACATATTAAAATGAAAGTTTGAAACCCCAATCTCAGCTCTTGCACCACACAACTAGCTGTAAAAAAGACATGTCTATCTCGCCGGATCCTAAAATCATGTGCAGACAAACAAGCAAGCAGATATGCAAGCTTTTCTTTAACATAACAATGTCTATATACATGGACACATTCTTTTTAGAACAACAATATGTTAGGAATGTGACAATCAGATAATACACTAATACGCAGTGCATAGAAGATAATTAAAGTAGTGGGAATGAGAAAGTGGGGCTGTCACATAAACCATCTTATGCCACATTCAAAGCACTGTGTATAAACTTATCTTGCAGTTCTCTGTCCACAACATATTCTTGAATCTAAATTCAAGAACCATGTACTATCTAGCAGTTCTCTAATTATCAACATATTCATAAGTCAAAATATATACATGCATACATACACACATACACACATACATATATGCCAAAATTCTAAAACAGCAGAATTAACCAACGGAAAGATTTATTAAACATAAATCCACCTTCACTCGTTCTTATACATTATTAAGCAAAGATTAACAAGCACAAGAAGTTAAAATAAGGGTGTACAACAATCAAACTAGCATGATTATACAAATTACATCAAACACAAAACCCTAATAATATAAATCGAGAATATCTGCTTACAAAAACCCAAAATTAGATGCCCGTATCAACCAAAACCGCAATTACTGGTAACCCCAAAGCTAAGACCAAATCAAAGTGAAATCGAGTGCAAATCATGAAAGCAAACAACGAGAGCCAGAGATAACACTTGCAAAGCAAATTACAGATGAATTTCAGAAAATTAAATGGTTGGAAGACTAAAATATAGTGGATTATTCAACTATTAAAAGCGTACCTGAAGATGCTACGGGTGAGAAATTAGGGCTAAACACGAATGAGAGACGATATGCGCGTTAGACGTCGTAATTGGCAACCCTTATTTACGTCGGTGATGTATTGTCTTGGATTTTTCTAGTCACGTGAGAGGCGTGTTCTCTCTATTCATTAATATTTTTCAGATAACAGGACGCGTAAATTAATCATCGAGCTTGAACTTCAAATATCAAAACATTTTATTTATATATTTTTTTATTTCATTTAATTTGTGTATCACAAAATAAAATTAAAGTAAATTACCGATATGGTACTTGTGGTTTGTTAGTTTTTCACTTTTGGTCTTAAGTTTCATAAATTAATCTTTTGTTCCCAAACTTTGCACATTTGTAACACATATAGTCCTTAAGTTACCAAATTATTGATCAAATTGCTCTCACATAATGACTATGTGTGTTGCAAATGTGCAAAGTTTGGGACCATATGGGTAATTTATGAAACCTAGGGACTAAGAGTGAAATACTAACAAACCATAAGGACCTTATTGTTAATTTACTCATAAAATTATGATAAACATCATAAATATATATTACCTATATATCAAAAAGACAACTTCTAATGAATAGAAGTGTTGTATGCATTCACAGTTTGACCACAACTTCTTCTTCTTGTGATTATACCTGCCCATACATAGCCCATTTCCTCGACGACTCTTCACACTCCACCGTCTTCAGTACTCCTCTGTCGCCATACGCAGCCCATTTCTTCGATGCCTCTTCAGACTCCACTGCCTTCAGCCAAGCTCTACCACCATAGATCTATTTTGCGGTTACGATCTTCTCTCTTTTGTATCTTTCATATCCCTGATTTAGGGTTTTCAGGTTGTTCTACTATCACATATTTTGGTCACTACTGGTGGAGACATGCCTTAGGCTGGTGTTCACTGTGGCGGCAGTGTTCGTGTAATATAAAATAGGCTAATGAACTATGATCTTGCAAGTAACACAACTAAATCCATATCCTCCGCGCAACGCGCAAGCTGGATAAAACTAGTTATAGTTTAAAATAAAATCACATATACTCTATTGTATATGAAAATTAAAATCTTATATATATATATATATATATATATGTATATAATTTATGATAAAATAAATATATTAAATAATTAAGTAATAAATAAGTCAAATTAAAGATCAAGCTTGAAAAGTAGGAAAGGATCAATTATTTTATGAAAAATGTAATTTATTTATTTTTAATAATTTTTATCTCTTAAGATATATGTTTTTTATTTCATTTCATCTTTAACACTTAATTTTTAATTTAATAGTTTACCATTTTCTTTATTGATCTAACACACGACTCATGTATGGTTAGAATAATAACATGACTTATGATCTAACTCATAACTCAACTCATGCCTTCAACCATAACACGACTCCTGATCACCGGACTTAAGTCTATACCCATAATTTTAAATAATAAGTTAAAAATATGTTATTATTCATGGTATTAATCTATTGTAATTTTTAAGAAAACAATGTTGTAATAATTATTATACTTTATTTATTTTAAGAAATAGGTATTGTTTTCTTTTTAACGAATTGTATATCATTAATTTGTCTTGATTTAAATACTAAATAATTACTTAATACAAAGTAATGGTTGATTTGATTTTGTATGCTGGTCAAACATTGGTAGTGATTTATATGTTTCTTCTATCCATTTCATTTTCTTATATATTTCTCATCTATTCATGACCTTATACATAACAAACCCACAAATTTGTTGGTTGATATTTGTCGAACACATACCAACACGGCAGAAAACACGTAAATAAAAAACATTTTAAAAGGGCTAAAACTGTATTTTGTCGTAAAAAAGTGTAACTTTGTCATACAACTTAAAAAAGTACTTAGTCGTAAAATCAAGTGTCAACATTCATTGATAACATGTTTGTTCTACTAACATTTGACAAGACTGATACCACCAAAGGACACAAGAATGGTTTTGCTATCATTTGTATTCATAAACATTTAGTAATATGTTTGTTGATTATGCTTATTAATTAAATGTGCTTTATTTGATTTTGACGTATTTAAAATTGCATGATTTTGTGGTCTCTCTAAACTTTGATTTTTATTTGGAAAATATTACGTTGAAACATAACAAGAAGTCTTATAGTAAACTTTTATGATTTACGGCTTAAATTGCAAATTGTGTGACTACAGATTCAATTTTGTATGTAAACGACTTGATTTAACCTAAACACTGAATCCGACACCAATTAAATCAGTGTTCTTAAACCCAGGTTGGACCAGCCGGTCTGACCAGGTTTTGGCCACTCAGGCGGTCTGTTTATTTGCTTGGAACCGTTTTTAGTCGAACAAACCGGTTTAACCGGCGGCTGGCGGACCGAACGGGAAACCGCCCGGTTGAATATGTTTCTTAGCTATATACTATTTGAAATTTTTTGTATTTTTCTATATCATATATATGTATATATATAATATTGATGACGTTATCCGATTCTTAAATTTGGTCCAACCAGTGCTGACCAGTAAAGAACAATGAATTAAATAACTATAATTCATATAACAATATAACACGATAATTCATATTAATACATTAAGTTACCAAGAAAATTCGCAAGAAAAACACGATTAATCAAATTAACACAGATCGAGGCGTTGCAATAATTAAAAGGAATTAACCTAAAGTAGCTAAAGACAAGAAGGTTAGAAACAAACAAACTTACCCAGTATATTCCCACTTTTCAGTAGGGTCTGGAGGGGAAGGATAGACACAAACCTTACCCCTATCCTAGTTGGGATAGAGGCTGCTCCGAAGGAGTCCCCGGCTCAAAGTTATCGTTTGAAGTTGATCATCCCAACATTTTTAACGATGTATTCACAAAATAAGTATAATAACGTTAAAATTAGTGCAATTTGAAGGTTAGAAACAACATGAAATTTACCCTCAGTTGAGATACCTGGTGACGCTCAAGATCCAGATAGGGATTGGGTGCAATGTGGTGCTTTGATGGCTTTAATATTTATGACCTGTCACGTATGCAACATGTGTACAGGTTGGTTGGCAGTTTAATTGCCACACCAACTTGGTTTGCACGTCGTGTTTTTTTTTTAACGGCAATTTGGATCACTAACGGGTCGTGTACTCACCCGATCATATCAACACCCAATAGGAGGAAACCCACCGTTGATGAGAGAAAACCGCTAGCCTAGCATGGAAACCATGTTTTGTCTATGCCATGACTTGAACCCGTGACTTGAACCCGTGACCTCCCTAATATTGAAGCCATAGGGTACCTCCTCTCAACCACTTGAGCTGAGAATCATTGGTTTTTGCACGTCGTGTCCACCAATTTGTGCGTTTGTGATACGCGTTTAAGCGTTGCAACGATTGAAACAGTCAGATTGTTCAATATCTACTACATTAACGGTGTTTTCAACTAATTTATAACAATTGAATTTTTTGTTGTTTCAAGTTCTGATTTCAAAGTATAAATACAAGGCTTGTGTGACTTATAACTCTCTAAATTTCTACAAACACTTTCTTCTCTACACTCTTGTCTCATGTACTCTTTCAAGTGTTAGCCACCACATTCGTTTTCATCTCTTTTACTTTGTTTATTCTGCAACATGTAATTTGTTTACTCTTCTGTTTCTTTTCTTCACTTTATTGCAACTCGAAATATTGATTGATAATTGTGTGATTAATTATATTTTAAAACGGTAGCCCAACAACACTGATACGGCTTAATTTTTTTTAAAACTGATTTTATATGTATTTTAATACTGTCATTAATATATAAATGTTTTTCTTTCAATTTTCAATCTAATATTTTATTTATATTTTCTTTAATATATAATGTTTTGTGTAAATGAACCAACAAAACTCCAAGAAAATCTCTGTACCAGTGTCTTTCCTTGAGAAGCACTTGTATTTATATTTTCAATTCAGTACAACTACAATACACTTGTTTCTTTGATTCAAGAATAAATCAGTTATTTGGGTACAAAATCAGTCTTTATGGGTAAGATTTTGCATTTTTGCACACTGATTAAAAGACAAAATGGTAATTTTCTTTGGTTGTCAATAATCAAGTAAAGAATGTAGCGTACCGATGAAAAACTAATTTTTCATTGTTGCATGACGTGCGACGAAAGACTCTACTATCGGGTTCACCAGATGAGGTGCTTCATCCTGCACACATGTACAGAGAGATCATCAGCCCAATATGCTTAATCAATCATAATCAAGGTCCTTAAAAAAATCAATATATGGGTTCAAACGCGTGTTGATGATAATGATAATAATGATGATGGAGGTGGTGACCTGAGGGCAGTGACCAACATTAGGGAGGGTTATAAAATCTTCAACCGGCTCAAATTTACCATAAGCTCTTCCAAGTTCAATGGGTTCCCAAGGATCTTTATCACCCCACACTACCACCACAGGACACTGCACAGGTATAAGCATATCGATTATAAGTTCATCAGATACAAATTTTTTTTTTTTTTGAAGATGAGAAACATCTCATTTTTTTAACGATGACACAAATCATAACTAAATCAATTTTATCATATCGAAAACAAAAGTGTTAAGGTGTCCTCCCTAAAATAGGTTGAGGGTTCTAGTCCCATAGTGGATAAAGGTGGAAAAATTTGTTGTTCAAAAAAAAAAAAAGAAACAAAAGTGAAAAATTACAATAAACTGACAGGTAACCGAGCAATTAGTTGCGTCGCAACCCCCTTTTGAATTGCAAACCCAGTAATAAATAGAGAGGGGGGGGGTTATGAAGATTCAACCTTTATTTGAGGCAGTAGTTCTTCTGGAAGCGGGCCCTCAGAATAACAAATAAACTCAAGAAACACGTCAGCTGCACCAGGTTCAAGCCCAGGACGAAGGATCATGTCAACTAGTTCTTCAGTCACTTGTGAAGTATCATGGTAACACTGCATAAATCATACTTGTAATCAAACACTCTATTCAAATTTAAAAGAGATCTAATTACATTTAGATTCAATATAAATAGGAGAGGGTTCTTTACAGAATTACAAATATAAATAGTTGTCACAGTATTTGGGAGTGGGATCTGTAAAGAACCCTCACCTATGCGTACGCGCACCTGACAAAGGATGTTCCTGACTGACTCTCTTGTGGCAACAGTTTGAAAGAAGAATCTTCCCACAGGGGTATTCCTGAAAAAAACACGATACCGTAATACATTCCTGTAAGGAAATTAAAACGATTTGATCTGAAAAATACCTCAGTAAGTTCTGGAAAGATCTAATCAAGGGTCTTCCATACCATGGTTGTTTTGTTATATGAAGCATACGAAGAGAGATGTTTAAAACCATGATCCCCTTACAGATGCTTGGATCCGTCACTGCTGCCTGCAGACCAACAAGTCCTGCACAAAGCACCGAATAATGACAAGGGGGGTGCTTGGATTCTTTTTGAGAGTGATTATAACATATTTGATATGAGCAACATATCATAGAACCAAAAAATTGAGGTTACCAGTTACCTCCAATTGAATTGCAAATAAAGAATGCTTCATCTTTAACTACATCTGTACAAAAGTCGTTTAATTGAGAACCCCATGTCTCGAATGTATAAAAAGGACTTTCTCCAAGCTCACGGGGATTCGGTTTGTCAGAGTAACCATAACCAATAAGATCAATTGCAAACACCCTATGTGAATCTGCAAGAACAGCAACATTTTTCCTCCAATGGTCACTGTCAAAAAGATAAGTTACAACTAATTAGCCATATGAAATTGTTCATGAAGCAACAAAGAACTCGAATAATGCTTCATAAAATATTCCAAAATTGGCAACATACAAGGATGTTAATGTTGGAAAACAATCACATGATTACAGAATACAGACATCAAGAAATGATCAGTGAAACTATATTTGGTTGTTGATATAATGCAGTTGATACCTATATTACAAAGTTGATCAGAAGCAAAATATGAATTGATGGTGGACCTGTTTGCTCCGAATCCATGAACCAAAACCAATGCAGGGCCACTGTTTCCAGCATATTGATACCGGATAGAATAGCCTTTCCACTTCCACATGCTACAACATAAACAAAATCGACTTAGTTTAGGGTATAAATGAATAAGCATGTAAACAAACATAACTAGCACGAACGAGGGCTTGTTCATGTGTGTTTGTTTAACTTTGACCGAAAGTGTGTATTCGTCATGTTTGTTAATTGTTTGTTCGGTTCTAAATGAATATAAACGAACACAATTGAACACCAATTAAAAGTAAACAACAATGTTCAAATCAAACTCTAAATATCAGCTTGATCATCACATGATTCAATATCCAAATTAAAGTCTAAATGCCACTATATGATCTAAGATAAGTCTAACACAAGCTTAAAAAATAAACGAGTACGCAAATGATGGGTCAACAAAATTCATTCGTTTAGGTGTTTATGCTTGTTCATTTATTTGATTAAAGTTACAAATCAATGATTTTATAAGATAGAGGTAGGTGTGTGGAAGTGATAGAAGACCAGGCCATGGGTTCGATTCTTGATCCATCCGGTTTTACCTGTCTTCCACTGTTGTGCCTTTAGGCGGATGCTTGGGTCGGGTTTTCCCACGGAATTGGTGGCTGATGGGCTTGAGGCTCCTTCCGTTAAAAAAAAAAAAAAAAAAAGCTCTTTCGCATGATAAAATATGAACACAAACAAACAAACAGGTAGCAAATCACAACATAAATAAGGTAATCCAAAAACCTAATAAATGAAATTGGCAATACCATGTTTCAACCCTAACTTTGGGGCTGATTGATTCAACTGAAGAGCTGTCAATCGAGAAGGAGGAAATTGATAACGTTCTTTTGGGTTTTGATGCAATCGATGTTTTCCTGGAGAGAGGCGATGTTGAAGATGAAAGGTTGTGATTGTGGGTGAATTTGGGCAATCCGAGTGCGGAAGAACCGGTGGTCGCCATTGATGGAGCTTACGCTGCACCTCACCATGTGTTTAGCTCTTGTGCACGTTAAAAAGCTTTGAAGCCACACAGTCTTGAACTGTTGGCAAGTTTGCCACGTCATCTTAAAAAAAGGTTGGGACTTTTCGCACCACGAACATCTAAGACGCACCCCGTCCTACTCTGGAAGTTGTTTATTACTCATTTTAGTTCAAATTTTTAAATTTCATTTTTTGTTCTTATGGTTTCTAAATTGTTTATTACTCTTGTCATTCTCCCACCAGATCCTATATTAATGATAGGAACAACGACTTTGATTATGTTAATGGTTGTGAGTTATCAGTGTACGCAACAGAGCAAATGGTTGGGAGTATTGGTATACCTGATGAAGAGGTTTTGTTCTATCATTTTAAGGTACCAGGAATGGATTTGGATACATGTTTTAGACCTGTTTTGAATGAAGATGATATTAATCAAATATGAAAGTATGCAGAAGATGAAAAAGTGATTGATATTTGTGTGGAGCACGAGACTACAAGTTTGACATGTCAGCAGGTAACCATTGATGATATTGGCCCCCTGCATCACAAAAAGGGTCATCATAGGAAGACATTGTAGATATGCACGATGATCTATTTCATGAGGAAGATGAAGTAGATATAGGATTCTCTGAAAACTCATCTTTTGATGAAAGTTCTAATTATGATGACTCTGATGATCAAGACTGCAATGAAAAAGATATTCAACAAGAAGATGATAGTGATCAATATAAAATTGATGAAGAGGAAGAGGATGATTCATTTTTTTGTAAATGAATCAATTTATGTTGATGATGTTGAAGTTGACATGGTTGAATACACGCCTATTGTTCATGCTGAAGATAACGGAGACGTGCAGGATGATGAAGAGGAAGATAGTGAGATGGACATGTATTATTATGATGAGTGTTTTGATAGTTTAAGTGAAGGTGATTAATCTGCTCCAATCAAATGTGCATTGAATAAACGGAATAGTAATAAACGAAGAAACTCTACAAAGGGTATTCAAAGCCCTTTCTATATAGGCCAAGCAGTACTACATAAAGATGATTTGAAAAATGCAGTCAAAAGATATGCAGTTGAAACAAGGAGACAACTACACATTATAAAAATGACAAAATAAGGTTTAGAGTTGGATGTATAGGTAAAAATCTCAATTCTATGGATTGTACCCACAAAGGGGGATCTCATAAAATGGTTGGGTCTTCAATAAAGAAGCAACCCACTAAAAAAGAAACCATCACATGCCTTTGGGTTTTGCATTGCTCCATATCTAAACCAGATGTTTTTTGTGGTCAAAACCTTAGTTGATCATCATGGGTGTTTACACACAAGAGCTTTTATCTATACAGAGTTAGTTTCATAGCCAGAGACATTGAGCCAATCATTTCCTCCAATCTGACCATACCACTTAAAGCTTTACAGGATCAGATTCAAAAAAAACACCAGATCAACATATCCATGAACCAGATCTTTAGAGCCAAAATGAAAGCAGTCAAGAAATTAGAAGGTGATTTCTTTGATTAGTATACAATGTTAAGGGACTATTGTGATGAGTTGCAAAGGTCAAATCCAGAGACTACTATAAAGTTGGAAGTTGAAAGGAAGTTTAATCCCACAAGTGAGACAAGGCAATTCAAGAGAATTTACATATATTTGGCTCCTTTGAAGGAAGGAGTTAGAAAATGTGGCAGATATATCCTTGGTATAGATGGATGTTTCATGAAGGGTCCTTATTCAGGACAAATTCTAACAGCAGTTGGAGTAGATGCAAATAATGGAATTTATCCAGTTGCATATGCACTTGTGGAAGCTGAAACCTTACAATCATGGACTTGGTTCTTGCTGATTATTGGAGATGACCTTGGTATTTCAACAAATTCAAACTTTACTTTCATTACAGACATGTTGTTGCGACACACATGTATTGTTTGAGACATATTCAAGAGAATATGAAAATAAAATAGGTAGGTCAACTCTTAAAAGACCTATTGTGGAAGCAGTGGTGAGCTTGACAAAAATGGTATGGGGCGAAACTTTGCAACATTTAAAATTTTTTCCCCTAACGCTAACAATTAAATGTTCGGGTTGGCGATTCGGGTCCGGGTCGTGTCGGGTCAAAAAAAGTAACAATAAACAACAATTAAAACTATACCAATAATTTTTAAAAAAATTTGAAAAAAATCGGGTTGGCGATTCAGGTCCCATCTCAGACTCTAAATTTATACCAATAATTCTGTAAAAAAATTGAAAAAAAATCAAAACCCTAAATGTTTAGATTCACTTACAATTAACAAAGTAACAATAAACAACAATTAAACTACTCAAATACTTAATCAAAGCAAGTAACAAGTAGGAAGAGGTGAGAGGCGAATTCATTACTTGGTTCACAAATTTACGCAAGAAGGAAGAAGAAGGCTGGAAGCAGGGCCACTGCGGCGACAGGCCGGGGAACGGGCGGCGCAGGGCCGCAGGAGGTAGGTTGAGGTGGACGTGTGGCGGGGTCGGTGCTGCCGGTGGCTGGTCGAGAATCGGGCGAGTTGGGGCTGGGGCGACGCAAGGATGAGAACAAGAAGGAGTTTTTTTTCCTTTTCTTCCTAAACGGTAATTGGGTAAACAAATAAAACAAAAAAGATTTTTGGAAATTGAGCTTTGGATTTTAAGTTTTTGGACTTTGGATATTGCGCTTTGAAGATTGGGTAAACACTAAACAGATTTTTGGGCTTAATATATACCCACAAATTTGTTTATTTATAGGTTTAATCGAATCGGTTTTATACGTTTATAAATTATTTAAAATTTTTTTAATATTTTTTAGGGGGGTGAACATAGGGTATATATTTTTTTTTCAGGGGGGCAAAATAATTTTTTTTAAAAAATGGGCTACGAATCGGGATATGTACACTACTAACTAAAAAAACAGGGGGGCGGTCGCCCCCTGCCCCAACTAACCTACGCCATTGTGTGGAAGGCTGCTTGTACCACTACAGTCCCTCATTATCAAAAAGCAATAGAAGCTATCAAGAAGCAAAATTCTACCCTGCATACATGGTTGTCAAATATTTCATCAAAATCTAGGAAAAACTTTTAAACTTTTATGAAAATATTTTGACATCCTTTTTAATCTTAAGAAAACTAAAATGTGATGTATTGTTAAACAATTGGTGTGAAGTTTTCAACTGACAAATAGTTGTTGATAGAGATAAGCTCATAATCACATGTCTTGAATTCATTAAAGATTATTTGATGAAAGGGATGGTGGCTGTGCATAACAAGATATCTAAGTCTTAGTGTCCATTGACACCATCAATTACAAAATAATTTGCCTCAATCAAATCCGAAGCTTCTCAATACTTAGTGATTATGGCAGGTGGAAACAATACCAGGTTTGTCATAACCCATAAACCAAATGTTTATATTTAATCAATATTTATATTTACACATATTATGTAGGCAAGTGGACCGTGGCAAGATCAATGTGTAGTGGACATGAACAACAAAACATGCAGTTGCGAGAGGTGGGACTTAACAGGTATTCCTTGCACGCATGTTGTGGCAGTGATCTGGAATATGGCAGTTAATGGGATTGAGGTTGGTCAGGTGGAACAATGGGTAGATGAGATATACACAGTGGCTAGATGGAAGGAAGTGTATATGCATACCATTGAACCAATCAATGGTGTAAACTTGTGGATTCCTTCCTGATGTCCTACCAAGCTAGTACCTCCAAAGCATAAAAATCAAATTGGTAGACCTAAGAAGAAAAGAAGAAAGTCACACGAGGATCTCATTTCTAGCCTAAAAAAGGATGGGAAGTTGACCGGGATGGGTCATGTTAAGCATTGTGGAAAATGCAAGAAGCCAAGACACAATGCCAGGACTTGCAATGGATAGGTTATTTTTAGCTTGTGTTTCAATTCTAGACCTGTAATTTGTGGGTTAGGTTATTTAGTTTGTGTTTATTTGTGTTTCAATGTTTAGAACAATGTTTGGCACGTTGTGTAATTTGTTTCAATGTTTAGAACAATGTTTAAGATAAAACTTCCATTCAAAAGCATTGTCCAATTCTGGACCTACAAATCATAGAATACATCCAAACCATAACTATTTAACAAACCATTGTTCAAGATAAAACTTCCACTCAAAAGCATTATATACATATCATTAGGCTTCATAATTTACATGGTTAATCTTTGCGTTAGAAAATCAAACATACCAACAAAACAACATCATAAGTTTTGATTAACCATTAACCTACTAATAACTTGCTACTAATAACTTAGATTGTTGGCCATCAAAATACATCTCCAACCAAAACGAACTTCATCTTCAAAACCTAAATCCAACTCCAAACTATGAAACCCCGCTTCCAATCAACAACCATTGTTCCCTCTCCCTTTTGAGTGAATTAACCAAACCAGTTATCCAGAGGGATGCATGGTCAGGCACGGGGGGTCAACCCAGCGCACGAATCCACACCTTCCATCCTATACATCAAACATTTCAAAACAAACAAAGCATAAAACTTTCATCATAAACAACAACATCATCGTTTGTTTTGATGTTTTATTGAACATCACCTACACTTAAAACCAAAAAAAAAAATCAATCATAAAATTGAAACTTTTCTTCTTCGTGATAATGAAAAGAAGAGATCAAGATCAAGAGCATGAAGAACCTGATTGTGAACAAACACTTACACAACAGAAGAAGAGCCGACCAGGATTCTGTTGGGTCCATGATGTCTTGATTGTCGTTGAGACACCACAGTGGCAAAGGACCAAATGTGCATTCGAGGATGAAGAACTCATAGCTACTTCTTATCAGAATTTAAGCAATTCGATGGATGAAGCAAACCCTAAACACAAGGACGATTACGAAGACGATGCTTAATTTGGAGACGATAGGGTTTATGTAACACGGATATGTATGTGTGAAATGACAATATACCCCCTCCTTGTGTGTCTCACGTGATCACTTAACAGTTTCCGTCTTGAATTTTAGACAGAAGGACTATATTGGTAACTAAATTTAAACATAAGGATTAAAATAGCAACAAAAATTATTTAGGGACTAAAATGACATTTTGGATATAAACACAGGGACTACTTTAACATTTAACTCGGTTTGAAATCTATAATGGAAGTACATGAGGGTGAACATTATAGTAATTGTTGATGAAATATGGTTTGTTATCATTAGTATAACTAAATTTGTTAATAGAAATGGAAGTTTGTGAATGAAACACATGTTTGGTGATTTTGTCTAGTTTGGGATTTTGATTAAAAATTGATTTGGTTTGGTGTCCAATTATGTTTGGACATGATATGATTTGAATTTGAGGAGTTATTACTCCATGTAATATGTTATCAGAACTTGTGAATTAGTTTCGGGTGGTTCAGAACGATCGAAAGTGGTTAAAAAGGTCCAAAACACGAAAAATGGGAAGTTCTGCATACATGTGGCCATAAGCTACGCCTGAAGCTTTCTGTCCTAGTGGCCGTAGGCTACGGCTGAGGGTTTCCGGATTTTTATATTTTTGATGTTTAAATCA
Source organism: Mikania micrantha (assembly GCA_009363875.1). Lineage (NCBI taxonomy): Eukaryota > Viridiplantae > Streptophyta > Magnoliopsida > Asterales > Asteraceae > Mikania > Mikania micrantha. Next base: position 60,198,342 of record CM018695.1, read on the forward strand.
CGTTTTAAGGCCTAGAACACTTACGTTTCGAACCATAACTTATATTTAGATAGTCTTAGTTCTTATGAACTAATGGTGAAATTATATATGGTGTTTGTAGGTCGGAAGTAGATGTGCATAGAAGCTCATGATCGGACGCGTATTTTTGGAAAATACAAACGTTATGTAGATTTTTGGTGGTTGGGCTTTCAAACAAACTTAGGTTTGATATTTTTGGAATGTAATTAGTAACTTAACAAGTACTTATTATATATGTAAATATTTTTTCGCTTCCGCATTTTCATTTGATAAAGTTTTTATGTTAAAACTTGACTGGGACTTTAAATTGACACGTGCAAACGTGTAAATGTTCTGGGTGTTACAAAATCCTAGCTCATGCTAATGTTAATTTGCATTCCCATCTGAAACATGTTTAAAATCAAGTGTTAACTACAAATATTTGGTGAGTTATCATAGGTTTAATCATCTAAGCAAAATAATTTGATAATAGGTAGGTTAACTCATGTGAATCCTAAGACAAATTCACAAAGCTTGCAAATGAATCTATGGCGGATCAAATAGTCAAGTTTGACCAATAGGGAACAATCGCCGCGATCTTTCCCCTCAAAGGGAAAACTCATCCTAGGTGGGTGGTCAATACAATGGAATCCATCATTGCTATCAAATCGATAAGTTGTGATCAATGTAAGTTCAAAACCTAAGTTCATTACAAATAAGGCCATTAGCTAAGTTCACATGGTTTAAAGATAAGCTAAGTTCAATCAAATGACTTGTCATATACATGTTTTTGTTCATGATAATTTTAATATGATATTATATGTTGTCTATGTAAACAACAATTATCTAACATAAAAATCATAGTTATGTGCTTAATTATTTTATATTATAAAGTTTAAAATATATTTTGATTTGTTTTTAAATAATCATTTAAAATGAACAGTTGAAAAATAAGAATATCAAGTTAAGTTGGTTTATGTGTTATAAGAAATGATTATAAAAGTATTAAGTTCAATTAATGTGATGTATATTTCAAAATCTCTTAGATAAAAATAGTATGAGAAAATATACCATTATATGTGGTTTTATAAAGTTTTATAGTTTAAAAGAATCAAATTTAATCAATCATATACCTCCTTATTTATATATTATTTTATAATGTATAATAGTTAGAAACTAGAAGACGTTTGCCGCGCTTCGCGGCGGGTTATGCATATTGTTTGTAAATTGCAATGACACATGTATTTACCAAAAAAGTGGTAGTACCTTAATAAATTTGTTACATACACGGAAGTTTTGAAACATCAGAAAAACAAAAATAGTTAAAATATTAGAGAGGCTAGCTGAAAAAATCAAAAAAGAAAATAAACTAATAAAAAATCGAACATGTTTACAACGTTTATTATATATAGTACATGAGTCAAATTGAAAACATTAGAAACTAAAATTCTTGAAAGTAAAACATTAAATATGATAAAATAAATAAATAATGGTTTCTAGCATTGTTCGAACAACGGCCACAAAATTCACAAATACAAAACTCTAACCACCTAATGTAGCTGGTTTATTGTCCCAAATGTAACGAAATCGAATTTATGAAAGAAAATAAAACCCAAACAAACAACAAGCTTACCCAATATATTCATACTTTTCAATAGGGTCAGGGAGGAAATGATATATACAAACTTTACCCCTATCCCAATTGGGATAAAAAGGCTGCTCCGAAAAGGGTCCCCAGCTCAAAGTTATCGTTTGAAGTTGATCATCCAATGATTTTAACGTTATTTTCAACAAATAAAACCCAACAAAGAAAAAAAATTGCAGCTGAAATAAAGTCAATAATTAAAAGTTATAAAAAGATGGGAAAAAAAACTCAAGAAAAACGAAAAGAAAAATGAGCCCAAATACTAAATAATATGCGTGAACAAAAAAAGTGAAATGGAAAGGAATCCCGCATAGAATAGAGTAAGGAAAATTTGTTTGTGTAAAAGGGCAGTATGTGGTAAAAGTTTTCAGTAATGACAAACCAACAAATTCATGTAGCATTGGAATTTTTTCTTTACAGCGAGCTAGTGCGTATTTCTAGTTAGACACCGACCTTATATATATCTTTAGAAGGTGCCGGTGGGGTCTCCCACCGACACTTCTAATTAAGGTTATAATAATAATAATAATAATAATAATAATAATAATAATAATAATAATAATAATAATAATTATAATAATAATGTTATACCTTCTTCTTTATATATTATTTTTCTCTCAAAATTGAATTTAATCAATCATATACCTCCTTATTTATATATTATTTTTCTCTCAAAATTTTAATGTTATAAACTATATTAGTTTTGAATGTAAGGATAAAAATTTCAGGCACGAACACGTTAATATAACATGACCTTAACATGCTTTATGTTTACTTTTAATATGTTTCGTGTCCGAAACCAGTCGACACATTAAGACATGTTTATTTTCATGTATAAACAAATAAAAACCTGTTAACTTGTTAAAACATGTTTGTAAACATGTAAAAACTTGATAACCTGTTAAAACCTTCTAAAATTTCTAATTCTCTAACCTTAGTTTTTTTAACAAATTCCTTAATTGATCATTTTGTGTTGATGTGTTTTAAATGAGTCATATTCGTGTTTGGGAAAACATACATGATAATTTTTGTGTCATGTTTTGTGTTTACCCATTTCGTGTTTCATGTCTTAATGTGTTGTATCTGACCCGTTACGTCAGTCCTATTATAATGGATCAAATAAAACATTTTACATTAAGGGGTTGTTTCGTAACGTTTGCACCATTAAGTGTTAATGGTTAAGATGTCTGAATGGTTAAGTGAGTCTGAACTATTAAGTGCCAAACTGGTAAGATTGATTGTTTTAGAGTTTGAATAACAAAAAAAATACTTTTTTTATTAAAAAACCCTAAAAAATCAAAAAAACCCTCTATTGAAGCCCCAACCTCCGACGCCCATCGCGGTTGTAGCCCTTGTCACCTCCTCCGCCTTCCGTTTCGACCTCACCACCGCCATCACCATCGCCACTGACCTATGTCACGGTTGCGGTCCTGACTTCGACCTCACCATCGTCGACCTTGCCATTGTGGGAGCGAAGGCATTTGCGGAGCCGATCGATGTGAAGCGGCGGTGAAACGAGACCGACAATGGTTGGTGAGGGCCATGATTGTGGAGCGCCATGATTGTGGAGCGCATCGTTAGCCTTTGGCTTAACCAGGGCCTTCGTCAACTCTCTTTTATTCCCCTCTCTTCTCATTCAGAGTTCGTCTCAAGTCTAAATGATTCAGACATTGGTTCAAACATTAGAACCCATTCAGATGTGTTTTTTATCCCCAAAACAAACAGTTTGAAATTCAGACCATTCAGATCCAACCAATCAACCCTGAATCATTCAGATTCAGACCTATTCAGATCGAACAAAACAACCCCTAAATCTTTGCTAACAAAAACACAAATATTCACATGCTATATGTATACTGTATAGCAAACGACTATATAAGGTAATGTACTTGAAAAATTACCAAAATAATCAGGTTTGACTCTCTTTTTACCAAAATAATCACTGAAATTTAGCCCACGTTTAAGCTTTGGACACCACTTTAGACGCCGCTTAAGACGCCCGTTTTTTGTACTGTTGTGTTCCAAGAAGAAACATACGGGCCCACATGTTGGCGGATTTGTCTGAGTCTAAACGGGTGTCTTAATACCCCTTTTTACCATCGTCTTAAAAGGCCTTTAGAGGCTCATTCTGATGTCTTTTTGGAGTTTTTATACTTCAAAGCGACGTATTTAGACGCCGGTTCTGGATGGATATGACCTTACCTAATCTGAATGATTTGACGGCTTAAAGATGTCAGAATGGGCGTCTATAAACGTTGCTTTGGAGTCTAAAGACTCCAAAAAGATGTCAAAATTTGCGTCTAAAGACGCCGGTAGAAAAGGGGTCTTAAGACACCCAATTAGATCCCGACAAAGCCGCCAACATGTGAGCTCGTATGTTAACAAAAAGTACAGAAAAAGGGCGTCTAAAGCGATGTCTAAAGGGGCTAAATTTGAGTGATTAATTTGGTAAAAAATTGGTCAACCTTGAGTAATTTGGTAATTTTCCCTAATGTACTAATGTGGCATGTATGATTATATAACTTTATATGACATGTATTGTGTCGGATCATACAAACCTTTTAACGTTATACGACAATATGTACATTTTTTAGTTGAGCATATGGTGTGCATAATATGAGAGGGGTGTTAATGTATGCATATAAGCTACATGTAAGGAAGGTGTACAACTTTAAAAATATGGGTTTTTTTTAACAATATAATACTTTAACTCACCTAGGATACATGTCAAAGTAAATTCACAATTAAGTTTTAAAAAGATGTACAAGTTGTTTATTCTATATCTAATTTGTTGTTGGTAACTTGTTTCATAAGTATCTTGCTAATGCATCATATGCATGCAACTTTATAAATATGCGATTTTCAATTAACTAGCGTTAAAAATGGACATTTATAAGACATTGAAATTGGTCGAATGGTCTAAACAAAAGCAATCGAGAAGTTTCATAATTTATGGTTTAAAAAGTTGGTTTTTTGTCTGGCTTACAATTTGGTTTTTGCAAATGACCTTAAATATACTTTATGGTTCTACCTTTTTTGTTTATTTGTATACTAGTCTTGAAACAAGTGTATTACACGGGTTGATTATTTAAAAATATATAATTAAAATATTCTTAAAGTTTATTAAATTTTAATAAATTTGTAAATTATTAGAATAAGATGACTTATATTTTTTGATATTTAATTATATAATTTAATTAGTAAAGATTATTATTATTTATGAGGAGAGAGAGACGGAAAAAAGTTTTCTGATTCCACTAGTAAATTAGTATAATAGGTAGATTTACATTTGAAATATGTAGTTACTTATGCATATAATATTCATTAATGTCACACCCCCATATTTCGTTACCTGTTGATAATGTCATTGATAATTCTTTGAAGATTACGGAAGCATAGTGGTGATGTTTGAGAGATGGGCTACAACTTTACTTGAACCGGTATCAAACACACAAGATTACTTAAAGAAAATATATTACATGGGTAATGTAGCTATTACAAACCATAAGTTACTTCTCACAACTCAAAACATACTAAATATCCTGAGTTACTTATTTACAAGTGCCTGATCGTATCATCACTGTCTATTTGCAAAAGTTTTAAGTTTGAAAAGTCAGCATAAAGCTGGTGAATTAGTAATGAATGATCCAGTACAGTATGTTATGATAAGAAAGTTATTGATACACATTGACAAAGATAACCATGGGACCCATACCTAGCTCTTTTCTAACTGAATGATATGATAAGATACTACTCGTTAGTAAATATCCCTTGTGTCCCACTCTTAATTTCTATCACATACATTAAGCTGAAATTGGAAACAGGTAACAAACATTCACCCCAAGGGAGATTCAATCCTCTCAATGAGTGGATTGTGATTTGATAGTATTATCATTGTTCCCTGTTCGGCACTTCGGACCCACATGGGTTCACTAAATACGGTTTGATATATGAGTACCTTTTGATATTGTGATAGAGAAATGCAAGATACACATGAAATCCCATGAAATCCAATGAAATCACACAGATAACAGTGAAGCATATCATATGTTTAAAAAAGATTTCATAATAATACCTCGATGTTTATTAAACATTAAAAAGAAAAGGGGTTGTACGAAACTCACCTGAACTGTTGAATTCAATAATTAGCGCACAAACTTGTGTTAAGATTCTTGGAATTTAGTTATGCATTAAGTTGATGTTTTATAAGTTATTTATGTTTTAATTTGCTTATTTGAATTGTCCTTGACATTCAATGTCAAGGACATTGCAACTCGAGTCATCAAAATGATCTTAAATCCATAATCAGTCTCCTTAACTGAAGATCACACAAAGTGTAATAAGATGGGAACTTATAATGATTTAGGTTCCTATTAAGAAATTGATGACTCATTAGATTAATCAGGATGTTCTCATATTAACCAAATAGGTATTGTTGTTGATTATATCACCGGAATAGTTTCTTGTCACACTTGTCATTAGGTTATTCTAAGTTTGTTCCTTAAGATCCTAATCTTCATCCTTCATAAGTTAGTTCAAGTCATCACTTGTCACACTTTTGATTCCCAGCCCGGGTATACCAGTTTTCATTCTTGCAGACAGACTGCAGTTAAAGTCCCGTTGTTATTTGCAGTTTTAGAGTTTAGTTGTTAGTTTAGTTGTTTAGTCAGTTTCAGTCTGAATAAGTCTTCAGAGTTGCACTAAAACCTCCATTACTTTATTTTGTCCACATTCTAAGTTAGTTTGTTAAACTAGTGTCCATTGGTTCGATATCCGGACTTCCACCAGCTATTCTGTCACTGATAGGTACACTTGCCTTCGTAGCGGTCAAGTTTACGATTTACGATTATTACTAGGTGTTTAGGTCAAGTCTAGGTCTAGGATCAGTTATTGTGTCTTTCGCTTAGGTTAGACAACTTTAATTTAGTCTTGTTTTTAGGGTATTGACCACTGCACATCAAGTTTTTGGCGTCGTTGCCGGGGATACTAGGCAATAGCAAAGAATACTTAGATTGTGGCCATTACTTGCTTGTTTTCCTATTCCCCCCCCCCTTTAGCTTAATTTCTCATTTTTAGGGTTAGTTTATTTTCTTCTTAGTGCCTTTATTTGTTATTTGCTATTTGTGCCTTAGATTAGGTTTTTCAATGCATATTTGAGTTTTATTTGCTTGTTTGATTAGGTTGTCGGTAGTTGTATGCCCCACACCCGTTCGCAGGGAGCGCCGGAGTTTGAGCTTACTTCACCAGAGCAGATTTTGCGTGCCCGTCAGCAGGTAAGTTTTCTTGACCCTACTCTTGTTATGAAGCCACCACCACCTCAGCCGCCGATGCAAACTGTTCATGAGCTTGCCAGTCATGGAGTTGTTGGAGCCCGATCTGCTATCACACGCCCGGGAGTCATAAACAATAACTGGCATATCCCTTCACATGTCATGTCTACGATCACGAACTCGAAGCAGTTCCATGGCCTTGACGACGAGGACGCCCCCTGCCATCTTTCTCTCTTTGTGAGTATCTGCGACACTTTTAGCATCAATGGCGTTACGGAGGAGGCCGTCTATCTTCATTTGTTTCTGTTCACACTCGCAGGTCGAGCCGGGACCTGGTTGAATCTACTTCCCAGGGACTCTATCACAACTTGGGCTGATCTTCAAACCAAGTTTCTGAAGAAGTACTATCCTCCTTCTAAATCTGCTAGACTTAGAGATCAGGTCCATTCATTCCAGATGGATGATGATGAGCCATATTATTTGGCGTGGGAGAGGTTTAACTCCCTTCTGAGTAGATGCCCCCAGCATGGCCTGTCCGATTGGGCCTTAGTTGAGAAGTTCTATAACGGACTGACCTTGAGACAAAGAGGAGGTTTAATACAGCTGCTGGGGGACATATCATGGATAAGAAGGAGCCTGAAGAGTGTGAAGCTATGATTGAAGATTTTGCCTTAGCTGAATATGAGGACCCGTCATATGTGAGGAGAGTTGCGCCAGCTGTTAAGCCCACTGTTGCACCGCCTATCCCGACTCGAGGGATGCATCATGTTACACCCGACACGAGCACTACTGCAGCTTTAGAAGCACTAGCTAAGGATATTAAGGAGTTGAAGATGGAAGTTGCTCGATGCGAGATATGTCGGGGTGGACATAGTATTGCTGAGTGCCCGATTACCAATCAGGCACAAGTTGAGGCCATCAATTTTGGATGGAACAAATCTTTCAATCCCAACCCTAACTGGAACCAGAATTTGAATTAGCGAGGCCAGAATCAGGGACAGCATCAGCATCAGCAGTCGCACTCAAACTGGCGGGGGAACAATAGCAGCTCCTACGAGAAGCCATCGACGCGCCAGATCCTATCACCGTGAGAGATGCGCCCGAGAGTTCATGTAGCAGAGATCGAGACACGAAGCTGGAGGACATGATGGCGCAGCAGATGAAGATGCTTCAGCAGATCATGGATAAAGACAAACTGCGTGACCAGAAGATCGAGGAGCACGACACGCTATTGAGGAATCAACAGGCTAGATTCTTAGATCTGCAGCGGTCGGTGGGAGAGTTGGCGAAGAGGTTTGATGAGATACCGGGAGGGTCTTTTAGGGAGAACACTGATCCTAACCCGAGGGGTCATGTGAAGGCAGTGACCACACGCAGTGGTTGAGGAGGAGAGGTAGAGCTGCCACCATCGGTCATTCCTGTTGATGATGAGCCGGTGGATGAGGAGATTGAGTTGGAGACTCCTGCAGGGGTGCCATTGAGGCTAGACCCAGCAAGTACCGCACCGAGCAGTGAGTCTTCAGTTGAGAGTTTGAAGAGGGAGAAAGTGGAAGAGAAGAAAAGAGGTAAGAGAGTGGCTGAGGAGCCTGATATTGATTTGACTAAGCTTCCATACCCTGGATGCACATTGCAGTTGAAGCATGATCAGGAGTATGGACATTTTTTGGAGATGTTTGAGCAGCTTAAGATCAATCTCCCATTTGTAGAGGCCCTCCAGCATATGCCGAAATATGCTAAATTCTTGAAAGACCTCCTGTCTAACAAGAAAAAATTAGAGACACTCTCTAGCGTTACTTTGGGAGCTAGGTGCTCGGCATTGGTTTGGAACAAACTGCCAGAGAAGCTCGAGGATCCAGGGATTTTCACTATTCCCTGTCTGTTTGGCGGTTCTTCTGTGAACCATGCATTGGCTGATCTAGGTGCTAGCACCAATTTGATGCCTTACTCCATTTATAAGCAGGTAGATCTAGGAGAGCCGACACCAACACGCATGAGCTTGGCATTGGCTCATTAGTCAGTTAAGTATCCTAGGGGGATTATTGACAATGTCTTGGTGAAGGTGGACAAGTCTGTCTTCCTCGTGGATTTTGTTATACTTGACATGTAGGCTGATGACCGAGTTCCCCTCATTATGGGACGACCCTTCCTTCGCACAGCGAAGGCGATGATTGATGTTTATGAGGGGGAGATCTCATTGCGTGTTGGAGATGATACCGTCACCTTTGATGTGGTGAAGTCCATGAAGAACTCCAGTGGTCAGGATGATCAAGTTTACTTTCTTGATGCATTTTTCTCTACCATGGATCGTTGCCTGGACTACATCAGTGGAGTGGATTATTGGGTGATCAGGACTTAGGTGACGGGGATGAGAGAGTTGAGGATGTGGGAGATGAGGTCCATGCTGCTGCTATTGAGGCTTATCTTTATTACATCCCGAGCAGTCTAGCAGTGGAGCCTCCTGTTTATCCCACAGTTTTTGAGGTTAAGAGTCATGAGCTGGCTGACAAGTCATCTGTTGAGGCTCCCCCATCATTAGAGCTAAAGGAGTTGCCACATCACCTTGAGTATGCATTCCTTGATAGGGCTGTTCACGAGCCGAACCGAACCGAACCGAGCGAGGGTATGCTCGGCTCGTTTTCAAACCGAGCAGCTCGGCTTGGTTAGGATTAGCATAATCGAGCCAAATGTTGTGCTCGTTGCTCGGCTCATTTTAAAACCGAGTGGCTCGGCTTGGTTCGGTTTTGCTCGGTTTAATAAAATTTAATGCCACGAATAACTACCAACTGCCATCTAGTTGGTTATTATAGTTGCATATCAATACTCACATTAGCAGTTAATAATCCCAAACCACAACCAATCAAATTTAAGATTAAAGAAAGCCATGTTCGGTAGCAATAATTGTTGATGCATGTTTATTGTCCCTAGTTCAGTTTTGTAACTCTTATCATGTAAATGTTCAAAGTATTAATGGAAGTTGTCTTTATATCTATTTCATAATGTTTATTTCTATTGATTATTGTCTATTAATGTTTATCTAGTTGTTTGATTTGATTATAAACTGTTTGAGTATGAAGTACTCTCATTCGGCCGAATGACTCTAGAATGAAGTCATTCGGCGAATGAAGGTTATAGCGAATGTCTGTGTTCCGAATGAGTCATTCGCCGAATGACTCATTCGAATGTCTGCTCATTTGAGCTTGGTCATTCGCCGAATGAGCTGCTTCGGCCACTCATTCGGCCGAATGACTACAGCCTATATATAGATGTTCAAATCATTTCAAACCTAACTTTCCAGAGCCCTCCTTCTTCCCTAGCACTCCAGTGTCAAAACCCTTGAAGATTTGAGCGGTTCTTGATCATCCAAGTTCGATTCTCAACCCGTGGTGTTCGATCGTTGCTTCCAAGTCGTTTCTATAGCCTCGGATCACCACGGTTTCTGTTGGTTTCGATTGGAAAACCCTGGAATAGGATTCCGCACTATCCCAGAGGTTGTCGAGTAGTTTTTCATTGGATTCGGATTGTTTCCGAGCTCCCGATCGGTCCAACAAAGTGGTATCAGAGCTTTGGCTCTTGATTCTGCTCGATTTCCACTCAAAATCAACAGATCTGAGATCCCCAAAACCCTGATTTTCGTAACTTCCAAAAACCCTAAGTTTCTTGCTTCCAAAGTCACTATTTCATTGAGATTTTAAGTGTTTTTGTGGTTCATTTGATCTAGTTTCTTCCCAATTGGTTAATAATCATGTCTTGAAGTTCTGTGCAAAATTTGGTGGTTAGATCTGGTCAAAATCGAAAGATATCGCGATTTTCGTTGTAAAAAACCCCAGATCGCCGAATGACTCTGGCGGCCGAATAAGATCAGCCGAATAGCCTCCCATTCGCCGAATAGCTCTCTTTCGGCGAATAGCTCCTTCGCCATTCACATTTGCCGAATAAGCCCCATTCTCAATCCTCATTCGGCGAAAGACTTCATTCGACTTGCCATTCGCCGAATAGGTCATTCGACTTACCCATTCGCCAGTTCTCATACTCAGTCTCTCATTCGCCAGTTTCCACACATTCGGCCCCCGACATTCGCCAGTTTAGCACTCATTCGCCAGTTGCTTCTGAAATTTTTCTAAGTGTTGAATCTTATTACTTCTGATCAAATGGAGGATTTAGCTCTCATGGCTAACCAAAACCATCGCATTCTGACTCTCTTGTTGACAGAGAATGAGACAGGGAACTCAAACAAAGCTCCTAAGTTGTTGAATTTAGATGATTACCCTCACTGGAAATATAGATTTGAGATCCACATCAATGGGGTGGATACAAATCTGTGGATGATGATTGAAGGAGGTTATCTGCGGCCTCTGAATGAAGATGGAACTCCTATGCTAGTCACACGGATGACTGAGCCTCAGAGGAAGCTGTATGATTATGAGAAGAAAGCCTATGCTATTTTGTCACAGTCCATTGCCACTGATATCTTCCATCAGTTTAGACAGTTTCCTTCGGCTAAGCTTCTGTGGGATGCATTGCAGCAAAGATATGAGGGTAATGATGCTTTGAAGAGCATTAAGTCTAAAGCTTTGAAAAAGGAATTCAACAGCTTTATGTATGTGGGAAATGAGTCCCTTGATGAGTTGATTGCAAGGTTTTATCATCTGTTGAGTGAGCTGTTCAACCACGAGGTCAAAACCACAACTCAAGAGAAGATTCAATGTTTGGCAGATGCACTACCTCCAAAATGGGAGTCCTTCTTGATGGTACTCAAGCAAAATCAGATGATGGCTCATATGGACATCAATGATTTCATTCAGAAGCTAAAAGAGCAGGAGATAGAGAACAAATGGAAGGCCAAGAGGGTTGCACAAGTTCAAGATCCTTCTCTATACTACTCCACTCCAACAGTTGATAAGTCTACAACTCATGCTCCTCTGAAAACTGCCTTTGTGTCTAAAGCTTCTGAAGCCCCATCTGCAGCTCAGATGCACTTTAGCCCATCTTCTTCATCGAGCTCACAACAAGAGCATCATCAGCCTACTGCAAGTCTGAAGACAGAGAACTTTGATAGAGTCACAGTTGAGATTGCTAAAGAGCACATGGGTCTTCTGTCAACATTGGTTAGTTCATATGATGGATTGATTGCTGGTCAGATCGGCAATCCATATTTGACCAATGATGACTACTCTCAAATTGATCCTGATGATATGGAAAGAATTGACATCATGTGGGCATTGGCTAGTGCAGTCAGAAGAGCTAAGGAGTTTGTGAAGAGGACATGAAAAGACATCAATCTAAACAAGGAGTCCAAGTTTGGATTTGATATGGCTTCTGTTACATGCTACAACTGTGGTGAGAAAGGACACTTTGCTAGACAATGCAAACAGCCAAAGAAAGCTGGAAACAAGAACCCTTTTCAGCATCAGAAGTCTGCCCATGCTAATTCTGAAAGGCGATTAGTTCCTATTGATTCTCCTACAACAGCTGGATCTTCATCTTCTGGTAGTAAAGCCTTAATGGTTCAACAAGATGAAGGTGTAAATTGGGACTTTAGATTCAATGCTGACAAGGAAGATCAAGAGAAAGCATGTGTGGCAGAGATTCAGAATTCTGATGACATTGATGAAGAAAGCTGTCAGGGAGATGTGTTGGTGACTGATGACAAGGCATCAAGTTCAGACTCAGAAAGTTTGACGGATTCTGACACTCAAGAATCTGATGGAGAAGCTGATGACTCTTCAACTCAATTTGCTTTGATGGCAAACTCGTCTGCTTCTACTGATTCTTCTGAGCAGGTATACACTGATTGTTCATCTTCTCAATCTGATTGTTTCAATTGTGTTGATCTTAGGAGCAAGGTCCTTGCTTACCAGAAGCATAACAGTGATCTGATGACCGATCTTGACTTGTGCATTGAAGCAAACAAAGTTTTAAAATCTAATGAAAAGGATTTTCAAAATAAAATTGATCTTTTAAATAGACAATTGCATGAGGCCGAGATCGCTGTTCTGAACAAGCAAGATGCTATTACTTCTTATCTCAATACCATAAATGAGATTAAGAAGAAATTAGCATTAGTTGAGTGTGATTATGAGACTTTGGGACAGAAGCTCAAGAGCTATGAGAGCTCCTCTTATATAATTGAGCATATGATCAGTAGGGGTACTGATCAGGGGAAGGAAAAGGTTAATTATCAAAAATGTCCTCCACCAATCCTAAATGCCTTTGTCAACACTCCAAATGACAAAGACGTAAAGGATTTTCAAGTTACTACTCCATTAGTAGTTGATCCAGTTAGTCTGAGTGAAAATCAGAGTTCATCTCAGACTAAGGATTCAAGGGTGGATGGAATCGTGGAAGATTGGGCTTCTGATTCCGAGGATGAATCAGAGTATTCATCAAAGCAGAGTACTCCTCGGAATCAAATTACTAGTGTCATGAAAGGTGACCCAATCTCCAAATCAAAGATTTACAAGGAACTATGCTTTGTTAAAGCTTCACAGGAGTCTAAAGCTAATTGTGCTACCAAATCAGCTCAGTTTGGTAACAAAGGAAGGAAGGGTTTGGGTTTCGAGCAAGATTGTCAAAAATCAAATGTTTTTAAATCAACTAAAAAGTCATTTTCTGATTTAAAACACTTTCATAAAAAAGGTGTTAAAGTCTGTTTTGAGTGTGGTGAACCAGGGCACATTGTGAGGTTTTGCCCTCAGTTGATCAGACCTAAGGTTGTCCCTTTCATAACCTTAAAGTCTGCTTTACCAAAACCTAGCAAATCTGTGTCTAAATCTTTTCAGTCAAAATCTTCATTTCACACTCAGCCTAAGGGTTCAGACAAGGGTAAGGGAAAGTTGGAAACATTGGTGGTTCCAAATGAGATTAATGTTAACCAATCAAAACAATCATCCATTTATCTGAAAACCTCTTTTGATAAAAATGCAATTTGGAAAGTTAAATCATCTGAGGTGTCTGTTCCACAAATTTCAGATAAACCTATTCCTAAGGGAAAATGGATCGATGTTTGGATCCGAGACTCAATGGGTCAACCCAAGACCGTAAAGGCTTGGGTTCCCAATGTAAACTGATAGTCTCTTTATTGTGCAGGTTGCCCCAAAAGCTGGAGTAAACAGCAATTGGATCGTTGATAGTGGGGCTTCCAGACACATGACTGGTGATATTTCTTTGCTCACCAATGTGAACTCAGTTCGAGGTGGTTATGTAGCTTTTGCTGGAGACAAGGGTGGTTTTATTACAGGAGAGGGAATCTTGACAAATGGACAGGTTTCGTTCGATAATGTCAGATATGTCAAACAGTTGGAAAACAACCTCCTGTCAGTCTCTCAGATTTGTGACAAAGAGTACAAGGTTCTGTTTGATGACTCAAAGTGTTATATTCTCAAGCAAGGTGTGCAGATACCTGAAGATTGGATTTTGATGTCTGCTCCAAGAAAACAAGACTTGTATGTTCTCAATATGGCCACAGCTTCAACTACATCCTCCACAGCTTCATGTTTTATGACAAAGGCAACTGAAAAAGATTCAATCCTTTGGCATAAGAGGATGGGCCATTTGAGTTTACGCAAGATGAATCATCTGGTACACAACAGTTTGGTTGAGGGAGTTAGCTTGAAAAATTTTAAGCTGTCTGATATCTGTGTTTCATGCAAGAAAGGAAAGCAGTCTAAGCAGTCTCATAAGCTGAAAAAATATCATTCAATCAATGTTCCTCTTGAGCTTCTCCACATGGATTTGTTTGGTCCAGTAAATCGGAAGAGTATAGCTGGAGATCAATACTGCCTGGTTATCACTGATGAATACTCCAGATACTCTTGGGTCTTCTTTTTGAAGGAGAAATCAGAAACGTTTGATTGCATTCAAGTTTTGGTTACCAAACTTGAATCGCTCTATAAGCTCAAGATTCGTCAGTTTCGAACTGATAATGGAACCGAGTTCAAAAATCACAATATGGAGAATTTTTGTAATGCAAGAGGCATTGTACAACAGTTTAGTGCTCCATATGTTCCACAGATGAATGGCGTTGCTGAACGCAAGAATAGGACATTGATTGAGGCTGCTAGAACTATGCTTGCTGATTCTTCTCTACCGGTTCAATTCTGGAATGAAGCTGTTGCCAATGCTTGTTACACATTGAACCGGGTTCTTATTGTGAAGAGACATGGGAAAACTTGCTTTGAACTGCTCCATAACCGAAAGCCAAATCTTAAGTATCTAGAACCATTTGGTGCTCCATGCACCATGCTTAAGAAACATGAGCAGGGCAAGTTCAATGAAAAGGTGGAAGAAGGGTACTTTCTTGGGTATAGCACTCCAAATAAACGAGTTTACAACATTGCAACTCATAATGTGGAGGAGTGGTACCACGTGGATGTTCAAAAGTATACAATGCCCCCACCTGGAAAAGGGCCAGATTGGATGTTTGACTATTCCAGTCTTTTTGACTCATTCAATATGCCCCCCATGTACTCAGATGAAGATGTAGCTGTTCAGATGTTGTATGATGTGCAGAATGCACCCGATGCTACTTTTCAACCTACATCTACATCTGGTCCCTCTACACAGGTAAATGATGACAGCTCAGACACAGATGACAATCCCCCAGCTGCTCCTGAACCAGTTGTTGATAATCTTGTACCTGATCTTGAGGACTTGAATTTGAATAACTTAGATCCTGAGGTTGAGGTTCCTGCTCATCCTGTTGGAAGAATTAATCGAATTCATCCTCAAGACAACATTATAGGGAGTCCGTTAGATGGAGTAAAGACTCGAAGTCAAATTTCTTCAGGTGGTCTTGCAGACATTCTTGATTTTGCAGATGTAAGCTTTTGTGCTCATTCCTGCTTTATATCTCAAGTGGAACCGCGTACCGTCACTGAAGCCCTCAAAGAAGAATCATGGGTAGACGCCATGCAAGAGGAACTGTTGCAGTTCAAGAAGTTAGGGGTCTGGCAACTAGTTGATAAACCCAAAGGTGCAAAAGTCATTGGCACTAGATGGGTTCTTCGTTGCAAAAAGGATGATCACGGGATAATCGTGAGAAACAAGGCTCGTCTGGTGGTTCAAGGATTCAGACAGATAGAGGGATTGGATTATAATGAGGTGTTTGCTCCGGTCGCTCGACTAGAAGCCATTCGTATCTTTCTGGCTTATGCATCCTTCAAAAGGTTCAAGGTTTATCAAATGGATGTAAAGAGCGCGTTCCTTCACGGGGTTATCAGTGAAACAGTGTATGTCAATCAACCTCCCGGATTTGAAGATCCATTGCATCGTGATAAAGTCTACAAGCTAGACAAAGCGTTGTATGGATTGCATCAGGCTCCGAGAGCGTGGTACGAGACACTTTCCACTCACCTTCTGAACAACGGGTTCAGAAGAGGTGTCATTGACTGCACTTTATTCATCCGTGAGAAGGACAGTGATTTACTCTTGGTACAAGTGTATGTGGATGATATAATTTTTGGATCCACAAATGATAATCTGTGCAAGGAATTTGAGACAGTTATGAAAGAAAAATTTGAAATGAGTTCGATGGGAGAGATGAAGTTTTTCTTGGGTTTACAGGTGGATCAGTCTGAGGCAGGGATTTTTATTCATCAAACCAAATACGTTGGTGACATTCTGAGCCGGTTCAGTATGTCTGATGCGAAGCCTGCTGGTACCCCACTGGCGATTAATCACGGGATTACTCCAGATGAAAAGGGGGAGTTAATTGATGCCACTCTGTATCGGGGAATGATCGGATCTCTCATGTATCTCACTGCCTCTCGGCCAGATATCATGTTTGCCACTTGCTTGTGTGCTCGTTATCAATCAAAACCAAGAGTATCTCACCTGATTGCTGTCAAAAGGATTATGCGTTATCTGAAGGGTACACCGGAACTTGGATTATGGTACCCTAATGATGATAACTTTGATCTTACTGCATATAGTGATTCAGATTATGGTGGATGTAAAAGAGATTTCAAGTCAACATCTGCGGGATGTCAGTTCTTTGGAAACCGATTGGTCACCTGGCAGTGCAAGAAGCAGACGTCGGTGTCTACTTCAACCTGTGAAGCTGAATATATTGCTGCTGCAAGTTGCTGTTCACAAATCATCTGGATTCAACAGCAACTCAGGGACTATGGGTTACATTTTTCTAACACTCCTATCTATGTTGATAACACTGCCGCCATAGCTGTCACTAAAAATCCAGTGCAGCACTCCAAAACCAAACACATTGACATAAAATATCACTTCATACGTGATTGTTTTGAGAAGAAATTAATCGATGTTGTTAAAATTCACACCGATCAACAGAAAGCCGATCTTTTCACAAAAGCTTTTGATAAACCCAGATTTTTATATCTGTTATCGGCTAATGGTGTTTTTCAAAAGGATGAAGTTCAATCCTCATCTGAGTCTAACAAATGATCATCACTTTCATTAGATAGTTTTTTTATTATTTTTAGTATTTTCATTTTATTTTATCCTGTACAGTTATTTTTTTTACTAAAAACACAAAAAGATTTTCTATTTTTAGGTTTTTAGGGGGAGATATAGAAAAATCTGAAAAACCAAAAACAATAGAAAATTTGAAGATCCAAAAACAATAGAAAAATTAAAAATGAGATAGTCCTGATTAATAAAATAGTACATTGATTTCATTATGACATATAAGCAGAAATGAATGCATGAACTAAAATCACAAAAGAATGATGATGGGATGTACTGATAGGCTGACTAATACAAATTAAATAAACAACTTATGAGAACTTAGAAAGTTTGATTTGTGGGATCCATTTTATTAAGTCTTTTGAGTAAGAAATGGTTCTTGACTCAAATCAAGCATACACCTGTCATCATGGAATCAAATGAGGTTTCTTTCAAAGAAAAATAAAGGCAAGCTGGTATTAAGCTTGAGGAAAATCAAAGACAAGCTGGTATTAAGTTTGATCAATATAAACTAAAAACAACAAGCTGGTATTAAGCTTGAAGAAAACCTAATGCAAGCTGGTATTAAGCTTGAGAAAAACTTAAACTAATAAAGTTCGATTCCATACATGTGCCATATTGTTGGGACGGACCTAGCTGAAGCCATCCATTTGGATAGAACAAGAAAAATCCAAAAAGATAATAAATGATTGAATCTTATTGAATTCATGATGACTGGTATTAAGATATGCTGAAATGAGTTATGAACTGATTTTGATCTTAATTGATGAAATGAATTGGAGAACATAGTCAGAAAATATGAGTGATCATTTAGTTTGTTTGAAGAGTTATGTATTGATCAGTTTAAAATTGGACAAATATATCAGTAATCGTGTCAAAATGAAATTGTGATTGAAGTGAAGCATTCATTAAAGGTTATATGTTGTAATCAGAGATTTGTGTTATTTTATTAACGGGCTTTTCACAAAAATATGTGTTTACTTGTGTTTACTTGCTTTTAATTTATGTTTGTACAGTTGTTTGGTTGTTTCAGAAAAATACAAAAAGATTTTCTATTTTAAATTTTATTTTAGATGATCATTTGTAGATTCGGATGCCTTGTCATGTCTGAATCCTGAACAAACTAGACATATCTTCATAATTGGTTAAAAGTTTGGTGCTCATAATGTCAAATTTTTAAAATTTTGAAGTTTTGGAGAAGTTCATCTCTCATTCGTACGAATGAGAGGCATAATGGATTCATTCGGCCGAATGAACTCATTCTGAGAATGATTCATTCGACCGAATCAGTTACACAGGATAAACTTCATTCGACGAATGAAGAGAGTCGAATGTCTCATTCGACATTCTCATTCGGCGAATGAATATTATCGAATGACTCAGTCGCCACTTTCATTCGGCGAATGAGACTGAATATCAGGTGACCTTTCGCCTAGCTCATTCGGCGAATGAGAAGGGACTATATAACAGTTCTTCGGCCGAATGAGGGTCATTCGACAATTTTCACTTTCGCCGCATCAGAGCTACGTCATTCGGCGATTTACACACTGTTCTTGTCCACTTAATTTTCTTTGATCTCTGTTGATCCTGCTTCTGATAATCTGTTTCTACTTCATTTTAGGTATATGGGGATAAAATTTCAGATCATTTCAACCGTGGAATCATGGCAATCAGATCATAAATTAGGGTTTTAGGGTTTTAACGTTCACCTTGTAAATAAACCACTGAAATGGACTTGAACCGAACATAGTCAAGTATTAAAAGTGTTAGTCGGTCAATTCTGAGTGTTGATGAACAGGTTTTATGGGCTAATTTGTGATTTTGACAAAAAGGGGATTTTGAATTCATGTCAGGCGCCGAATGTCGTCATTCGGCGAATGACTCATTCGGCGAATGAACCTCATTCGACGAATGGCTCATTCGACGAATGACCAGCCATATCTATATCTCATTCGGCGAATGACTATATCTCATTCGAAGAATGAACCTCATTCGACGAATGACATTAGATCCTATGACTCATTCGGCGAATGTCTGTCATTCGACCCATATATGTCATTCGGCATATCAGATTAACTGTTAATCTGATTTCTGATTAATTTCAGTTTATTGATTGAGTATCACTTACTGACATGTCTATTTCTTTTATTGTGCAGTATGGCAGGATACAAATCAGTTCCGAAGCACAACATCTGTGCCCATCTTGACTTGACTACCCCGAACGCGAAGCACTACGAATATATTATCACATTCTTGAGGCGTTCCAGGATTTTCACTGCCATATCGACAGTTCATGTGCCCTACTTATCACATCAGCAGGATTTCTGGACATCAGCTGATATTGATTGTGAGGCCGAGCCTACAGTCATTAGGGGCAAGGTCAGGGGTCATGATGTTGTGGTGTCTGCTGAGCACATACGGAGGGTTTGTGGTTTTCAGGACTCTCCAGATCATCCTGCTCTACTTGACAGATTCTTAGTCCGTGGATGCTTTCTCCGATGCAAGTACGAGGGAGATATTGGAGCCGGGATTCTGAACAAGGCGTTCATGTCGCCGCAGTTCAAGTACTTGGCTCATGTACTTGTTCACTGCCTTGGCTCGAGGAGAGGGGGCTTTGATGACATGCGCGAAACCATTCAGTGCGCATTTGCTGCCTTGGTGCTCAACAAACCATTCAACTTCTCCGAGATGGTTTTTCTGCACATGAAGGAGAATGTGGGGCTAAAGGGTGACAAGAAGTTCCTGATGTACCCTCGATTCATACAGCAGATCATTGATGCACAGATTCCAGATCTTCCAAAGCTTAATGCCGACATCATTAGATTGGAGCACATGAATGACATAACTCTCAACAGAGTTTTGTCATACAGAGGGAAGGAGAGGAAACCCACCACTAGATCCCTATTTGGTCACCTCTCTCGACCCGATTACAGGGCTCCGGCTGGAAGAAGATGGAGACACGATGACTCCGACTCAGATGTGGAGGACATTGTAGTTCCGGCTGGTGATGATGATAGTGATAGTGAGGATGGAGATGGTGGTGCAGGCCCGAGTGGTGCTGGTGTTGATGTGAGCACAGTGGAGGTGAGCACTGTTGCTGTTGAGAGTTCTGGGGCTGGTGAGATGACATCAGTACACATAACCACTGCTGCTTCAGTGAGCATGGTTGATGTTGCTGTTTCTGGGGCAGGTGGTGATGTTGATGTTTCTACCGCACAGGAGGAGGATGTGGACATCGACTCACTGATGGATTTGGACTTCTTGACTACTACTACATCCTCAGTGACTGTTCCTCTCGATGTTTCAGTTTCACATTCCTCAGGTGGTGGTGATGAGTCAGAGGACTCGAGTGAGGATGAAGGTGTAGCAGGTGAAGGTGATGAAGACAGTTCTGATTCTGAAGAGACTCATGATGATGAGTTTGAGAAAGTGGATGAGGGCGGAAGAGTGGAGATGAGGAAGAGAAAGAGGACAGATGATGATTTGGAGGATATTACTGATACGATATTTATTTCGGAGTTTGACATTTCTCCCCCTCCTAGGTCATCTGCTCCTGCTTCCACAGCAGTGATTGTTTCTGCTGGACCGTCCACCTCATCCAGAGCTGGAAGGGGAAAGAGATCTCGATTCTCTTTCCAAAGGAGGTCAGAACTGACATCAGCTGCTACAACTACTGTCACATCAGTAGCAGCTGTGTCAGTTTCTTCACTGACGAGGACAAGGGCCATTCACACTCAGGCTACTACTGCCCCTCTGTCCACTCCTTTTGTTCGCGAGCCGGTGTATGTTACTGCTTCTTCTGGCCCTTCCACAGTCCGTGCTGATGTTCATATACCTACTGTTTCAGTTGTGGATCAGCTTAGCACACTGAACAGCATGGTCTTGAGACTGATGGAGAGGAGCATGGAGCAAGAGAGGAAGAACAAGGAGCAAGAGCTGGTTATTACTCAGCTCACAAGGAGGATTGAAGAGCAGGATACTCTGCTTATTCAAGCAGCAGACCAGAGGGCCGATTTGAGGGCCAGGTCTGCTCAACAGGAGGAGCAGCTCCTTAAGTACATTGATGAGCACAACCAGCTGGCTTTGACAGCCTCTGGTTTCAATGAAAGGATCCTTCAGCTCGAGGATGAGAATGCTCGCCTTGCTGAACTTGTCGAGAGTTCCAAGGAAGGCACTCCCAGGCTTGAAGGCTCTGCTGCTCCTTCCGATGATTCAGACAAAGAAGTAGATGAAGACGAAGAAGAAGAGTCTGATGAGGAACAGGTTGACTATGAAGACTCAGACAAAGACGATGAGTCTGATGATGATGATGATCATGATGATGAGGCCAAGGACGGATCTGGGAATGGGTCTTCTGGTTCATCGAGTACTGATGATGATGACGATGATGACCAGGCCCCTCCCTCATCAGAGATTCGATCCAAGAAAGCCAATGATAAGAAGAAAGCCTCTGCTCCACCTCCTCCTGCACAGACAGATGAACCCAAAGCGGCCGAGGAAGTAGAAGCTGTGCCGTTGAGACGTCAGCTAGATAAGACGTTGACTATGATCTTGGACGCTCAGGGCATTATACAGCACTCGGTCAGCTACGACAAGGAGGAGGGTGAGATCATACATTGTTTATCTAAGGAGCAGATAGCCGAGCTGTTCAGGTTGAATCCTGACGAGGTGGTCACTGATGACACCTCTGTACCCAGTACTGAAGAGCCCGAACCAGAACTCTTTGATGATGTAGATGATGTCATTCTGGAAGACATCACCGATGAAGAATACCCGAAGTATACATCGGCTGAAGACGAGCTGCCTACATTCACTGAGCCATTTGATCAGGAAACAGAGGATCTCTTGGTCAGATATCTTGAAGAGCAAGTAGAGGAAAGCAAGGCTGAAGCTGATGATCTAAAGAAAAGAAAAGAGGAATGGGCTGCATACTGGGAGGTATTGAAGAAACAAAGCACAGAGAAGATGCCAGCCACGCACAAGAAAGTTTACAGGACCAAAGGCTATAAAGCTGGAGGCCAGATACTTAGCTGGGCATACTTCCATGATCTTGGGTGCTATGCAGTGAAGAGGGAGAAAGGGATCGACTACTTCAAACACCCACATGATTTCAAGACGTTGCCTGGATTTGAAGTCAATCAGCTAGCACGTCTGAACATGCTATACAGTGGTGACTCTGGGATGTCTGCTTGGTTTTCTCGACAAATCAAGTACGAATACCGGAAGAGATGGGTGAACTTTCAGCCACAGCAACCAGAGAGGTACTACTTGCCAGAGATAGATGGGGATACCCGGAAGCATAAAGTGATCCTGAAGTGGCTTCCCCCTAAAGTCTTGAAGAAGATTCCACTGCGGAAGATGCGACAAGATTTTATGGATGGCTTCCGATGGTGGTATTATGATGGGCGCACAGGTGAGGCTGTGATAGTTTTGTGCAAAGACAAACAGTGGGAGACTGTTAGGATCTTTGATCCTATGTGGTTGACTAACTTGTCTCACAAGGATGTTCAAGCTTTGTTCAGAAACCAGATTTTCTTCGACGTTCCAGACATGGTGCAAGCTTTGCAATTTATGAGAGTGATCCGTCTCTGCAGCATTTTCAAGATCCACGCTGGAGCAGACTGGAAAGCTATTTCAGAAAAGTATTTCAAGAAAGACACTTCCAAGAGTTGAACTAGGTCCAAGGGGGAGTTTGTTGATGCATGTTTATTGTCCCTAGTTCAGTTTTGTAACTCTTATCATGTAAATGTTCAAAGTATTAATGGAAGTTGTCTTTATATCTATTTCATAATGTTTATTTCTATTGATTATTGTCTATTAATGTTTATCTAGTTGTTTGATTTGATTATAAACTGTTTGAGTATGAAGTACTCTCATTCGGCCGAATGACTCTAGAATGAAGTCATTCGGCGAATGAAGGTTATAGCGAATGTCTGTGTTCCGAATGAGTCATTCGCCGAATGACTCATTCGAATGTCTGCTCATTCGAGCTTGGTCATTCGCCGAATGAGCTGCTTCGGCCACTCATTCGGCCGAATGACTACAGCCTATATATAGATGTTCAAATCATTTCAAACCTAACTTTCCAGAGCCCTCCTTCTTCCCTAGCACTCCAGTGTCAAAACCCTTGAAGATTTGAGCGGTTCTTGATCATCCAAGTTCGATTCTCAACCCGTGGTGTTCGATCGTTGTTTCCAAGTCGTTTCTATAGCCTCGGATCACCACGGTTTCTGTTGGTTTCGATTGGAAAACCCTGGAATAGGATTCCGCACTATCCCAGAGGTTGTCGAGTAGTTTTTCATTGGATTCGGATTGTTTCCGAGCTCCCGATCGGTCCAACAATAATCTCAAGTAATGACAAAAAAATTTTCAAAACATAATCCAAGTAGAGAAAACCTCTAAAAACACATCCAAACATCCATACTAGTCTAAGACTCTAAGTAAAAAGATCACGGTTGGGGGTGAGTATTGGGCATTCGGAAATTAAATTTTAACGTGAAAAATGAAACAAATGAATCTGGTATATATATATATATATAATTTAGTTATACTTTAGCAAACGAGCCATCCAAGCGAGCCAATCGAGTGACTATCCGAGCGAGTAACGAGAGAGCATACCTTGGCTCGTGCTCGGCTCGTTTATAAACCGAACCGAGCATGCTTGGCTCGTTTAAAACTGAGCGAAATTCGGACAAGCTATTTCCGAGCGAGCGACGAACGAGCAACGAGCGACCAGCGATTTGAGCAGCCCTATTCCTTGATGGGGACTCTGGTCTACCTGTCATCATTTCAGCAGCTCTGATAGATGTAGAGAAGATTAGACTGATTAGTGTGCTGAGGGAACACAAGCAGGCGATAGCATGGAAGTTGATGGACATTAAGGGTATTCACCCTTCTTTCTGTACACATCGCATACTGCTTGAAGAGGATTTCAAGCCAGTGGTTCAGCCACAGATAGGGGTGAGCAAAAAACCGAAAAAACCGAATCGGAACCGAATTAACCGAAAAAACCGAACTGAATGAATAACCGGGCAAAACCGAACCCAAAAAAACCAAAACCGAACCGATTTTTAATATTTAAAAAAAATAATATATATGTGTGTGTGTGAGTGTGTGTTGCTATTTTCATACATATTAATGGGAAAAAACACACAAAAAAGTTTACCGTTGGAGGTGGTAAAAATTTAGATTAGATGACATCTACCATTTTAAAAGGTAAAGATCGGATTATTGCATATTTAGTTATTTACTTTTGATTTTTTTAAATTTAAGAACATGATGATAGTTATTTTGTTTTATTTTAATTAGTTGATGTTCGATCAATTAATTTATTAATTGTTAATCATGTTTTCATTTTCAATGTTGGACATAAGATAGAACAAAACAAAAACAAAAACAAAAGAAAAGTAAAAAAACCGAAAAAACCGAAAACCGAACCGAAACCGACAAAAAACCGAAAACCGGACGGTTTGTAATAAATAAAAACCGACTATGTCGGTTTCGGTTGCAGTTTTAGCTAAAAACCGAGCCGAACCGAACCGTGCATACTCCTAGCCACAGAGACGGCTTAATCCTAACGTGGGTGAGGTGGTGAAGAAGGAGGTCCTTAGATTGTTCGATGCTGGGCTCATATTCCCTATCTCTAATTTATCTTGGGTGAGCCCAGTACATATGGTCCCTAAGAAGGGCGGTATGACTGTGGGGGTGAATGAGAAGAAGGAGATAGTTCCCACCCGGAAAGTCACCGGATGGAGGGTGAGCATAGATTATCGGAAGTTGAATGACGCCATCCGGAAGGACCACTTCCCCCTCCTGTTTATCGATCAGATGCTGGAGCATTTGTCAGGACAGCAGTTTTACTGTGTCCTTGACGGTTTCTCAGGTTATTTCCAAATCCCGATTGCACCAGAGGATCAGGAAAAAGCCATGATGTGCGTGAAACTATATATTTTTAAAGATGGATTTTTCACACAGATTTTAGTTTTAAAAATGGTTTTTACTAAATAATTAAAGCACACACAATAGGCAAGTGTACCTATCGTATAATAATATAACTTATGGTAAGAACCAGATATCAATCCGTGGACACGATATCTCTCAATACTAAACCTCGGTCAATGTTTAGCAACAACATGAAAAAGTCAGGTTTGTGAATTTTAAAATAATAACTAAAATGAGATTTTTTGAAATAATCTAAAGTCTAAGAAAATTGCCTAGATTATGAATTCATTTAGTCTAGTGATGTGATTAATATGAATTGGTAAATCAAATGTTGACTAGATTCCAGTCAAAGATATCTAATCCTATAATCTTTTGGAAAATTAAAATGATAAACACATTCTAATCACCTAGGATTATTCCATGAAGCCTAATGTCAAGATTTAATCAAGAATTAGTCATCCGTCAAGAATCTTAATTCTACAACTTAAGGAAAACTAATATGACTTATACACACTAATCACCCTAAGTTGCATAAATTCAACAAAGTTGCAAATGAGGTCATTTGGCCATAATTTCCTAACTCACATGTTAATCATATTCAACAAATCATAATATCACCATGGTTTTTCCAAACTTTAATGAAAGAAAGTATACTTATGCAAGTTTTATAACATTCAAGAAACCAATTATCATTCCTAATCTCATGGCATAATCTTAAAAACAAGTTTTAAGATTATAAACAAATGTTTGATCATGGTTTTCTAACATAATATGACTAAACATTCATCATTCTTGAACATTAATCAACCTACACAAATTTACAATATCATTGGAATACAATCATAACTTCATCTTGAATCTTGACATAAACCCATTTGACCAATTCATAAAATCAACATCACATGAACATAAGTTTCATCATAATCTAAAGAATAGATAATTAGCCCATAAGGCTTACAAGAACAACAATAAAATAGCTTAAATTAACTAGAAACATGATTAAAATAACAAATGCAAACCACTAGCAAGCAAGGATTGTAAACAAGATGGTGTTGGATGCTTCTTGGATCTTCAAGACCTTCAAAATCTCCCTTGGAAAGCTTGGAAAATTCTCATCAGTGGGTATTTTTGCTCCAGGAAGTTCAAACCCTTCAAATGAGGAGAAA
Organism: Mikania micrantha; assembly: GCA_009363875.1. Taxonomy (NCBI): domain Eukaryota; kingdom Viridiplantae; phylum Streptophyta; class Magnoliopsida; order Asterales; family Asteraceae; genus Mikania; species Mikania micrantha. The sequence goes on from CM018695.1 coordinate 60,224,795, forward strand.
AACTCAATTTATAGAAATTCTGGAACTTGGCACGGTCGTGCACCATAGGCGCACGGTCGTGCAAGGTGCTACAATACTTCACTTTTGGTCTGGGACGGTTGTCGAAGTTGCCATTTTCAGTTAAGTCTCGAAAATTGACTCGAGGTGTCAGGCACGGTCGTGCGCAAGTCGTGGTGGCCGGCACAATCTCTATTTGGCCCGGCACTGCCTTGCTTTGGCCCGGCACTGGCTAGTTTGCACGGTCGTGCTAGGCTTATGCACGGTCGTGCATGGGCCAGCACTGCCAGTGCAAGATTTGGCATGACAATGCACATCTGGGGATTTGCTCAGAAAATGCTGAATTTCCATATAAGGCTTGATTTTCTTCCGAGCAAGGCCGTTTATCCCGCAGATTCACAAAAACTATAATTAGGACTATTTGTGAATGATTTGCATGTTGTTAACGTTAAAATCGGGAAGATTTGTGTCGAATAATATGTATAATTTAACGTACATCAAGCCACCTTTACATGCCCATACGGTACTTTTGCTTATCGTCGTACGCCTTTTGGGTTATGTAACGCTCCAGCCACTTTTCAGATATGCATGGTGCTGTAACACCCCGACCGATGGCGGAAACGTCGGGTGCCACGAGGGATGTGTAGATTGTTCAAAAGCTCGTGGGCATCTAAATTAAATCATCATATATCATTCAATCAACCAAATTAAATACACAAAAATCATGTCTATCATGAATTAGTTACATCAATTACAAAAGAGAATTAGCTATCTAACTAAATTCAAAGCGCCAGATTTTCAGTTAATTAGCTAAGTCCAAGATCCTATATGATGATGTCCAAAAGTTGTGAGTTCATCTTCCTCAACCTACTTAGCTTCATTACCTGAAACATGTGATAATCAAGTGTCAACTACGAAGTAGTTGGTGAGTAATCATAAGTTTTTATATTTCAAACGGTTTTATGAAATGATTATAAAAGTTTAGAGTTTCTTGAGAAAATCCACATGAGTACCTGTGAGAATATCCAACACATCATCCCAGTACAACATCCAAACACATAAATCAACACATTATCACATAACCAATTTAATTATAGTTAATCATAGATAATCGTAGACAATAATAGATAATCAACCACATAACCATTCAACACGTCCCAAACATCAATATTCTCAAAGAGTATATGTGACAATACATGGAATTTATGCAATTAACATAAGTTAAAGACATGATCCATGGAGTGGAAGCAACCCACGTGACAATACATGTAATCAGTGTAATTGACCGATGTCAAAGACAATGATTCATGGAGTTATGATAATCCAAGAGGCAATACATGTAACCATTGTTAATGACCGAAGTCAATGACAATGTCACACGGGTATAAAATAATAAGTGATCATCTATAAATAATGATAATCCCATATTATGAATATCATATTGATAAACAGGTATCATCCATGTGTTATCAAAATAATATTGTAAAAATTGGTATACATGTTTCACCTCCGAGTTTAAAACAAAACAGTTTAAAAGGAGGTTATGAGAACTCACCCGAGTCCTTAGAATCTGTGTTTTTGTAGAATGCGCGTTCGCGTAAGAGAATTCAACAACAACTCAATCAACCTGTATTTAATAGTTGTTTGTGTCTATAAGTATATGTGTCTTAATTTAATTAAACGACCATACGTGTTTACTTTGAACTCATAAGTATTTCATGAACTTAGTTTAGTTTGCCTAAGATCAAATGATACACTAAGGATTTTATCAATAGCCATTATTAATTTATAATGTCAATTGGTTAGCTCTTTTATTATTGTATGAAGCTAGTTAAGTCTTGAGCTCCCATGTATACACTTATAGATGTGTATGGGAAAAGGTGATATTCTAAATCATGTCCTCATCTTTACATGCATGCGTATTTAATTCCCTTGACCATTTTGAATTTAATTTATTTAAAGTAACTTTTATGTTTAATAATTTTACACTTAAGTTGTTTATATAAAAACATTCTCAATATTCATTCACTAAAATTTTAACACTTGTATTTTAGTGAGAGAAAAGATAGTGATCCTTGTAACTCAAATTGCATGCATGTATATACATAGTTTTCCATAATCCTTGATCCCTTATTACCCTTAGTTCAGTTGAGATTCATATTCGTCTACCCTCAAAGCAGCGAACCTTTAGGTCCTGTTATACCTAGGTTCGACCATGGTTAATCAGGGTTCGCATCCCCTAAAAGGTTCGTATATCACAAGTAAGGGTTCAGCCCTGTTCAAAATTTCCGGGTTCGTCTATGCTAAACTCCGACTACCAAGGTTCGGCACTAGCTAGGGCTAGGGTTCGTCCCATCTTGGATCCCACAGGCGAACCTTTTAGGTACGGGGTGCAGGTTCGCGGCTGGTTGCATCTTAGGTTCGGTCCTTAGTGTTGATGGCCAACAGAAAGGTTCGGGCATAGCTAGAGAGGAGGAAGAAGGTTCGGCTGAATATTAGGGTTTTCATGGTGCAAAGGTTCGTCTCATCATGCAGCCCTAGGGTTTGGCTAAATAGCCTTCGTGGCTTGCATGTTCGCCCCCAAAGGGGTTCGGCCAAACAAGAGGGTTTGACTTGGCAACTTCAGCTGACCAAGGTTCGTGAATCAGTGTTTCGGGGTTCGGCTAACCCAGTCACGTAGCCCAGAAGGTTCGGCTACCCCCTGTACCGCTCCACCAGGGTTCGGTCGACTTAGATTGGCCACGAACCTGGTGTTTATCATCATCCACCTCAAGCTCCTTTGTACTACATGTTCATCCGTGGTTTCCTCTAAGCTCGCATACGTTTAATTTAGGGTTTTCTAGTGTCTAGACCGGTTATATCATTACTAAGTGATGGAGTTTATGATTTACTACAAAACCAAAAAGAAAACAGTATACTTACCTCGAATCAGTTTGCTAAACGTTGGATTTCTTTGTATCCTCTTGTTCTCCTCGATCACACGAACGCGTAGGTTGCAAGATCTCGTGATTTCGTTGAGAAACGAAGAAGTTATGGTAGAGAGAAGTTAGAGAGAGAGTGGGGTGACGAAAATTGGAAGCTAGAGAGAGAAAGTGTTTGGTGAAAATGAAAGAGATGAAGTGATTCATCTCACTTATACCTCATTTCGTCCCCCGCGTGCTCGGTCTCGTTTTTATCGCGATAATGTTATACTATGTTCGGTTTTCATTCATGAAATATATTTAAACATACAAACCTTTACTTAGGTTTTGTTATAATAAATATAATTTTAATTAAATGTTGCTTCGTAAAATGATTTCGCTTTTGAAATAAAGGATTTTAATTAATTCGTTTCGTAAAATAAGCCCGTACACTTTCGTTAAATTATTTAATTAAATAACATGATTCGCTCGTTTTCGTTCTAGGTTGTAATTTCTAATAAACGCTTTGAATTTATTTTTCTTATTTTATTACCGTTCAGTTTTATTATGTTATCTCGTCGAAACGCGTTACTTACGTACGTACTCGTAAAGATCGTCACCTTTGCGAATCCGACGCTCGTATCGTATTTCGATTCGATTTACGATTTATGCAATATTGTTTCAGAATATTATTCTTAATAATTATATTCGTGTGAATCGTCACCCACGCGAACACATTTATTAAGTTAATATTTCTGAATTAATATTCGTGTTTAAATTGCGTTCGTAACCTCACCATCGCGTAATCATTTTCATTACCTTATTATCTTTAATATTATAAATCCTAATCTAAATCCCACTAAACCATATCACTGACACATCCATGATAGACCAAAATATGCATATATATAGGGCATATGCAGGGGTAGATCGCAACCTCCCCAACACCGTCCCACCGCTATTTCGATAAACCATGACCATGTGTCCTTGACTATGTTTAGCAACCAAACCATAACAAACTGCTAAACCCATTCCATTCCATACTTACATCCATAATCTGTGAACTGTAACTGCAATAAACTCACCATGGTTTATGCATAAAATAATATATGTTCTCAATATGTATACCAAATCATAATAATGACAGTCAATAGTTCATAATCATTAATAATTTACACATCAGATCGTAATAGTAAAATCGTACGTATGTACGGACGACCTGAATTACAGTGATGTTACAGTTGCCATCTTCCAGGACATGATCGAGACTTCTATGGAGGTTTTTATGGATGATTATTATGTGTTTGGGAGTTCGTTCTATCAGTGTTTGACTAACCTGGAGAAGATGCTCATGAGATGCGTTGAGACCAATCTTATGCTCAATTGGGAGAAATGCCATTTCATGGTCACTGAGGGGATTGTTCTTGGACATAAGATATCCCGTGAAGACATCCAGGTTGATAAAGCGAAGATTGAGATGATTAGCAAGCTTCCTCCGCCTACGAGTGTTAAAGTTGTTCGTAGCTTTTTAGGTCATGCGGGATTCTACAGACGGTTTATTAAGGATTTTTCTAAGATCACCCGACCTATCACTCGTCTTCTTGAGAAGGATGTGGAGTTTTTTTTATGATGAGTGTCTGAGGGCCTTCGAGTATTTGAAGGAGAGGCTTGTGAGTGCCCCCATTCTGATAGCCCCCGACTGGAGCCGGTCGTTCGAGCTCATGTGCGACGCGAGTGATTTCGCGGTGGGGCCTGTCTTGGGGCAGAGGGTGGATAAGCATTTCCACCCTATTTATTATGCGAGTAAGTCCTTAGATGCCGCCCATGAGAATTATACGACTACTAAGAAGGAGTTGTTGGCGGTAGTCTACGCATTCGATAAATTTAGGTCTTATCTCGTCCTCTCCAAGACTGTTGTCTATACCAATCATGCGACTTTGCGTTACCTTTTTGCTAAAAAGGATGCGAAGCCAAGACTGATTAGGTGGATCCTCCTTCTGTCCGAGTTTGACATCGATATCAAGGACAAGAAGGGAGCTGAGAACGTAGCCGCCGACCATTTATCGCGACTTGAGGATCCAGAGAGGGAGTTTATTCGCGCAGGAGCGATGAGGGATAGGTTTCCCCAAGAGACACTGATGAGCGTGGGGATAGGTGAGATCTACCGCACGGAGAGGCTGAATGAAGGATTAGCGTGGTTTTCAGACATTGCCAAATATTTGGCCAATGGTTTCCTTCTTAAGGGTTTGACATCCCAGCAACACAATAAATTCTTTGCCGACACGAGGCATTACATTTGGGATGCGCCTTACCTCTTTCGTGTGGGTGCTGATCAGGTTTTTAGGAGGTGTGTGAGCAGAGAGGAAGGATTAGAGATCCTTAGGCACTGTCATGGGGGGCTGACCGGTGGGCATCACAGACTTTCTTCCACCACGAAGAAGGTATTTGGTTCCGGTTTTTATTGGCACACCATTTTTAAGGATGCTCATGAGTTGGTTAGGAAGTGTGATTCCTGTTAGAGGACAAGAAACATCTCATCTAGGAATCAGATGCCCCAACATCCTATTCATGTTGTTGAAATCTTTGATATCTGGGGCATTGATTTCATGTGACCTTTCCCCGCTTCTCGTGGGAACATGTACATCCTCGTAGCGATTGATTATGTTTTGAAGTGGTTGGAAGCACAGGCGCTCCCCACTAATGATGCACGAGTGGTGGTGAGATTTCTGAAGCACTTGTTTTGCAGGTTCGGGACCCCGAGAGCGTTGATCAGTGACCGTGGCATGAACTTTTGTAATGCTCAGATGGACAAAGTGCTAGCCAAGTACGGGGTCACCCACCGACTGTCGACCTCATATCATGTCACACCCCCAAATTCCCACTCGTGGTGTCAGTCCACGAGGGCGTGATGTGGCCAGGATCACAGCTCATGGGCATATAGAACGACTCTATATGAGTTATACAATCACACAGTTTTGTAAATTATCGTAGTTTCATAGATTTAACAGCGGAAAGTGTTTAAATGTTGAGCAACTGAAGGTACAAGTGTTGCAGCGGAAAGTAAAATTGTACGTATGAAATATGTTTTAAATAGTTAAAACCAAACTGATGAAATAAGAGCCTAGGATTAGAGTCTATATGCATGCAGACTCTCTTGTGCTTCTTCACGTGCATCCTAGCTCGTGTTGTTCAGTAACCTGAGAATACGTGCTAAAATGTGTCAACATAAAGTTGGTGAGTTCACAGGTTTAAGTATTCGAAAGCAGTAAAACAGTTATATACTGGGTATGTAAAAGTGTTTTGTTGGATTCTACGATCCGTGGAGTGTGTCATGTCATCTTACCGAAACTCGACTGTTTCCGTTTGCCTCCGCGGGTCATCGCTGAACCCGACATCAACATCGAAATTACACTCGTTATGACCTCCAGTCAACATTGGTGCCGAGTGGGGTTAGTCAAACCCAGTAGCACTACGTAATTACGACTCGTTTGATACACAACTAACGGTAAGGATAAGTGAGGACTTTAAGCGATAAAAGTTACACTCGAAAATGGTTTTCACAACATACCAGTCATACATCTAAAAATAGTTGCATAGTATTCTCACCCCAATAGTTTAACAAATCAGTTAAAGAGTAAAAGTGGGGCCGTAAACTCACCTGAGTCTAGTAGTGTGCGTTCTTTCGAGAACAGAGTAGCTCACCGGCTAGAAGTTACCTATATCACATAGGTGTTGTAAGTTTGTGTTCACATACATGTGGGTCTCACAGGACTGTGTTTATGTCCAGACAACTCTAAGTTGTTGTGTGGTTCGCGTTGACCGTATTTGACCGTGTTGACCGTGTTTGACCAAGTTTGACCGTGTCAAGTCAACGACCCGTTGGTGAACCGTGTGTCGATTGTGTATCGTGTAACATTCGTGTTAGTGCTCGTCGTGTGCAAAACGCGCAAGTCGCGTCTATGAATGACTTACTGTATATAGTATGTTTCCATTTATGGCAAGTTGCACAAAGCATATTGATTTTAGAGTTCTAGCATGCTCATTAAGTCCTACATGGTCATGTTAACACATAGCACTTTTATCATACGATTCAATTACGCATGTAAGTCATGTTTACATACACAAGTTTCCTAAATAGGAAAGTTTCAAATTCTAGCATCGTTATCATCGGAAACCACCTAACTTAGCATACAATCATCATATTAAAGCTCATTAGATCACTTATCATGTTCAAAACATACAAACATTCACAAATTGATAGTTTGCAAAATAAAGTTACTAATAATAGTAACCATGGCATAAACACCACAAATGATCATCCTAAACCTTTTTAGTTCATTCATATCACATCTCATCATAACAAGTCATTTAGCATCATTTAAACATGTTAATCTAAATCAATTCATCATCTAGCAACTTTTTAACTTTAAAAGTTACTAAATATAGTAACTATGACTATTATCATACAAATAACCATTCAAATCAATCCTAAGCCATTGTTATAACACATATCATCATATAAAGCTATTTAACATCATCAAATCATGTTTTTCTAGTCACAATCACCTTTAATCAATATTTGGTTTATAAAAGTTACTATATATAGTAACTTTGCTAAAATGACTATAATCATCATTAGAATCACTTTCTAAGCATTAATACCATCCTAAATACATCTTAATAGCAAATCCTTAGGCTTGCATGTTACCAATATCGTTCAACTCATCGTTTTGTAAGTAAAAAGTTGCTATTAATGGAAAGTTACCAAAAATCACATTTCTAAACCATTTAGCAACATCCAACCATGTAGATCATCACCACTAACATCTATAATCATATGACATCATTCAAGATCATCTAAAATGCCTTAGATCATACATGCATGTCAAGATTTCATCATTTCATGACCAAAACACACATTTCATACAAACACATCATCATGGATCATCATAAATCTTCATCTAATCATCATAGATCATCGATATTAGTTGATTAATCATCAAACCCAGATTAATGTCACAAGAAATTCGTGCATGTGTGATGATAGTGCTTGCATGTGGGTTTTACCCATTGCATGTGTGTGTAGAGGTGAGAAGAGTGTGTGTAAGCTTGTAGAGACTACCTTACAAGGTCTAGATCTTCAAAAAAAGTGTTGGAGCAGCTCTGGAAGTTCCTAAACAGCAGATCCTTCGGCTAACAAGAGGGTGGTGACGATTCTTTGAGTTCCTTAGTGAGTGACAAGCTTCAATCTTCCAACCTTAAGCTTGAAATTGGTCTTCAATGGTGGAAAGTAGGTGTTTCAGGGTGTAGAAGACGAGTAAAGTCGGGACAAGGCGTGCAAAACCGATTAAATGATGAAAGGTAGTAGTATAGGTATGATTGTCTTGATTTAATAAAGATTTTGTCGACGGAAGTCGTCGCGTACCGCGGAGAGAGCTCCAGATGCTCTCCGCGTACCGCGGAGAAATTCGGGATTCAAATCCCCCGATCGCATGTCGCGTACCGCTGTGGAACTCCTCGTGGGTCTTCGCGTACCGCGACAGATCACTGGGGTGCCCAATAAGCCCATTTTCATTAGTTTGATCCGTTCGTCGCCGTCTTCACGCTTTCGGACTATCGTTCGGCCTCGTTTGAACTTCCAAGTTCAGTGTATGAGTGTTTCGTGAGGCTTCAAGTGTTTTTGTTACACGGTGTGCTAAAAGTTCACCAACGTTCGTGTTTTCTTAAACACGTGTGTGCGTGTTGCGATAATTTACCGAATTATCATGTATGCGTCAGTGTTTGTACCGTCATGCCACGTGTCTCACTAATTTAAACTAATTCTAGTGCCACGTGTACAAATATAAATTAAATAAACATCTAATTTAAGAGGATGCTGACCTGGATTTTACGGGGTGTCACATATCATCCCCAAACCAGCGGTCAGGTGGAAAACGCGAATCGGGGAGTGAAGAGGATTTTGGAGAGGACTGTCGGCCACACTAGGAAAGATTGGGCCGACAAACTAGATGATGCCTTGTGGGATTTTAGGACCGTGTTTTAAAATCCGATTGGGACGACTCCCTATCGCATGGTCTACAGAAAAGCCTGTCATCTACCGGTGGAGCTTGAGCACAAAGCCTTTTAGGCTTTGAAGGCTGTGAATTTGGATTTGTCACAGGCCGCCAAGCACAAATTCCTCCAGATGCACGAGTTGGATGAGCTACGTGACGATGCGTATGCTAGGTCGTGGAATTATAAGGAGCGCACGAAGGCGCTGCATGACAGGAGATTGAAGAATGTGAAGGAGTTTGCGAAGGACGATCGAGTTTTGGTTTATGACTTGAGACTGAGGCTTTTCCCAGGAAAGCTAAAGTCTAGGTGGAGAGGCCCGTTTGTTATTCGCGAGGTGTTTCCACATGGTGCGGTGGAGTTGGAATCGGGGGACCATATGTGGAAAGTCAATGGGCACCATTTAAAGCCCTACATTGGAGGCCCGATTCCGTCTGACGAGGAGGTTGTCCTCCTCGAATCCCGAGCTGGTTAGGGATTCAGGCTTCGGCCAGTTTGTATATAGTGTACATAGATTAGTTAGGTACTTTTGTTTGATGTCTTTAGTCTATTTGATTAGTGATGTGTTTGTGCATTCACGATTGTGTCAGATTCAAGTGTGGGTATGTCATGACGTTTGATATTACCATTTCGAACAATTGATTATCTTTAATTGCTTAGAATTTGATTTATTTATACATCGCTATTCATTTAACTCGATTCTTCTTTTATTGCTCTTAGTAATTTTTGTTAGGGTTTATTTGGTTTTAATTTCAGTAGCATGAATGAATTACTAGAATTTAGTTTCATTTTAATTTTCTATTTAAATTTTACTTTATTAGAAGTTTAATTAAGTTTTAGATTAATTAGTAATATTATTAGGAATTAATAACTTAATGAACAAAAAAATTGTACATACATAACATAATCAAACAAAATTGTATATAAATAATCGTTTTTCAAATAAAATTAATAATAAGTTAGGAATTAGGTTTGTAGTTAGTTTGTAATTTATTGTATGTATGTTTGTTGTATATTATCGTAGAGATGGCTGAGGCTTCGACGTCCAGGGCCAAGCGGGCCAGGCGCACCTACACCACACAGCAGCAGCCACGAGTGAGGGAGATACACTATTCAGTCCCTTTTGTCATACCGCCACCTGATGCACGTCCTCCGCCACAGCATCTACGCCGTCGAGCCGATCACACCTTTCTACATTTTGTGGCAGACACCATGGAGTATTCACGCATGCAGATGCTCGTCGGATTGGAGACGATGCAGCACCATGGCTACGACAGAGACATACTGGAGCAGCTGGGTCGCGTAGTCGAGTTTGACACGATGATGACCCCACAGTGGCTTCCCCTGTTACGCTGCAGCTGCCTGCAGTATGATGAGCTTACAGTGGAGTTCTTATCCACTTTTCAGTACGACACACGCTCCCTCTCGTATCCTGGAGCTGTGTCGTTTGCTTTGGGGCGACAGACACACACCATGAGTGTCTCCCAGTTCGCGGTAGCCTTCGGGCTTTACACGCAGGAGTAGGTGGCGGCTGCTGATTTTGAGGACCTCCTCAGAGGCTTTACTCAGGCAGCTAGGCCTGGATACGTCACTGAGGATGATTTATCTACATACTGGAGGACTATCTCCTCCCAGCCTCACATCGATCGTAGGCTGGGCACCCAAATCAGTGATCCATTCCTTAGATACATCTATAGGATTCTGGTGTGCACCTTGATCCCTCGCCACTCTAACAAGGACAAGGTCATCTATTTTGACCTGTTTTGCTTATATTGCATACAGGGTGGCCACCCAGCTAACCTCGCCACCATTCTTCTTACATAATTAGCGAGGCCTCGCCTGGGAGGCCACATGGCGAGCCTGGATATGGGGCCGTACATAGGAAATTTGGCGCATCGTCTCCGTGTGTTCACCACATATCCCGTGGAACACGTCATAGTCGGCCCTGAGACGTCGCCATATGCGCTTTATGACATGCAGACATCAAGGATGGTGACCTTTGACACTCCACCCCATAGGATGCCTCTATTGGCGGCCACAGAGCACGCACCTGCCGTCCCTCCGCCATCTACACACCGTATCCTGCACCGAGGGGAGCGGCCGCCCCGTGACGACCCACCACGTCCTCCTGTTCCTCCTCGTCTTACCCTCCGATATGTCATTCAGAGGATAGACATGATGGAGGACATCCAGAGGTTGATGGCGGCTCATATGGGCTGTGTGTTGCCCCCTTGGATGCCAGACCCCCGCATCCCATCCGACCCCGAGGACAACACTGTGACCGAGCCAGAGGACAGGGAGGATGAGGATTAGTTTGTATGTATCTTAGATGATGTATTTTTCTTTTCTTTGTATTCAGACATTATTCTGTATTATATTTTTATTTTGGCATGTTTGATTTCTTATTTTGTGTTGTAGTTGTTTTTACATTTCTGTGTCATTATGATTGTTGTATATTCATGTTGTACATTGGTTGTTTAATTTATTTTAAAGTGGTTGTAAATTTGTGGTTGATTGTATAATTTTTTAATTCTGTAATTCATTGGTTGTATTATTAATTTTGTGATGTAATTTGTAATTCAATTAATGTTGTATTAACAATTGGATGTTCGAGTTATGATGTATATATTGAAAGGCGCGCAACTCCATTCACGACACGTCTATATAATTTTAGGGAGTCGTTGCTAACCTTTTGTAATTTTAGTTTTCATTTTCAATAACCAGTTCTGAGTCCACATTGAGGACAATGTGTTATTCTAAGTGTGGGTATGTCAGGCTGGCGCCTTTTAGTTTTTAGTTTTTTTTTAAATCAAGTCATTGTATATATTCAAGTCAAATTTTTAATAAATGTTTAAATTTTGAATAACATTTTTGAAATTTTTGTAAATAAATTGGAACTTGTAATTAAATAATGAAAATTGTAAATATTCAAGGTAAAAAAACACAGAAAAATTGAAAAATTTACAAAAAGATTTTTTCTTTTGACTGAGTCATTGTAAATAGTGATCAAGTCAGTTCTTGAGCCCTTTTATTTTCCAGCTAATCTAGTTTGGTTGTTTGAGATCTTAAATACAGTCTGGTTCTAACCGCTTGTACTCAATTACATTCGGGCGACTACTTAGGCTATTCCATTTGCAAACGGCCGGCTGAATTGACTGACTTCTTTTCGGATTAGACTCGCGCATTGTTGATTCTGCGTTATCAGCTAAGTCTTTTCCACTTTTTACCTTATGTTTTTTTTTTGTGTAAATATTCTTTTATTTTGCATATTCTGATTGTGTCTAGAGTTTTAGGTTGTAAATAGCTAGAGTCTTGAAAAATGTCCTTGGTTTAGGTTTGCATCTAATAAATGGAAGATGATCGGACTATGATCAGGGCTTAGGTTTTTAGAGGCTAACTTGTGTATTGATTTGGGATTTGTTGGCAGCCCAGCCGATAGAAAATTCCTTAGGATTGACAGAATAAACCTAAATTCAGGATTCTTGTGGGTTTAAGACTTGGAAAATTCGGGAAATCTGAAATTTGGTAATAGTGAATAAAGGAACCTCTGTAAACTAGCAACCAAGAATTTTTAAAATTTAAACCTGGCACATATGTTCTCTTTTTATGAAAATAAATTCGAGGCTTATGGCGCCCGTTAAATAATAGAAATTCCACAATCCACTAAGTGAGCTGAGCCTGTGCAAATAAAAGAAAGCGAGAATAAGAGCTAAAAGACAGTTGTCTTACCCAGGCTCGCAACCGAGTGAAACAGTGTTGTAATAAGCTCGAGTTAGGTAAAAACACAAGAAAATGAGAGAATAAAAATGCAAAATGCTCGCACCTTCATCCATCTTCATCATTAGGTTAAATTTTGATTATCTCTAGGTAATTTGCATACAGAGGTGGGTTTAAATCATTAGATTTAAACATGTGTCTTCAACGCTGTTACTTGGGATTAGGATAACTCATTTTGATTAAGGGATGGGATCCATAAGATGAATGATTGCATTTGAACATAAATAATCATTATTAGGGAACTTGAAATTGGTGTTTGGGTTTATATCGGACCATTATACCAGCAATCGCGATTTATACACAAGGATTTAGGATTATTAAATCTTTTGCAAATAAAAACCAAGTCCCAGATCTATGATTCCATTTTGTAAGCTTTTTCGAGGACGAAAAAGGTTTAAGTGTGGGTAGTTTTGATGTGTTAGTTTAACACATCCGTTTTGATACATAATCGGGTTCGTTTTCGTAAGTTTTGTATATATTTCGAGTAGTTTTTAGTTCCTTTTTACATTTTATTGTTCTTGTGCAGGAATGTATCCCAGAGGAGCGGAAACGAGGGCAAACGGGCATCGAAATCGAGTGCGGTTGATCGAGTGAGGAAAATGAAGAAAAAACCCTAGATGCCACGCCCGAGGCCACCGCTTCATCCCAGGCGGTGCGCCTGGGAACATTCTCTGATTCCACAGCATCCGCGTGCACCACCTAGTCAGGATGACCGACCGTAGGCGATGCGCCTGCCAGGCTCAGCCGCCCGACAATTTTGTCTCTCGCGCATCGCCTAGCCCCACGCAGCCCCGCTAGGCGATGCGCCTGAGATTATTTTCAGCCCTAAAACCCTAATTTCATGCCTTCTATAAATGAGACGCTTCCAGATCGATTTGAGGGTCTTCTTCTGCAAATTTGGAATCCTAATCAAGCCTGGGAGCTGCTGGAGCTTAACCATGGAGTTGAAGGCTTGATTAGAGCTTGTTGTCGTGAAGAAGGAAGAGCTTTTTGAGTATTTTCTTTATCTTTTCATATTCTTAGTTTAAATCAGTAGTTAATGATGTATTTAGACATTTATCAAATCTGTTTTGCTACTTTTATGATATTAGTTGGCTAGATCTAGGGTTATATCTAGGTTTGAGATGATAAAATTGTGAACTTTGATGATTTTGGACATGATTTATGTTTATGGATGATATATGCATTGTTATCAGCTATAAAGTGATGATCTTTGATGGTTTTTGCATGTGTTGAATGATTATACTTGATGAATGTTGGATCCATGTGTGTCTAGGAAGGTCTTTCCACAAATAGATGCATGTTAGGCCAACTACTTTGTGTTTTAGGTTAGTTTATGGGTTGTTGATCACATTCCATAGGATTAGACACCATTAAGTGTTGTGATTTGCATGTGTGACCTAACCTAGAAATCCGGGAGGTGATAGGTTGGATGGTTGGTCTCGTTCACTTGGGATATTTGAGTTAAACGACCCGGGAGGGCGTTGTCTTAGATTTACTTAGTGTTGGTGTCAATCCATGTCAAAGTAATCACCTTTATAGCTCTCTAGTGTCTTAAGATACACGCGGGTAGAGAAATCCGGGAGGCAATTCACCCGTTGGAGTGCAATTGCATATCGGGAAAATCCGGAAGGTGACCCGGTAGACTAGTGCATACATTACAGTCTTTGGGTTTTGTGACACCCCGTAAATTCCAGGTCAGATTATCATTTATTTGAATATTTATTTAAATGCTTTATGTACACGTGGCACTAGAATTAGATTAATTTAGTGTGACACGTGGCACGATAGTACGAACACTGACACATGACTTGATAATTAGTGGAATTATCGGCAAACAGCACACACGTGTCAAAACACACGAACGTTGGTGAACGTCAAGCACATTGTGTAGCACAACACTCTAAACCTCACGAAACACTCACACATTGAACTAGGGAGTTCAAACGAGGCCAAACGATAGTTCGGAAGCGTGAAAACGACGACGAACGGATCAAACCCATTAAAAAGGGCTTATTGGGCTCTTCGGGGACCCATCGCGGTACGCGATGGCCCAACAAGAAACAATGTCGCGATACGCGACAGACATCGCGAAGAGTTGACTCCCGGATTTCTTCGCGTAGCGCGAAGCATCTTTTTGAACCTTCTCCGCGGTACGCGACACCGCCCAGTCGACAAAATCTTTATTTAACCAAGAAAATTATGGCTAGTCTACCTCCACCATCATTTTGTTCGATCTTCCACGCGATAATCCGACTCCATCTCCCTCTTTCACCTCTGTTACACTCAAAAACACCATTGGGAAGCCATTGGAGGGGAACTTGAAGCTCAAGAACCTTGAAGGAAGTTCTCTAGACTCTCATCCTTCATCACCACCTCCTTGCACTCGACCAAACCCACAAACCAGAAGCTCCAGAGGCTGTTTTCACCCTCACCTCGGACCTTAGAAGCTTTGGAGGTAGTTCTCATTGCTAAACTTCGCTTTTTACACCATTACACACACATGCATGTGTAAATCCCACATGCAAGCACCCATGGCTCACATGCACGAGTTTTTACTTCTGGGTTTGTTAGTTCTAACACGATTCTTGCTGATATATGATGTTGCTATGACGATATGCAATGATCCAAGTTGTTGTACATATGAATCTATGCTTAAAATGATGATATGAGATGAGATTGATGCATGCATGTATGATCTAAGGTATTTTAGATGATTTTGTTGATATTGGAATGATTCTTGATAATGTATAAGTGGTCTTGCAAGGTTGGATTGTGATTATGATGGTCAAAATATGTTTAGGAAGCAAACTTACTATTTTTAGTAACTTTTTAGTCACTAGTTGAACATTTGGTGTAAATGATGAACATGCATGTATTTGAAATTGCTCTTATGATAATAATATGAAGATTGAAATACTTGGAATGTGATTTTGACGATGTTCAGGGTCATATTTATCGTTATTACTATTTTTAGTAACTTTTTGGGTCAAGATGTTGATAGATGGAAATTTGAGTTATGTTGACATGTTTAAACGATGTTAGATTGATTATTAGGATGATTTGTGGCATAAGGATGTGTTAGAAATGTTAAAATGATCATTTCTACGCAAAACTAGAAAGTTACTATATTTAGTAACTTTATTTTTACAAAAACCGATTTGTCAACGTGTTGTACGATTTGAGCATGCTAAGTGACTTATTATGTTATAATATTATGATTAGATGACTAAGTTAGATGGTTTCCGATGTCACGTATGCTAAAAATGGAAACTTTCCATTTTAGGAAACTTTTATGTGCTAACATGCTATAAACGACTTATGTGAAACCGTATGATGACGTGCTATGTGTTAACATGATCACGTAGGACTAATGAGCATGCTAGAACTCTAAAACCGATATGCTTTGTGAACTTCCCATAAATGGAAACTTACTATAAATAGTAAGTTGTCCATAGACGCGACTTACGCGTTTTGCACACGACGAGCACTTACACGATTGCTACACGATTCACAACCGTCACACGGATCACCAACGGGTCGTTGACTTGACACGGTCAACTTTGGTCAAACACAGTCAAACACGGTCAAACACGGTCAAACGCGGTCAATATGGACCAATACGAGCAAACACGGTCATTGTAGACCGACACGGACAAACATGAACAACCAAGGGTTGTTGGACACAAACACGAGCACTAACACGAACACTAGCACGGTCACTTACACAAACTCACGTACGGTGTCCGCTATAGGTTGCCCGTGACCGACGTGCTACTTGACGATTCAGGAGCTTACGCTTACATACATTCGTATCACTAAGGTGAGTTTACGGCCCCTCTTTACTCTTTTTCAAACGCTTTCAAATAGGGGGAGAATACTAGTTGCATCGAGTCAAACATTATTGCTATTACAAACATTATTGTGTATGCTGGTTTATTGGACAAACATTAAGTGTTGAACTCGTAACAAGTCCTCACAAAGTTTTACCGTTAATGTACGAACAACGTGGTAGATTTGGATGGATCCATTAGGGAATGACTAACCCCACGGGGCACTATGTTGACTGGATGTCATAACCCGTGCAAATTCTGACCTAACTTGCTATGCATACGAGGCATAGCGGAGGCAAGGACAAACAAGTCTAGTTCGGTAGTGACGCACTGACACTTTGGGCCTAGGGCTCGGTACTAACATTGATATACAGCATGACACACTTTCTTACTATATATGTATATCAAAACCTGTGAACTCACCAACCATTGTGTTGACACTTTTTCAAACTTGTATTCTCAGGTAACTAGCGAGCTATGGATAACAGGAATTCACACTTTAAGGGACGAGCATTAGGATCCGCATGCATTTATGTCTTATCATTTGGAAACATTGTTATTTATGTTATGAATTAAACAATGCTGCATTTGACAATTTGATTTCCGCTGCATGTATTCAAACATATTTATTTCCGCTGTTATGAAATATTTTTCCGCTGCAAACTATTTTGTTATGTGTATGTTTCAAAATTGGATTTGTAAACGCATATAGAGTCGTTCTATATTGATTCTGGACACGTCACATCCACTTGGACGTACACCACGAGTGGGAATTTGGGGGTGTGACAGACTGGTATCAGAGCCTTGGTTATAGGGAACTAGGTTTGCATGTAGTGAACTTAGACTATAGCCATTGCTCAACGCTAGACACTACACGTAGAACTTGCACACTGATGACATTGTTACTTATTAAACTGTTGCTTACTAACAAAGAACTTACAGGATGGCCAACAATGACAGCACCGGTAGGAACGCAGACCGACTCCCTACCACTGGCGACATGGCTGCAGAGAGCCGGCGACGGATTGATGATATCGTAGCCCAGGTTGACGCCGAGATGGATCGGCGGGCTAGGGACGCTACACGGGCCAGATATTGGGGATGGCTTCCCGCCATACTCCAGAGTTGGATCGTCGAGGAGAGAGTACCTCCATATCGATATCCCGGCGACACCGCTCCAGGACATCGACTACCACCATTCGGAGTGCCGATGGAGCAGGCCTTCGCGGCACATGTTGCTTGCACTCGACGGGAGGTCTGGAAGACTAGGGGACTATCGGAAGAGGTTCGGGCTCTTCACGAGAAGAACGATCGACTAGAGATACAAAACGATAGGCTGGAGAAACGCAACAACAGATTAGAGGCACAGATGGAGACTCTACGCCTCCAAGTGTCTCAACTGATGACCCAGCACGGACAGGTCGTTGACGTCGTGCAGGAGCATGATGTGCGTATCACCGAGAATCGGACCGACATAACCGAGACTCAGGCGATGGTGCAGGCTAGCGATGCCATGCTTAACGCATGGGCTGCACAGTTTATTGAGGAACCACCTCAAGAGGATGGTCCTGAATTCGAGGCCGAGGACCTCGAAGAAGAGGACTTTGACGAGGATCCTAATGAGGATCCGGAGGAGGATGATGATGACGGAGACGCTGCCAGCGACATTTCACACGTCTCTATGGATTCGGACTAGAGGACTTTTTTTTATTTTGTATTTTTCTTACTTTGGCCTAGACGAGCGGGATGTGCTCGAAGAACTTATTATGTATTTCCTTTTGAAATTATTGTACTTCAAGCTTATTATTAATGAGAATTATGTTTTGTTTTACTTATCGCATTTATGACCATGACTACTTGATGACATAACATCTGACTTGACTACTATCATGACATGTGATCCGGCTTCTGACATGACATCTGACTTGCCTTCTCTCATAACATTGGCTAACACTTTAACTCATGCTAACTAACATTCTAACCTTCCGTATAGAATATGTCGGGAAGAGGAGCTAATGCCATGAGACTCAAACGTAAGGCCGAAAAGGCAAGGATCAACATGATGGTTGAACGCAGATTCAACAGGATGCTTGCGGAGTACGAGGCGAACAAGCACGCCAGCGAGACTAGTGGCACTAACAACGGTACTAACACTTGCCTAACATGACTAACACAGTGTAGATGTCACGCACTAACACACGACATTGGTTTCTGACCAGCAGGATCGCAAGGGAACAACAACAAAGGATGTTCTTTCAAATCCTTTCTGAACTGCCACCCCCACAAGTTCAAGGGGACTGAAGGAGCTGTTGGGATGCTTCGCTGGGTGGAGAAAGTTGAATCTGTGTTCGCCATGTGCGACTGTGCTGAAGAGAATAAGGTTAAATACGCAACCGGTACACTGGAGGGACCGGCCCTCACATGGTGGAATACCCATGTTCAAACCCTAGGGTTGGACGGTGCCAACTCCATGTCATGGGCTGACTTCACCCGGCTACTGCAAGATGAATATTGTCCTCGTGATGAGATCAGGAAGTTGGAAACTGAATTCTGGGTGCATAAGATGGTGGGATCTGAGATCGAGCAGTACTGCACTCGATTTCACGAACTATGCAAGCTATGCCCGGCTATGGTGACGCCGGAATACAAGAAGATCGAGCAGTTCATCAGTGGATTGCCCGAGCAATTTCAAAGCATAGCGATGGCGTCTGACATCACCACCATTCAACCACTGATCAGACTGGCTCATAAGCTGACTGATCAAGCCGTAGCACAGGGCAAGCTACCGAAACGAGGCGAACACGTGAAGCCTCAAGAAAACCAGAAGAGGAAGTGGGAACCCAGCCACCCTCAAACTCATCAACCTCAACAACAACAAAGATCTGCACCAGCCAGAGCTTTCACTGCCACCCAACCCGATGACAAGGGGAAGGGTGTATACCAAGGGAAATACCCACTGTGCAACCGATGCTCATACCATCACACCGGGCAATGCGAACGATACCGATGCCTGAAGTGCGGAAGGCATGGTCACATGGCCAAAGATTGCAGATCAAGATTTCCTATCAACAACAACAATCCCAACAACCAACAAAATCAGCACAACAACAATCAAAACACTCTTAAGGGGTGTTATGAATGTGGCAAGCCGGGCCACATGAGGAGGGATTGCCCTCAACTAAAGAAGGCCAGAGGGGGAGCGACCAAGGGCCGAGCATTTGTGATTGGCTCGGGGGAAGCCAAGGATGACCGAAACATCGTAACCGGTACGTTTCTTTTAAATAATGTCTAAGCTAGCATATTATTTGATACCGGTGCCGATAGGAGTTTTATACCTAGTGAGTTTAGTGAATTGCTAGACATTACCCCTACACCGCTAGACTATAAATATACTATAGAATTAGCTGACGGCAAGTTGATTGAAACGCAACACATTTTGCGAGGATGCGTTATGGCATTGGCGGGTCACGAACTCGAAATCGATCTGATGCCAGTAACTCTCGGAAGCTTTGATGTGGTCGTTGGAATGGATTGGTTATCCGCTAACCAAGCTGAAATCGTATGCAACGAGAAGATCGTACGAGTGACGTTACAGAACGGAGAACAGATCTCGATTCAGGGGGAAAGACGGGGAGTACCTCTGAACATCATGTCATGCATGAAGGCAAACAAGTATCTACAAAAGGGATACACAGCAATACTAGCTCTCATCGCGGAACAACCGAAGAAAGAAAGGAAGATTGAGGACATTGCCGTAGTCCGCGACTTTCCCGAAGTGTTTCCTGAGGATCTACCTGGATTACCTCCGAAGCGACAAGTCGAGTTCCAGATAGATCTTACACCTGGAGCAGCACCGATTGCTAAAGCTCCATACCGACTAGCACCGACGGAGATGCAAGAACTGTCTAACCAGTTGCAGGAACTGTTAGACAAGGGATTTATCAGACCAAGCTTCTCACCTTGGGGAGCACCGGTCTTGTTTGTGAAAAAGAAAGACGGATCATTCCGTATGTGTATTGACTACAGAGAGTTGAACAAAGTAACGATCAAAAATCGATACCCGTTGCCACGAATAGATGACTTATTTGACCAGTTGCAAGGGTCAAGCTACTATTCAAAGATCGATTTAAGATCGGGTTATCATCAATTGAGGATACAGGAGAATGATATTCCTAAGACTGCCTTTAGAACCCGATACGGACACTACGAATTCTTGGTTATGCCCTTTGGACTGACCAACGCACCAGCAGTATTCATGGATCTCATGAATAGAGTGTGCAAACCTTACCTGGACAAATTCGTGATAGTGTTCATCGACGACATCCTGATTTATTCAAAGGATCGGGAGGAGCATGCCGAACATCTAAGGCTAGTCTTGGAACTACTGAAGAAAGAGCAACTGTACGCGAAATTTTCGAAATGCGACTTTTGGATTCGCGAAGTCCAATTCCTTGGACACGTGGTTAATGAACAGGGAATACACGTAGACCCAGCCAAAATCGAAGCCATCAAAAACTGGGAAGCACCCAAGACTCCAACTGAGGTGCGGCAATTCCTTGGACTGGCCGGGTACTACAGGAGATTCATTGAAGGATTCTCAAAGATTGCCCAATCACTGACATCCTTGACACATAAAGATAAGAAATTCGATTGGGGAGACAAACAGGAATCTGCATTTAACTTGTTGAAGCAGAAACTATGCACTGCACCTATCCTATCCTTACCGGAAGGATGCGACGACTTTGTGGTGTATTGTGACGCCTCGAAACAAGGACTTGGTTGCGTGCTCATGCAACGCGAGAAAGTGATAGCCTACGCTTCACGACAACTGAAGGTGCATGAGAAGAACTACACGACTCATGACCTTGAGTTGGGAGCCGTAGTGTTTGCTTTAAAGATCTGGCGACACTACTTGTATGGGACAAAATGCACTATCTTTACCGATCATAAGAGCCTGCAACACATCTTTGACCAGAAAGAGTTGAACATGAGACAACGAAGATGGGTTGAACTTATAGGTGATTACGCTTGCGCCATCAAGTATCATCCAGGCAAAGCCAATGTAGTGGCCGACGCGCTGAGTCGGAAGGAGACAACGAAACGCGTGCGTGCCCTGCAGCTCACGATTCATTCTGAATTACCAAATCAGATAAGAATCGCGCAACAAGAAGCTCTGAAAACAGAGAATCTCACTCTTGAAGCCATGCGTGGCATGGATAAACAATTGAAGGTAAAAGATGACGGAGCTTATTATCTGATGGAAAGGATTTGGATTCCACGCTACGGAGGATTGAGAGAGGTAGTGATGGACGAATCACACAAGAGCCGGTATTCCATACATCCGGGCTCTGACAAAATGTATCATGATCTGAAAACAACTTACTGGTGGCCGAACATGAAAGCCGAAATAGCAACTTACGTGAGTAAGTGTTTAACGTGCTCAAAAGTCAAGGTTGAGTACCAAAAGCCATCAGGGTTACTTCAACAACCAGAATTACCAATGTGGAAATGGGAGCAGATTTCCATGGACTTCATAACTAAACTGCCCAAAACGGCGAGTGGATGCGATACCATCTGGGTTATCGTAGACCGACTGACAAAGTCCGCACACTTCTTACCTATCAAGGAGACTGACAATCTAGACAAACTCACACGTATCTATCTGAAGGAAGTGGTTACTCGACATGGAGTGCCAATCTCGATAATCTCCGATCGCGACAGTCGCTTTACGTCGCATTTCTGGAAGTCTTTGCATAAGGCTTTGGGCACGAGATTGGACATGAGTACCGCTTACCACCCGCAGACTGATGGGCAGAGTGAACGCACCATACAGACACTAGAAGACATGCTTCGGGCATGTGTTATTGACTTTGGTAACAACTGGGAGATTCACCTACCGTTAGTTGAGTTCTCATACAACAATAGCTACCACACCAGCATCCAAGCTGCACCATTCGAGGCACTTTACGGACGTAAGTGTCGATCACCTATTTGCTGGGCGGAAGTTGGAGACAGCCAACTGACCGGTCCAGAACTGGTGCACGAAACGACTGAAAAGATCGTGCAAATATGCAAACGAATGGCAGCAGCTCGAGACAGACAGAAAAGCTATGCTGACAAACGACGCAAACCGTTAGAGTTCCAGGTGGGAGATAGGGTGTTACTCAAGGTCTCGCCCTGGAAGGGAGTCATTCGGTTTGGCAAACGGGGAAAGTTGAACCCTCGATACATTGGACCTTTTGAGATCACCAAACGAATAGGCCCTGTAGCCTACGAGCTAAACCTGCCAGACGAGCTGAGCAGTGTGCACAATGTATTTCATATCTCGAATCTCAAGAAGTGCTTATCTGACGAGACACTTGTTATCCCTCTCGAGGAGATACAAATCGACGAACAATTGAACTTCGTTGAGGAACCGGTGGAGATTATGGATCGGGAAACCAAGAAGCTCAAACTCAGCAAGATTCCAATAGTAAAAGTGCGATGGAATTCGCGACGAGGACCGGAATTCACGTGGGAACGTGAAGACCAGATGAAACAAAAGTACCCACACCTGTTCGCGGAACAGACAAACACTGGCAACACGAGTTGAATTTCGGGACGAAATTCTTTCTAACATGAGGAGGATGTGACACCCCGTAAATTCCAGGTCAGTTTATCATTTATTTGAATATTTATTTGAATGCTTTATGTACACGTGGCACTAGAATTAGATTAATTTAGTGTGACACGTGGCACGATAGTACGAACACTGACACATGACTTGATAATTAGTGGAATTATCGGCAAACAGCACACACGTGTCAAAACACACGAACGTTGGTGAACGTCAAGCACATTGTGTAGCACAACACTCTAAACCTCACGAAACACTCACACATTGAACTAGGGAGTTCAAACGAGGCCAAACGATAGTTCGGAAGCGTGAAAACGACGACGAACGGATCAAACCCATTAAAAAGGGCTTATTGGGCTCTTCGGGGACCCATCGCGGTACGCGATGGCCCAACAAGAAACAATGTCGCGATACGCGACAGACATCGCGAAGAGTTGACTCCCGGATTTCTTCGCGTAGCACGAAGCATCTTTTTGAACCTTCTCCGCGGTACGCGACACCGCCCAGTCGACAAAATCTTTATTTAACCAAGAAAATTATGGCTAGTCTACCTCCACCATCATTTTGTTCGATCTTCCACGCGATAATCCGACTCCATCTCCCTCTTTCACCTCTGTTACACTCAAAAACACCATTGGGAAGCCATTGGAGGGGAACTTGAAGCTCAAGAACCTTGAAGGAAGTTCTCTAGACTCTCATCCTTCATCACCACCTCCTTGCACTCGACCAAACCCACAAACCAGAAGCTCCAGAGGCTGTTTTCACCCTCACCTCGGACCTTAGAAGCTTTGGAGGTAGTTCTCATTGCTAAACTTCGCTTTTTACACCATTACACACACATGCATGTGTAAATCCCACATGCAAGCACCCATGGCTCACATGCACGAGTTTTTACTTCTGGGTTTGTTAGTTCTAACACGATTCTTGATGATATATGATGTTGCTATGACGATATGCAATGATCCAAGTTGTTGTACATATGAATCTATTCTTAAAATGATGATATGAGATGAGATTGATGCATGCATGTATGATCTAAGGTATTTTAGATGATTTTGTTGATATTGTAATGATTCTTGATAATGTGTAACTGGTCTTGCAAGGTTGGATTGTGATTATGATGGTCAAAATATGTTTAGGAAGCAAACTTACTATTTTAGTAACTTTTTAGTCACTAGTTGAACATTTGGTGTAAATGATGAACATGCATGTATTTGAAATTGCTCTTATGATAATAATATGAAGATTGAAATACTTGGAATGTGATTTTGACGATGTTCAGGGTCATATTTATCGTTATTACTATTTTTAGTAACTTTTTGGGTCAAGATGTTGATAGATGGAAATTTGAGTTATGTTGACATGTTTAAACGATGTTAGATTGATTATTAGGATGATTTGTGGCATAAGGATGTGTTAGAAATGTTAAAATGATCATTTCTACGCAAAACTAGAAAGTTACTATATTTAGTAACTTTATTTTTACAAAAACCGATTTGTCAACGTGTTGTACGATTTGAGCATGCTAAGTGACTTATTATGTTATAATATTATGATTAGATGACTAAGTTAGATGGTTTCCGATGTCACGTATGCTAAAAATGGAAACTTTCCATTTTAGGAAACTTTTATGTGCTAACATGCTATAAACGACTTATGTGAAACCGTATGATGACGTGCTATGTGTTAACATGATCACGTAGGACTAATGAGCATGCTAGAACTCTAAAACCGATATGCTTTGTGAACTTCCCATAAATGGAAACTTACTATAAATAGTAAGTTGTCCATAGACGCGACTTACGCGTTTTGCACACGACGAGCACTTACACGATTGCTACACGATTCACAACCGTCACACGGATCACCAACGGGTCGTTGACTTGACACGGTCAACTTTGGTCAAACACAGTCAAACACGGTCAAACACGGTCAAACGCGGTCAATATGGACCAATACGAGCAAACACGGTCATTGTAGACCGACACGGACAAACATGAACAACCAAGGGTTGTTGGACACAAACACGAGCACTAACACGAACACTAGCACGGTCACTTACACAAACTCACGTACGGTGTCCGCTATAGGTTGCCCGTGACCGACGTGCTACTTGACGATTCAGGAGCTTACGCTTACATACATTCGTATCACTAAGGTGAGTTTACGGCCCCTCTTTACTCTTTTTCAAACGCTTTCAAATAGGGGGAGAATACTAGTTGCATCGAGTCAAACATTATTGCTATTACAAACATTATTGTGTATGCTGGTTTATTGGACAAACATTAAGTGTTGAACTCGTAACAAGTCCTCACAAAGTCTTACGGTTAATGTACGAACAACGTGGTAGATTTGGATGGATCCATTAGGGAATGACTAACCCCACGGGGCACTATGTTGACTGGATGTCATAACCCGTGCAAATTCTGACCTAACTTGCTATGCATACGAGGCATAGTGGAGGCAAGGACAAACAAGTCTAGTTCGGTAGTGACGCACTGACACTTTGGGCCTAGGGCTCGGTACTAACATTGATAAACAGCATGACACACTTTCTTACTATATATGTATATCAAAACCTGTGAACTCACCAACCATTGTGTTGACACTTTTTCAAACTTGTATTCTCAGGTAACTAGCGAGCTATGGATAACAGGAATGCACACTTTAAGGGACGAGAATTAGGATCCGCATGCATTTATGTCTTATCATTTGGAAACATTGTTATTTATGTTATGAATTAAAGAATGCTGCATTTGACAATTTGATTTCCGCTGCATGTATTCAAACATATTTATTTCCGCTGTTATGAAATATTTTTCCGCTGCAAACTATTTTGTTATGTGTATGTTTCAAAATTGGATTTGTAAACGCATATAGAGTCGTTCTATATTGATTCTGGACACGTCACATCCACTTGGACGTACACCACGAGTGGGAATTTGGGGGTGTGACAGACTGGTGTCAGAGCCTTGGTTATAGGGAACTAGGTTTGCATGTAGTGAACTTAGACTATAGCCATTGCTCAACGCTAGACACTACACGTAGAACTTGCACACTGATGACATTGTTACTTATTAAACTGTTGCTTACTAACAAAGAACTTACAGGATGGCCAACAATGACAGCACCGGTAGGAACGCAGACCGACTCCCTACCACTGGCGACATGGCTGCAGAGAGCCGGCGACGGATTGATGATATCGTAGCCCAGGTTGACGCCGAGATGGATCGGCGGGCTAGGGACGCTACACGGACCAGATATTGGGGATGGCTTCCCGCCATACTCCAGAGTTGGATCGTCGAGGAGAGAGTACCTCCATATCGATATCCCGGCGACACCGCTCCAGGACATCGACTACCACCATTCGGAGTGCCGATGGAGCAGGCCTTCGCGGCACATGTTGCTTGCACTCGACGGGAGGTCTGGAAGACTAGGGGACTATCGGAAGAGGTTCGGGCTCTTCACGAGAAGAACGATCGACTAGAGAGACAAAACGATAGGCTGGAGAAACGCAACAACAGATTAGAGGCACAGATGGAGACTCTACGCCTCCAAGTGTCTCAACTGATGACCCAGCACGGACAGGTCGTTGACGTCGTGCAGGAGCATGATGTGCGTATCACCGAGAATCGGACCGACATAACCGAGACTCAGGCGATGGTGCAGGCTAGCGATGCCATGCTTAACGCATGGGCTGCACAGTTTATTGAGGAACCACCTCAAGAGGATGGTCCTGAATTCGAGGCCGAGGACCTCGAAGAAGAGGACTTTGACGAGGATCCTAATGAGGATCCGGAGGAGGATGATGATGACGGAGACGCTGCCAGCGACATTTCACACGTCTCTATGGATTCGGACTAGAGGACTTTTTTTTTATTTTGTATTTTTCTTACTTTGGCCTAGACGAGCGGGATGTGCTCGAAGAACTTATTATGTATTTCCTTTTGAAATTATTGTACTTCAAGCTTATTATTAATGAGAATTATGTTTTGTTTTACTTATCGCATTTATGACCATGACTACTTGATGACATAACATCTGACTTGACTACTATCATGACATGTGATCCGGCTTCTGACATGACATCTGACTTGCCTTCTCTCATAACATTGGCTAACACTCTAACTCATGCTAACTAACATTCTAACCTTCCGTATAGAATATGTCGGGAAGAGGAGCTAATGCCATGAGACTCAAACGTAAGGCCGAAAAGGCAAGGATCAATATGATGGTTGAACGCAGATTCAACAGGATGCTTGCGGAGTACGAGGCGAACAAGCACGCCAGCGAGACTAGTGGCACTAACAACGGTACTAACACTTGCCTAACATGACTAACACAGTGTAGATGTCACGCACTAACACACGACATTGGTTTCTGACCAGCAGGATCGCAAGGGAACAACAACAAAGGATGTTCTTTCAAATCCTTTCTGAACTGCCACCCCCACAAGTTCAAGGGGACTGAAGGAGCTGTTGGGATGCTTCGCTGGGTGGAGAAAGTTGAATCTGTGTTCGCCATGTGCGACTGTGCTGAAGAGAATAAGGTTAAATACGCAACCGGTACACTGGAGGGACCGGCCCTCACATGGTGGAATACCCATGTTCAACCCTAGGGTTGGACGGTGCCAACTCCATGTCATGGGCTGACTTCACCCGGCTACTGCAAGATGAATATTGTCCTCGTGATGAGATCAGGAAGTTGGAAACTGAATTCTGGGTGCATAAGATGGTGGGATCTGAGATCGAGCAGTACTGCACTCGATTTCACGAACTATGCAAGCTATGCCCGGCTATGGTGACGCCGGAATACAAGAAGATCGAGCAGTTCATCAGTGGACTGCCCGAGCAATTTCAAAGCATAGCGATGGCGTCTGACATCACCACCATTCAACCACTGATCAGACTGGCTCATAAGCTGACTGATCAAGCCGTAGCACAGGGCAAGCTACCGAAACGAGGCGAATACGTGAATCCTCAAGAAAACCAGAAGAGGAAGTGGGAACCCAGCCACCCTCAAACTCATCAACCTCAACAACAACAAAGATCTGCACCAGCCAGAGCTTTCACTGCCACCCAACCCGATGACAAGGGGAAGGGTGTATACATGTATGATCTAAGGTATTTTAGATGATTTTGTTGATATTGGAATGATTCTTGATAATGTATAAGTGGTCTTGCAAGGTTGGATTGTGATTATGATGGTCAAAATATGTTTAGGAAGCAAACTTACTATTTTTAGTAACTTTTTAGTCACTAGTTGAACATTTGGTGTAAATGATGAACATGCATGTATTTGAAATTGCTCTTATGATAATAATATGAAGATTGAAATACTTGGAATGTGATTTTGACGATGTTCAGGGTCATATTTATCGTTATTACTATTTTTAGTAACTTTTTGGGTCAAGATGTTGATAGATGGAAATTTGAGTTATGTTGACATGTTTAACGATGTTAGATTGATTATTAGGATGATTTGTGGCATAAGGATGTGTTAGAAATGTTAAAATGATCATTTCTACGCAAAACTAGAAAGTTACTATATTTAGTAACTTTATTTTTACAAAAACCGATTTGTCAACGTGTTGTACGATTTAAGCATGCTAAGTGACTTATTATGTTATAATATTATGATTAGATGACTAAGTTAGATGGTTTCCGATGTCACGTATGCTAAAAATGGAAACTTTCCATTTTAGGAAACTTTTATGTGCTAACATGCTATAAACGACTTATGTGAAACCGTATGATGACGTGCTATGTGTTAACATGATCACGTAGGACTAATGAGCATGCTAGAACTCTAAAACCGATATGCTTTGTGAACTTCCCATAAATGGAAACTTACTATAAATAGTAAGTTGTCCATAGACGCGACTTACGCGTTTTGCACACGACGAGCACTTACACGATTGCTACACGATTCACAACCGTCACACGGATCACCAACGGGTCGTTGACTTGACACGGTCAACTTTGGTCAAACACAGTCAAACACGGTCAAACACGGTCAAACGCGGTCAAACGCGGTCAAACGCGGTCAATATGGACCAATACGAGCAAACACGGTCATTGTAGATCGACACGGACAAACATGAACAACCAAGGGTTGTTGGACACAAACACGAGCACTAACACGAACACTAGCACGGTCACTTACACAAACTCACGTACGGTGTACGCTATAGGTTGCCCGTGACCGACGTGCTACTTGACGATTCAGGAGCTTACGCTTACATACATTCGTATCACTAAGGTGAGTTTACGGCCCCTCTTTACTCTTTTTCAAACGCTTTCAAATAGGGGGAGAATACTAGTTGCATCGAGTCAAACATTATTGCTATTACAAACATTATTGTGTATGCTGGTTTATTGGACAAACATTAAGTGTTGAACTCGTAACAAGTCCTCACAAAGTCTTACCGTTAATGTACGAACAACGTGGTAGATTTGGATGGATCCATTAGGGAATGACTAACCCCACGGGGCACTATGTGACTGGATGTCATAACCGGTGCAAATTCTGACCTAACTTGCTATGCATACGAGGCATAGCGGAGGCAAGGACAAACAAGTCTAGTTCGGTAGTGACGCACTGACACTTTGGACCTAGGGCTCGGTACTAACATTGATATACAGCATGACACACTTTCTTACTATATATGTATATCAAAACCTGTGAACTCACCAACCATTGTGTTGACACTTTTTCAAACTTGTATTCTCAGGTAACTAGCAAGCTATGGATAACAGGAATGCACACTTTAAGGGACGAGCATTAGGATCCGCATGCATTTCTGTCTTATCATTTGGAAACATTGTTATTTATGTTATGAATTAAACAATGTTGCATTTGACAATTTGATTTCCGCTGCATGTATTCAAACATATTTATTTCCGCTGTTATGAAATATTTTTCCGCTGCAAACTATTTTGTTATGTGTATGTTTCAAACTTGGATTTGTAAACGCATATAGAGTCGTTCTATATGACCTTGAGCTGTGATTCTGGACACGTCACATCCACGTGGACGTACACCACGAGTGGGAATTTGGGGGTGTGACAGGTTTCTATTGGTGTTGCATGGTATCTGATCTGGGTCCCATTAGGTTATTCTAAGTCTGTTCCTTAAGGTCCTAGTCTTCATCCTTCATAAGTTAGTCCAAGTCATCACTTGTCACACTTTTGATTCCCAGCCTAGGTATAACAGTTTTCCTTCTTGCAGTCAGACTGCAGTTACAGTCCTGTTGTTATTTGCAGTTTTAGAGTTTAGTTCTATAGTTTAGTTGTTTAGTTAGTTTCAGTCTGAATAGGTTTTCAGAGTTGCACCAAACCTGTCATACCCCCAATTTCAACTAACGGAATCATACCGTTTGGGAACGTGACAAACCAGGATCTCAGATCATTAGACATAGCGAAGACCTCTATATGAATTTCAAAAACATACATTGGTCTTTAAAACAAACATAATAACCAGAGTTTACAAAAAGTGCGGAAGCGTTTAAAAACCATAAACAGTTGTAAATCAAACATTACAATTCAAAGTACTTAAATATTCAGATTTAAATAATCAAAGTAAAAGAAATGCATGAGACTCTATCTTCCTAGTCCATGCCAGCTGTTACGCGCACCTTAGCGTCCTGAGAAAACATGCAAATCAAGTCAACACAATGGTTGGTGCATAACACAGGTTTTAAATAATCATAGTGTTCAAAACATCAGTTTGAATAATAAGTTGTAGATAACATAATCACAATTGCACAGTCATGATAGCTAGTCATATAACTATTTACATACGTGTTCGACACCGAAGCTGACTAGTTGCCATGCTATAGCATGTTTTCGCCTTGCCACTATTGTCTATCACAACAATAGTAAATGTGTGTTTGGTCAGTCAAACACCTGCGTAGATCCCATCTACCAGGTGAGGTTTGTCAAACCTAATAGATCTATTTCCAACTACCACGCTTTGCATTACAGCAAACTAAACGGTTCGAGGTGTGTAAGGACTTTCAAGTTGATATGTTTTCACATAATGTAAACAGATAACTCATGCAAGTGTTATGTATCTAAAAATCAGTTCGTTGCACATGTTTTCTCCCCCAAAACAGTTTAAAATAAGAAAGGGGCCGTGTACGCACCTTTGATAAGAGTAGAATGATCAAACACGTGTGAACTTGCGTAGAAATCCTCTACGAAGAATCTGTGATTTAAACAATAACCTATTGTTATTCGAATAATCGTTTTGTGCTTAAAATCACATACGTATCAACATACGTATGTTAAAGTGTGATAATTAGGCATACGGAAGTACGCGTGCTTTTGAAATCGTTTAAATAAAATCACATTTGATTTTATTTAATTAAACGTAATTATACGCGATTTCGTGTTCGGACTAAAATATGAATTTTATCATTCCAACACGTTCGTATTCTCGTTACGGTTCCAACGCAACTTGAACGAATGAAAACGGAGTTCGTATAAGAAAGTTATGTTAAAAATACCAAAAATGATCAAAACTTCAAAAATCGGTTGGGCCGGGACTCGAACCCGCGACCCTCAACATCAAACACACCGCGTCTACCATCTCAGCCCGCTAGGGTTTCGCGATGGTTAACAGAATCAGATTGTTTTAAATCCCATTCCAGTCCAAATCCCATTCCCTAATATAACCGAAGCATATTATCTCCAATTGATCTAGATTTCGAATCCGATTAACATTAACATCATAGGGTTTTCATTGAACAACAATTTCCGAACCTTCCTGGTTAATCAATTTCGAATATTCTACTTGTTTTCACTCAAACCCCCAAATCGCTTAACCCGTGGAAACCTAGAACTTGATCTTTATCAATTCGATATTGTCACAAGAAATTAGCTTATGGTTTAGCTTAATCGGAACCCTCTGAAACTTGTGATAACATTTAATTAGATTTTCGAACCCTTTTCCATCGAAAACCCCAAACCCGTTTTGTCATATAAACCCTAGAATCGAAAACCATCAAATCATTATAACCTAATGAAATTGATACTGGTTTTAGTTACATCGAACCTTTCTGAAACTAATGATGTAGCTTAATTCCATTTTAAAGCTTATTTGGTTTAAAAACCCCAAACCCGACTTTGCTAAGAACCCTAGAACTCGAATGCTATCAATTCGTTGTTATAAATCCAAATTGACATATGTTTAACCTTAGTCGGCCATTTTAGGATGTGTTATAGTGATTACATACCTGATTGGATATCGAATTTATGCACTTCGAATTGTGATGAATTTTCGGTCGACCCCCAATTGGTTTCTTCAACCCCGAACTCCTTAGATCGAATTGTTGTGTGAGAAACACTCTAAAAGGGCCGAATAAAGTCTCTGAGTGATTAATTTCACGAATTGTGATCGAGCTTGATGATTTTGATAAATACCAGTTACGGTTACATCCTTTTGTTATCATTCCAATTAATTTCGACCATTATGGATGATTAATCTTCTGATAACCGAATACTATCATTAGTGTGAGTTAATTGAAAGTTTAATTCGTTTAATTACTGATGATTAATACGAATTTCAATTTCAATTTATCTCTTGGGCCGTAATTTGACTTGTGAAAGTCAAAATTAACCATTTTCCCTTTTACAAATCAAATTCTTGTAAATTGGGTATTCCCAAATTCAATTTGATTAATTATACCACCTCTAATTAAATCTTGATTGATTTCGAATCATTCCTGTAAATTCCTGATTAACAAAGTTAATCTGAACTCGCCGGATTGCCACTAATTAGAACAATTGAAACATTATTGGACTAGTTTAATCCAATTGGACCTCACTGGGCCTTCCTGGGCCTACCTTGGCCTTCCCTAAACCTAATTTGTTTACACTTGGGCCTTAATGGGCCTACTTTAACCTTATTTGGTCTAATTGGGCCTTCCTTGTTTTCCTTGGGCCTAAATTAATCTTATTAGACCTAATAGAATTTGTTAGGCCTTCATGGACTCCATTGGGCCTTACCGGGCCTTCTTTGATTTTTGTTGGGCCTTTATTGGCCTTATTGGGCCTTGATTGACCTTGTTGGGCCTTGATTGACCTTGTTGGGCCTTGATTGACCTTGTTGGGCCTGGATTGACCTTGTTGGGCCTGTGATAGCACCAACTTCTGTTAACAAAGTTAGTGTGAAAAGTCGGATTGTCACATCATCCCCTTGTTGAAGGAATTTTCGTCCCGAAAATTATCAAGTGTTAAGAGTAGTTAGGAAACTACTTACGAGTTTAAATCGTACGTGTTAGTGTGATTTGATCATTCTGTGTGCTTGTGTGTACTCACACACAAAGTCTAATGCTTGCAACATCACAACTCAATTGTGATCGTTCAATGTAACTGTTTTGCGTGTACACTAGTTAGTTCACCTAACTGTGACTGTTTGTGTTTGATCATACTGTGTTGTGTAGCCTCACACCTAGTGAGTGTCTGAAACTGTTTGTACTATGCAACCCCGCACATAGCAAAGTGTATGTAACCAATGTACTATGCAACCCCGCACATAGCAAAATGTATGTAACCAATCGTGTATGTACTACCATAACATGTAACATATGAAATGTAGCACATAAAACATATAAAATGTAATGTAGCACAAATATCTGTAACAAAATCAATTGAATAAATAAAACGTTTGTGCTTACAGTTTGAAATTTGCAGTGTTGATGTGTGAAAGCATCACGTCATCCCCTTGTTGAAGGAAATTTCGTCCCGAAATTTAACGTGCGCTCTCAGTGTTAGCAGTAGCTGTCTTGAATAAATGAGGATATTTCTTCATCATTTGGTCTTCCCGTTCCCATGTGAATTCAGGACCCCGTCTTGAATTCCATCGGACTTTGACTATTGGAATCTTGCTTTGCTTCAGTTGTTTGACCTCTCGATCCATGATCTCTGCTGGTTCTTCAATGAATCGCAGTTGTTCATCTACTTGTATTTCTTCCAACGGTACAATCAATGTCTCGTCAGAAAGACATTTCTTTAAGTTTGATACATGAAAAACATCATGAACTCCACTGAGTTCTTCCGGTAGTTTGAGTTGGTACGCAACCGGACCAATCCTTTTTAAAATCTCAAAAGGTCCTACGTAACGTGGACTAAGCTTGCCGCGCTTGCCGAACCGTATCACACCTTTCCAAGGTGATACTTTTAGAAGAACTCGGTCTCCTACTTGAAATTCCAACGGCTTACGACGTTTGTCTGCATAACTCTTCTGTCGATCCCGAGCCGCTGCCATACGATTCCGGATTTGAACTATCTTCTCTGTTGTTTCATGCACCAGTTCAGGACCTGTTATCTGACTGTCACCAATTTCAGCCCAGCAAACTGGTGAACGACATTTGCGACCATACAAAGCTTCAAACGGTGCTGCTTGAATACTCGTATGATAACTGTTGTTGTAAGAGAATTCCACCAACGGTAAATGATTCTCCCAACTATCACCAAAATCGATTACACAAGCTCGTAACATATCCTCGAGCGTTTGAATCGTACGTTCACTTTGACCATCAGTCTGTGGATGATAAGCGGTACTCATATCCAAGCGAGTCCCCAATGACTTATGAAGAGATTTCCAAAAATTGGAAGTAAACCGGGCATCCCGATCTGATATGATAGAGATTGGCACACCATGCCGTGCTACTACTTCCTTGATGTAAATGCGAGTCAGTTTCTCCATCTTATCAGTTTCCTTGATTGCTAAGAAGTGTGCAGATTTCGTTAATCGATCGACAATTACCCATATCGTATCACAACCAGTCGGTGTACGGGGTAACTTAGTAATGAAATCCATCGAAATCTGTTCCCATTTCCACATCGGTATCTCTGGTTGTTGCAGTAAACCAGATGGCTTCTGATATTCAACTTTGACTTTCGAACAAGTCAAACACTTGCTAACGTACTTAGCAATATCAGCTTTCATATGAGGCCACCAATACAGTGCCTTTAAATCATGGTACATCTTGTCTGATCACGGATGGACTGAATATCTGGACTTGTGCGCTTCGTCCATCACGAGTTCCCTTAAACCTCCATACAAAGGTATCCACATTCGATCAATGAAATAACGAATTCCATCAGGTTTAACATTCAATTGTTCTTCCATTCCTCGTAAAGATTCCGGTACTAAGTTTTCCGCTTTCAAAGCCTCAATCTGAGCACTATGTACCTTGTCAGGTAAGTCAGTATATATTGTTATCATAAGTGCACGAACCCGTCTTGTTCCCGTTGTATCTTTTCTGCTCAAAGCATCGGCTACGACATTAGCCTTTCCCGGGTGATACTTAATCGCACACTCATAATCGTTCAACAATTCAACCCATCGTCGTTGCCTCATGTTAAGCTCCTTCTGATCAAAGATATGTTGTAAACTCTTATGATCAGTGTAAATAGTACACTTAGTTCCATACAAGTAATGCCTCCAAATCTTTAAAGCAAAAACCACTGCTCCTAACTCCAAGTCATGAGTGGTGTAATTCTTTTCATGCGTTCTTAGTTGTCTGGAAGCATAAGCGATCACTTTATCCCGTTGCATCAACACACATCCTAAACCCTGTCCAGATGCGTCACAATACACCGCAAAGTCTTCCGTTCCTTCCGGTAAGGACAGAATCGGTGCACTGCAGAGTTTCTGTTTCAACAACTGGAATGCAGCTTCCTGTTTATCCGTCCAGTTATACTTTATTCCTTTGTGCGTCAGTGCTGTAAGTGGTTGAGCGATCTTTGAGAAACCTTCAATGAATCGTCGATAATAACCCGCCAAACCAAGGAATTGTCGTACCTCGGTAGGGGTCTTTGGCGCTTCCCAATTCTTAATCGCTTCAATCTTCGCTGGATCAACATGTATACCCTTTTCATTAACTATATGACCCAAGAACTGTACTTCTCGCATCCAGAAATCACATTTCGAGAACTTAGCGTACAGTTGTTCTTGCTTCAATAGCTCTAACAGTAATCGAAGATGTTCGGCATGCTCCTCCTCAGACTTTGAATAGATGAGAATGTCATCGATGAAAACAATGACAAACTTATCAAGATAAGGTTTACAAACGCGATTCATGAGATCCATGAATACAGCTGGAGCGTTTGTCAACCCAAATGGCATGACCAAGAACTCATAATGGCCATATCTTGTCCTGAATGCTGTCTTCGGAATATCCTCCTCCTGAACTCTTAGTTGATGATAACCCGACCTGAGATCAATCTTCGAGTAGTAACTCGAACCTTGCAACTGATCGAACAGATCGTCAATCCTGGGTAACGGATACCGGTTCTTGATAGTAACCTTGTTCAATTCCCGGTAATCGATACACATTCGGAAAGTTCCGTCCTTCTTCTTTACAAACAATACTGGAGCTCCCCATGGTGAAAAACTAGGTCGTATGAAACCCTTATCCAACAATTCTTGCAATTGTGTGGATAACTCTTGCATCTCTGACGGTGCAAGTCGATAAGGCGCCCTAGCTATCGGTGCTGCGTCTGGTGTAAGATCGATTCGGAATTCCACCTGTCTCACAGGCGGTAATCCCGGCAAGTCTTCTGGAAATACCTCCGGAAACTCACAAACTATAGGTATATCTTCAAGCTTCTTCTCAGCTACTGGCTTTTCAGTTATAAGTGCTATAACTGCCGTATGACCCTTACGTAGACACTTGTGTGCTTTCATACAAGATATGAGACGCAGTGGCGTACTGATCTTTTCACCTTGTACATACAGTGTCTCTCCGTTTGTAAGAGGTATACGAACAATCTTTTCATGGCATACTATTTCAGCCTGATTCTTGGACAACCAGTCCATGCCAATGACTACATCAAAACTGCCTAAGGCAATAGGCATCAAATCAATCTCTAATGTCTGACCCATCAAATCAAGAATACATCCCTTATAAATGTTTTCTACTACAATCAACTTACCATCCGCTAATTCCACAGTATAGGGACTATCTAAGGCAGTGGGACTAACATCTAGTGTCTTAGCAAGTGAACTAGATACAAAACTCCGGTCGGCACCAGTGTCAAACAACATAGAGGCATAGTGATTATTTAAGAGGAACGTACCCGTAACGATGTTGGGATCCTCCCGCGCTTGACGTCCTCCAATCACGAACGCCCTGCCTCTAGCACCGTTGTTGTTGTTATTATTGTTGTTGTTATTGTTGGTGCCATTTCCATTACCGTTGCCTCCTCCATTACCATTACCATTGTTGTCCCCGCCTTTCTTAAGTTGTGGGCAATCTTTCTTGAAATGGCCCATCTTGCCGCATTCAAAACAA
The DNA here is from genome assembly GCA_009363875.1 of Mikania micrantha. Lineage (NCBI taxonomy): Eukaryota > Viridiplantae > Streptophyta > Magnoliopsida > Asterales > Asteraceae > Mikania > Mikania micrantha. Next base: position 60,262,274 of record CM018695.1, read on the forward strand.
CCTTTCTGCGCGTTGTTTTGATTGTTATTCTGGTTGTTATTGTTGTTCTGCAGCTCTCCGCGACAGTCTTTAGCCGCATGCCCAACCTTGCCACACCTCTGGCACTTAGCTCTGTCACATTGGTTACCTGCATGATGGTAACCACACTTGTTGCACTTGGGGTGCTTACCAATATAGCCCCCCGATGATGATGATTGCTGACTGCTGTTGGAATTATGATAGGACTTGTTTGAGTCCTGTTTCCTGTTCTGCTGTTGGTTGTTACCCTTGTAGTTGTTGCTTTCCCACTTCCTCTTGTGATCTCCTACCTTAGTAGCAGATGTCCGCTTAGGCAGAGTCCCCTGTAACACTGCCTGGTCAGTAAGCTGATGCGCTAGACGAACAGCTTGTTGGATGGTGGTGGGATTTGCTGAAGTCACCAACCCTTGAATCTGAGGCACTAGTCCCCCAATGTACCTTTCGATCCACTTACTGGCTGGAGTAGCCATATGTGGTAGCAGTCTGGCCAGTTCATGCGATCTGGTCGTATATTCCTCAATGTTTGACCCCTCCATCTTGAGGTGCCAATACTCTTCTTCCAACTTCTGCATTTCACTACGAGGACAATACTCCTCTTGTAGTAAGGTTTTGAAGTTGTTCCAGGTCAACGCATTTGCTTCACCCAACCCCAGGGTCTGAACATTGGAGTTCCACCAAGTCAGGGCTGGACCCTCCAAAGTTCCAGTAGCAAATTTTACTTTGCTGTCATCCGGGCAGTTGCACATCTCGAACACAGATTCAGCTTTTTCAATCCATCGGAGAAGTCCTATGGCTCCCTCCGACCCTTTGAAGTTGTGAGGTTTGCAGTCCAAGAACATCTTGAACGTGCAGACTTGTGGGTTAATCACTCCCCCAGCTGGACCCTGTGGCCCTGTGTTGTGTGTCTGAGCATACTGTGCAATAGCCTCTGTGACTCTGTTGTTGATTAGCTCATTGAGCTCAGCAACAGTCATATGTACGTTTCCCTCAGCCATCAGTTTCCTATTTATAAGAAGTGTTAGCACGAAGTCAAAATCCAATGTAACATGTGTAAGTGAAACAACAAACACAACATGTAATATAATCAACACAGTTGTTGTAAACAAACAATAATTCTTCCATAAATAGAAACTTTCTTTGAGTACCATACTTTTGAAATGAAATACAAAATTTCAAACTACTAATGTAGGAACACAACCCGTTCCTAATAAGTTTAAACAAAACAGAAATAAAAGAAAGAGAATCAATCGTCCTCAACGGTGGATTCAGGATCGGACTCAGCAACTGGTGCTGGTTCCTCCTCCTCATCCTCATCCTCATCCTGTTCCTCATTCTCAACTACCACTAAGTCCTCCAAAGCTTCAATCCTGCCCTCCAAGATCTCGGCTCGGTTCTCTGACTCCTCTAAACGACCAATCATGTTCACCATCTCATCCCGCATGTCATGAACTAGATGGGCAAGTTCCTCTTGCCTCTCAATGGCATCCCATAACTCCTGAGATCTCTGATAGAGCTTCTCCTCTGCTGTATCCACGTCCTCGCGCAACTTGGCGATCTCCTCTGCGTCCGTCCTTTGCCTCTTAGGCTCAGGAGCGTCCAGTGCTGGTGGTGGATGTGTAGATGGTCCTGCAGCATAGAGTCCCTGGGTATTCACCCATGATGCCTCCTCCGGATCCTCATCCGGGTCCTCAACTGGATCCTCGTCTGGATCCTCCTCTGGATCCTCATCAGGATCCTCGTCTGGATCCTCCTCCGGATCCTCCTCCGGGTCTTCCTCCGGATCCTCCTCTGGATCGGAGTCCTCCATCTCATATGGTGGAGGTGATGGAATGGGTGGTGGTGGTGATGATGGTGGTGCCGGAACCATCGGTTCCTCGTCCTCGGAATCATCAATGATAACATAAGGAACTGATGATGAAGCCATGCCTGTTACATAATATCATATGTAAGTGCAGTGCCATGGAATACGTAAGCAAATCAATTACATAATGTCATATGTAATTTCTAAGCAGTATGTGTAAACATGTGTGTCTAATGTCTAACAGTCATAGTCTAGGCCTACAAATGCAAACCTAGTTCGCTATAACCAATGTCTCTGATACCAATCTGTCATACCCCCAATTTCAACTAACGGAATCATACCGTTTGGGAACGTGACAAACCAGGATCTCAGATCATTAGACATAGCGAAGACCTCTATATGAATTTCAAAAACATACATTGGTCTTTAAAACAAACATAATAACCAGAGTTTACAAAAAGTGCGGAAGCGTTTAAAAACCATAAACAGTTGTAAATCAAACATTACAATTCAAAGTACTTAAATATTCAGATTTAAATAATCAAAGTAAAAGAAATGCATGAGACTCTATCTTCCTAGTCCATGCCAGCTGTTACGCGCACCTTAGCGTCCTGAGAAAACATGCAAATCAAGTCAACACAATGGTTGGTGCATAACACAGGTTTTAAATAATCATAGTGTTCAAAACATCAGTTTGAATAATAAGTTGTAGATAACATAATCACAATTGCACAGTCATGATAGCTAGTCATATAACTATTTACATACGTGTTCGACACCGAAGCTGACTAGTTGCCATGCTATAGCATGTTTTCGCCTTGCCACTATTGTCTATCACAACAATAGTAAATGTGTGTTTGGTCAGTCAAACACCTGCGTAGATCCCATCTACCAGGTGAGGTTTGTCAAACCTAATAGATCTATTTCCAACTACCACGCTTTGCATTACAGCAAACTAAACGGTTCGAGGTGTGTAAGGACTTTCAAGTTGATATGTTTTCACATAATGTAAACAGATAACTCATGCAAGTGTTATGTATCTAAAAATCAGTTCGTTGCACATGTTTTCTCCCCCAAAACAGTTTAAAATAAGAAAGGGGCCGTGTACGCACCTTTGATAAGAGTAGAATGATCAAACACGTGTGAACTTGCGTAGAAATCCTCTACGAAGAATCTGTGATTTAAACAATAACCTATTGTTATTCGAATAATCGTTTTGTGCTTAAAATCACATACGTATCAACATACGTATGTTAAAGTGTGATAATTAGGCATACGGAAGTACGCGTGCTTTTGAAATCGTTTAAATAAAATCACATTTGATTTTATTTAATTAAACGTAATTATACGCGATTTCGTGTTCGGACTAAAATATGAATTTTATCATTCCAACACGTTCGTATTCTCGTTACGGTTCCAACGCAACTTGAACGAATGAAAACGGAGTTCGTATAAGAAAGTTATGTTAAAAATACCAAAAATGATCAAAACTTCAAAAATCGGTTGGGCCGGGACTCGAACCCGCGACCCTCAACATCAAACACACCGCGTCTACCATCTCAGCCCGCTAGGGTTTCGCGATGGTTAACAGAATCAGATTGTTTTAAATCCCATTCCAGTCCAAATCCCATTCCCTAATATAACCGAAGCATATTATCTCCAATTGATCTAGATTTCGAATCCGATTAACATTAACATCATAGGGTTTTCATTGAACAACAATTTCCGAACCTTCCTGGTTAATCAATTTCGAATTTCCTACTTGTTTTCACTCAAACCCCCAAATCGCTTAACCCGTGGAAACCTAGAACTTGATCTTTATCAATTCGATATTGTCACAAGAAATTAGCTTATGGTTTAGCTTAATCGGAACCCTCTGAAACTTGTGATAACATTTAATTAGATTTTCGAACCCTTTTCCATCGAAAACCCCAAACCCGTTTTGTCATATAAACCCTAGAATCGAAAACCATCAAATCATTATAACCTAATGAAATTGATACTGGTTTTAGTTACATCGAACCTTTCTGAAACTAATGATGTAGCTTAATTCCATTTTAAAGCTTATTTGGTTTAAAAACCCCAAACCCGACTTTGCTAAGAACCCTAGAACTCGAATGCTATCAATTCGTTGTTATAAATCCAAATTGACATATGTTTAACCTTAGTCGGCCATTTTAGGATGTGTTATAGTGATTACATACCTGATTGGATATCGAATTTATGCACTTCGAATTGTGATGAATTTTCGGTCGACCCCCAATTGGTTTCTTCAACCCCGAACTCCTTAGATCGAATTGTTGTGTGAGAAACACTCTAAAAGGGCCGAATAAAGTCTCTGAGTGATTAATTTCACGAATTGTGATCGAGCTTGATGATTTTGATAAATACCAGTTACGGTTACATCCTTTTGTTATCATTCCAATTAATTTCGACCATTATGGATGATTAATCTTCTGATAACCGAATACTATCATTAGTGTGAGTTAATTGAAAGTTTAATTCGTTTAATTACTGATGATTAATACGAATTTCAATTTCAATTTATCTCTTGGGCCGTAATTTGACTTGTGAAAGTCAAAATTAACCATTTTCCCTTTTACAAATCAAATTCTTGTAAATTGGGTATTCCCAAATTCAATTTGATTAATTATACCACCTCTAATTAAATCTTGATTGATTTCGAATCATTCCTGTAAATTCCTGATTAACAAAGTTAATCTGAACTCGCCGGATTGCCACTAATTAGAACAATTGAAACATTATTGGACTAGTTTAATCCAATTGGACCTCACTGGGCCTTCCTGGGCCTACCTTGGCCTTCCCTAAACCTAATTTGTTTACACTTGGGCCTTAATGGGCCTACTTTAACCTTATTTGGTCTAATTGGGCCTTCCTTGTTTTCCTTGGGCCTAAATTAATCTTATTAGACCTAATAGAATTTGTTAGGCCTTCATGGACTCCATTGGGCCTTACCGGGCCTTCTTTGATTTTTGTTGGGCCTTTATTGGCCTTATTGGGCCTTGATTGACCTTGTTGGGCCTTGATTGACCTTGTTGGGCCTTGATTGACCTTGTTGGGCCTGGATTGACCTTGTTGGGCCTGTGATAGCACCAACTTCTGTTAACAAAGTTAGTGTGAAAAGTCGGATTGTCACAAAACCCCCCCCCCCCTCTTTACTTTATTTTGTCCACATTCTAGGTTAGTTTGTTAAACTAGTGTCCATTGCCTTCTATATCCGGACTTCTAACAACTATTCTGCACATTAATAACATATTCAATATACTAATATGAGTGTTAACATGAATATCATATCTTGATTATAATGATTATCCTAATTCCGGTCATTAACTTAAAACACTGGGATTTGATCTAGCATTTCAAGGAATGATCAAGTTAACCATAACCATTGTTATGATCAAATGGTTAAAACCATTATAATCTTATAGTATGGTTTTATGATAACTGGACATCATAACTGATCAAAACAAGGATTCACCGCTAACATATCAATTTCTATATTTCAATCTATTCCTAGCCATCATCTAGGCAATAATCAACAATAATAACCGTTGCATTACGTTCAAAAACTAGATTTAATCCATACATTATCAAACTAGTAGGAAAAATGGAATCGTTACACGTTCGGTTGAAAAACGATGATATGATGTTGTAGGATTGTTTCCCAGCTCAAACTTGATGATTCTACAGCTTCCTAGCAAGATTTTGATGGTGAGATTTTGATCAGATCGTTAATTGAGAGTGAAAGTTGGAGAGGAAGAAAGAAAGTATATGTTTGCATGGATTCTGATGATTCCAGCAGATATATTTCGACCGACTCTTCGTCACGTATCGCCAAGAGACCTGAAAGGGGCCTGGCGTACCGCAAATAAATCCGGAGGATTTTAGATATTTAGGACTCATTGCGTACCGCCAAGAGAACCCAAAATAATCTTGGCGTACCACAAAGGGTTGTAGAATAAGATATTTTCTAATTTTTCTTGTTTTAATGATTCCGAAGAATCGCGAACTCCGTTTTTCGCACCGTTTTCACCCACGTTTACGATTTCTCGTGTATTTTCTCACCGTTGAAATTACTAGCATATTATTAACGTGGATTTCAAACAAGAATGCCGTGAGCTTTCAACGTAACTGTCACAATTAACCATTTTTATTATTTTAAAAATATTACTAAAATCTAAATACCTGGAAACAATAACAAATAAAAATTATTCGAATAGACAAAATAAACTAGTTGACTTGTTTAATTAGTTCGTTCGACTTAACCAACAAACATCTTAGACCATTCACCATCACAACCCAACTCAACCTAACTTTTTATTCAAAAACTAGTTTCTCTCTCTTTCACATACGCAACCCAAGTACCCAACCTAATTAAACTTTTTACACCCATTCACAACCGAATCCAACCTAACCTAATTCAACTTTTAAACCAATATTTTATAAATAAAACAAATAAATGTTTTGTCCTCTTCTGAGCAATTGGTTGCAACTTTGGGTTGCTCAATCAACCTAGTCGTGGATCATAAAGCGATTTTTATTATGTTTAAATATTGCAAGTTATTTTGTCTTTTTGTGTAATCTCACAAACGATTGGAGCTTTGTTAACCATAGTAGGTAGTTAGCAGTCTTAGTTTGTTATTTTTTAAAATCGTAGTTAGAAAGTCAACTTGATTAGGTGTTTCGTCAAAACAAGTTGAACTAGTTCATGAACACCCATAAGTCATAACTACAAGATTTGAGGTTGGTTTGTTTATTTTATTTCAAATGGTCAAATTTTATATTAATATTTCAATTGAGCATATTTTTAATTTTCTTATAAGAAAAAATGACATCGTTAATAACATGACACCTTTTATTGATATTAACTTGAACACCTTCATACTTAGATGCATAAAATTATCCAATATGAGAAACTGCGTCTACAAACAACGTAAGTTTACCATTACATGATAGCACTATACCAGTAGCACGTTACGTGATCAGAAAAATATATGCATAAATTAACAACAATGAAAGAGAAAAACAAGATTAACATGAGTGAGCGGTACCCAAGGGCATCACTTGACACATAGGACCCAAATAGTGAGCATCTATGCAACAACAATAACTTATTTGTTATGGCTGATCATTACAACTAAAAAACTCACTTCCAAATAACAACAATCAATAAAAAAATGCTTAGAAAACAAGTGATCGGTAAAATCACATCACCATATCATAGAAAATATATATGATGCCATCACTTTAACATTATATGAAACTACTATAAATGTAGCAAACAGTGCATTAAAAAAATCCAATGAGACAATTTCAAATATGTTATATAAACTTGTAAAATTACATATATCTCTAATTATGAATAAAAAGCATTGTATATTTTGCATTAAAGTTTTTGATTCGAGAAACTATGTAATGTTACAATTTTATAAAAAAACTAGTAGGTTTTCCGTCACCATTTCTAATATCAGAACACATACATAAAAACACTTTATTACATTTATCACTTTAACGTAAAACCCTAAAGTGTAGCCATCATAAACGTGTATATCACACCATAACAAAAAAAGCATCGTGCTTATTTATAAAATCTAGCATTAATAAACATGAACAAAAGACGACCAAATAAAACAGTAAAAATGTAATTATTTTTATTATTTATTATTCAATAATTACTGTTATTAATTAATTTTGAGGCTACCGTCATGTTTCGGTGATAATATCACGAATATCAAAACGTAAACAAAAATCTCTCGTTACAGCTGTCAATCAATTATAAAACAATAAATCAAACTCCCTGCAAAAGCTTTGACTATTAATTAACTAATTATTATTATTATTATTATTATTATTATTATTATTATTATTATTATTATTATTATTATTATCTAATTATTACTATACCTGCCAACCTGTGTCGGTTTCAAGCACATGTACCCATTTGTTGAAGGTCGTTCAAGCTTTTTCAAGGAGTATGGCATGGGTGTCACACCCCCTGCGCCGCGTGCGAAATCCACGGCGCGGTGACGAACAATGGTGAATCATGCGCAAGTATTGAATTCATAAAGTTTAGACAGTTGTTTAGTTACAGACATTCTATCTATCTACCAAAAGAATAACAACTACAGACCCAAAAATATTGTTTACAAAATAAGGCTCAGACAAGACAATTAAACAGTCAGGATTTTGTGAGTTTCTAATCCATCCTAGCTTGTTTCTTCATCTTGTTCTATCTTAACTATGGTCTTCTTAGTTGTCTTTGTGAAGCTCTAAACCTGATTACTTGAAACACGTGAAAAGTAAATGTCAACTACAAAGGTAGTTGGTGAGAACAATAGGTTTAACATTTGTATATATGAATCTGCATTGAAAAACATATGTATAAAACATTGAATGAAAATGACATTGATAGTTGCAACCCAAACTAACATCAAGTAAGAATAACGTGTGCAAATAGTCGCATGACTCTCTACTAGAAAAGCCAACATATAATCAAGTCCCAAACTACGTTTGGAGTCAGAAAGCAGTCAGCAAACGCATTCAACACGAGATGTACTAATGAGTTTACTCAGAAGACAAACTCCGTGTTGACGTACACGGTCAATATGACCTATACTGGTAAAGTTAAATAGCTGCAAATCCGTATTACCGTACGCATCCAATCTGCAGTTAGTTTTTAAAACAAATTTAAAACGATAACCGCAGCCTTGGCGTGACCAAAACGTATCCCGATTTCCCTTGTTGTGATCACATAGTACTAATGTTATAAGGATAAGAATGAGATTGAATAAGTGTCTTGATGTGTGCATAAGTTTGTTCACAATGATGAACACCATGCTTTTAAGTTTTCAAGATTGAATCCTTTGATTGAAAACATTTAGTTGAATACCTGTGATTGATTACCATGATTTTGAAATCCTTTGATTGAATAACACCATGAAAACCCTTGAATGAATATCTTGTTTTGAAATCCTTGATTGATTACCACATTGAAAACCTTTGAATGAATATCTTGTTTTGAAATCCTTGATTGATTACCAAATTGAAAACCTTTGAATGAATATCTTGTTTTGAAATCCTTGATTGATTACCACATTGAAAACCTTTGATTGAATACCTTGTTCAAAAACCCTTGATTGAATCCGGTGATAGAAGACCCTTGTATAAATACAAGGTTTGTATGAAAACATTTAATAAAAACATTTATTTTAAAACACGGTTTATAGTTTAAACGCTTGTAAGAGTTTGTAAAACTTAATCTTTCAAAGTGTTTAACATTTATAAAACATTTTATGTAAAGCATGTTGTAAAATAATTTATAAAACTCTTTTATAAAACCTTTTAACAAAATGTGTTTAACAGTTGTAAAGACAGTAGAATATAAGAGTAAACCTTTGATTGCTGCAAAGAATTGTGAATACTGTATTAGAAAAGTTGTAAAACAAAAGTTGTAGTACAAAAGATGTTTGGTCACGTGTTCCACCAAAAACAATTGTAAAAACAGTAAAAGAGGGGCTTATATTCTCACCTGACAGCAGTAGACTCTAAACCTGAACAAGTAGCAAGCAAATAGACCTCTAACTCGTTCCTATATCATTGTAATCATACATATAATATAAGATTTAATATGTTATAAACTTTGATTGATTGATTGAGTCGTGTTAACCTGTTAATGAATATGGCTTTGTATAATTGTTATGTTTAAGAACATTAGATTATCCTTGAAAACATGATTGACTTCCTTGTAAAAATATCGGGGGACTTGGATCCCCCATAGGGTGTTGTATGTAACACCCCGACCAATGGCGGAATCATCTGAGCGTACACGAAGTGTAGATTGTTCAAAAGCACAAGGTACTATATTGTAATTACTAACATTCAATGTCATTACAAAATATTACATACCACAAACTAACTAACTAACTAGGTCCAAGCTCTAATGTGATCATCCAAATAAGCTTAGTTGGCAGTTCCCTTTAACCGAGCCCTTGTTTTCTTTGGTTCCAAATTTGTTCGATTGACATTGAAATTGGATCTAGAACCATGGGGCTTTTATTTTTTACTCAAGAATGAATCTAAAGAGGTATAAAACGCTAACCTTGGTGTACGAATGTGCGGATTTCGATTGATGGTTCGGGAATACGAAACCCGAATGAGTTTCTGGCTTGATTCATGATTTTTGTCGATTATTAGTGTGTTTTGTGTGCCCAGACTTGTTCGCAGGTCTAGGATACACGATTTGGTCGATTTAATTTGATATTTGTGTTTGTTTATATATATCTCAAGTTGCCGATCGAATCCGTGAGTTTAGGAGTACATTTCGTATAGTTTTGAGTTTTAATGGTTGAATTGGTAGTTGATATCGATCCCTTAATGTTCGGTTATTGATAAAAATTCGAACTTAGTTGGTTTGATCGGTCCGATTTAAGCTATGAGTCACATGGGTCGAGAATGGGTCAAAGGAGGTCCATGGGTTGATTTATGGCTGAAAGTTTGTGGAGACTGGAGAATATAATCATTTTGAAAGATTGACATAACCAGTCCCTCCATGTTTTCTTTGTACTATCTGTCACACCCCGAGCCGGCGGGGTAGGATCGGAGTCCCCGCCGGGCGGAAGGTTCCCGGGGCGCGATATCGTGGGTGATAATCATAAGGATCAGATTGTTTACATAGCATCAATGTTAAGAATAACTAAAGCACAATAAAGCATTTAAATAGGATTACAAAGTTAAATTACAATGTCAATGTTCAGTAATTTAACTCGGTAAACCTAACCAAAGAATCAATTGTTTTCCTATCTTGTAACTGTACAAGACATCCAAAAGTGATTCGTATAAATAACAAAGAGTGTGCTTCCAAAAGTCACTAGGTCCTCTATCTGGCCAGCCTAGTATGCGATCCTAGGCCTTAGCTTATACATGTGCATCACCTGAGAAAGCATGTAAAAGAAAACAAAGTCAACACAATGGTTGGTGAGTTCATGTAGTTTATAAGTTTAAAATAGCTTTTGCAAACCTTTCCAGTAAAACCTTAACCTCATTAACATCACCTTTATCATGTAGCTCGGTATGCTTATATATAGGGCATACCCTTGAGTCGAGCCTACGACCCGCCCAGACGTCGTCCCACCACATACTAAGCCACATAGGACATTGGTGTTAATGATAATTAAGCATTTTACCTACCATCCAATCTCTTTTCCCCATTATAGTTTAAGCATTTTGTATGTAAGTTTACCCATAGCATCCGTGAGTTTAGCTTGTGAGTCACCAGAATAGACAACTAAATGCCCGAAGGAATCCAGTATCAATCCATACCAGCACTAGGTGTCATTAGAAACTTAGGGGGAGATAGAGGATTTCCATGATGACACAAAGTCAACTAAGGACCACCAGTATCGTCCTAGTTACTGATCACCTGAGTAAGTAGTTGTGGGAAACACTGCATGGCAAGCACTGAGAGGCCATCAGTCAGTTTCCTCATGTCAGACCATGAAGGACACCCTATGGCAAGCACTAAGAGACCATAGTAGATGCCTTCTAGTCCCGACTATGAAGAACACATGAAGGCAAGCACTGAGAGACCAACTATTGTTCTTCAAGTCCCGACTAGGAAGAACACATGAAGGCAAGCACTGAGAGACCAACTATTGTTCTTCCATAGCCAATAGTTTTAGCATACAAGTTTATAGCATTCAAATAGTTCAGCATTTACGTAACTTGTGCACAAGTACTAGCTTCACAACCGGTAAGGTAAGCACTGAGAGGCCCGACCGTTGTTTTAGCATGGCAATCATATAGCATTCAAGAGGTTATAGTATCCATAGCTTCAAGTATTCAGTATGTATGTGTGTATGTATGTATGTATGTATGTATGTATGTATGTATGTATGTATGTATGTATGTATGTATGTATGTATGTATGTATGTATTATTTAGCATCCTCATAGCATCATAGAATCATTAGTATTTAGTGTTAACATTAGTCTCTAGCATAAACCCATAGCCTTAGCATGTAGCATAATCCCGTAGCATTAGCATTTAGCATAACCCGTAGCATTAGTATTTAGCATAACCCGTAGCATTAGTATTTAGCATATCTCGTAGCATTAGCATTTAGCATAACTCGTAGCATTAGCTTTTAGCATAACTCATAGCATTAGTTTGTAGCATAACCCCGTAGCATTAGCATTCACAATAGCGTCATCAGATAGTAAATACCCTTAGCACTTGGTATTAACACATAGCTTTAGTATTAGCGATTTAGCTTATGCCTTTAGCACTTGGCATAATCATGTAGCATTAGTATTAATAGTGAACTTATGCCTTTAGCACTTGGCATAATCATGTAGCATTAACATTTGTATATAAGAATCGTATAAAAGCATTTTGTTAAATTTAAAACATTTGTTTTAAAATGTATAACATGCTTCTCAGTCCCGAAGTAAAACAAATAAGTTTGAAAAGGGACAAATGAACTCACCTTGTAGTTGTGGTAGTTGACTTAACCTAATCAAGAATGCACGCGCGCTCTTTGTTGTACTTGTAGTATTCACGATCCTGTATTGATTTCACGTTATTTATAACTTGCAAGTATAAGTTGTATGTGTTTGAGTGTGTGTATGTGTTAGCCTTACTATTGGCTAAAACTCATGGGTCTTGGTCATGATTCGGCCCTGGCTCAATTGTTGTAGATTTTTCTAACACTTAACTAATTTAAGTTAAGCTTAGTAATTAGTGTCATTGACCTTATGTCTTTATGTTATGTGTTCGAGTTTGACTCGCTCTTGGAATCTCAAAACTTGATCATTATGCACCCATTGTTTGTAATGATAGGCTTTCATATAAACCAACCCAAACCATATGTATGGCTTGAGCATATGATTTAGAATCCCACATGTTATCCTTGTTAGTCTTGAAACATGGTTATATGGTTAGTCAATAGCTATGTCCCTATTTTATAAATGTAAGGTCTTAAACTTTTGAGGTTCATTAACCCAAACACCCAGCACCTTTGTAGTATTAGTTGCTCATTATCAATTTCTCATGCAAAGTTCCCATTTGATTTATTAGTGAAAGCCTTCGTTTACCCTTTAGTTAATCGAATCGAGTCTTTCTTATGGGCCAAACCAATTGGCCTTTGGGCCGAATCAATCGGGGTTGGGCCGAGGCGGTTACTGGGCCGAACATCAGGCTCTGGGCCGAAGCAATGGGCCGTAGGAGATGGGATTGGGCTGTTGTGTGTCTTGATCGACTCATTTGGCCAAGACAGTAACATGGGCTACTCAATTGGGCCAATGGGTGTATGTGGACCAAATAATGATCTGGGTCCAATCGTAGGTTGTCTTTGGTTCGAGTGAGGTATTGGGCCACTGTGTGGGCCGACTGATGTTATCTGGTCGAGTGGGACACAGTCCAACGAATAGAGGCGGTCGAATGACCATGCTTGGGCGAATGGGGTGTGTTGTGAGCTTCGGCCGAATGAAGCTGTCCCCGGATGAGGAGCCGCATGGCGTGGCCAGCGAATGAAGGTGGCTCCGGCAAATGAGTAGGTGGCCAGCGAATGGAGGATTGCCGAATGTGTTTCACCCGAATAATGGCCGAATGAATGGGCTCCGAATGAGGGTCTAGATCGAATGAGACATGGGCTTGGTGAATGAGAGACTTTGGCCGAATGAGTGGCGACTGGGTGACTGCCGAAGGAGGGTGGCCATTCGACCCTAAGCCATTCGACCCTAGGCCATTCGGCCAGCTGGGTTTGTGCTTCGGCCACAGCTAGATTCGCCTAGAGTCGCCCCCCATCACAAGGTCCTAGGGTGGTTTTTGAAGATGGATGTCGCTAACGATGGTTCTTGTGGTTGTAAGGTTCGAATACAAAGGTGTTTGGCCGGTTAAAGTGGGTGGGTCGCAACAAGGGTTGAAAACCCTAAAATCGCCATTTTTGAGCTCGTTTTTACCTTAGTTTCAGTCATTTTCAAGGTCGATCCCTTGTACTTTTGTGTAGAGGATGATGAGAGCTTCGTGTGGGTTCAAAAATGGAGCGATTTGGTGGAGTAATGACCAAGATATGGGTGTTTGAAGTTCCAAAAATGGTGGTGGGAGGTGTAATCCGGAAATAGGGTTTTGAGAGAGAGAAGAAGAAGAAGAAAATGAGTTGGTTGAACTCATTTAGGGTATTTATACCCCGAGTGATTTCGGGTTCGTTTTCGTAGCTCGGTTCGTATTTTCGTTGCATTTCCGGAACGAATTGCGTAGTCTTACGCGTTTAAAATAAAAAGATTATTTTATGACGTTTAAAATACAATTATTGTTAGAAATCATTTTAAATATCGTTATATTAATTTATTTATCGAACTTAATATTTTTACTCGTTTAGTTATTTGATCGCGATTTATTAAAAAATAGTTTTGTTTAGTTTCCTTTTTGATGAGTTTCAAAATTGTAAAATAGTAAATATTTTATTTCCTTAAATTTATGATCGTTCGTGTTGTTTATTATTTTCGTTTTCGTTTCGTCAGAACGCGTCACCATCGCGCGTATTCGTTCGAATCGTCATTCGAACGAACACGACGATGGTTTTGCTTTCCGACTTTTGTTTTCTACTTTTCAGTCATCATTTCAGAATGTTAATCTTTCAGACTTATTCGTACAGATCGTCACCTATACGAATAATTCGTCGGTTTAGCATTCCATAACAACAACCGTTATCGTCTTGTTTTGTTCAAACCTTGCATACGTTTAGACATAATAGCATATCTTTAAGCATTTGTTTCACCGCTCAATGTTGTCTAATGTGTTTCTGACTGTTAAACTGTTAAGTTTAATCAGATTACAGAAACAATAGCATAATAGTTTAATATCAAGAATCATGATATTAGTAGCATAACAATAGTTTACGTAGTTTGTACCTGAGTTACTGTGCATTTACTGTTCAGCTCACTGTTCCGGCAACGATTCCAGCACAGATGTTACACTATCAATTTTAAACCTTGCAGTTCAAGTCCCTCTAGTTTTAATAAAAGATTTATAAAATCATTTTGTAAATTCCAAATAATATTTTTTTCAATAATGAGATTTTTTTTAAAACAACGTTAGTATGAATTAACCTATTTATATATTTTGATAATAATTATATTTTTTTAGTATTATTTAAGCTTTATTTATAATTCTTTATAACATTGGATTTGTTATATTTATTTTTGTTATTATTGTTATTATTAGTATCACTATTACACACACACACACACATATATATATATATAATGATTTGTAATAAAAATGACTCTTCTATTTTTTTTTCATTAATAATTTTCGATATTACATGAGTCATCGAAACGTTACATAGTACATGAACCAAAAAGGGAACCTGTGTATTAACCTGAGGATCCCCCGTTAGGTCTTCATAGAAGAACTAAAAGTGGGAACCTGTGTATTAACTTGAGGATCCCCCGTTAAGTCTTCAAAGAAGAACCAAAAGTGGGAACCTGTGTATTAACTTGAGGATCCCTCGTTAGGTCTTAAAGGAAGAACCAAAAGTGGGAACCTGTATATTAGCTTGAGGATCCCCCGTCAGGTCTTCAAAGAAGAACCAAAAGTGGGAACCTGGATATTAACTTGAGGATCCCCCGTTAGGTCTCCAAAAAAGAACCAAAAGTGGGAACCTGTGTATTAACTTGAGGATCCCCCTTTAGGTCTTCAAGGAAGAACCAAAAGTGGGAACCTGTATATTAACTTGAGGATCCCCGTTAGGTCTTCAAAGAAGAACCAAAAGTGGGAACCTGTATATTAACTTGAGGATCCCCCGTTAGGTCTCCAAAGAAGAACCAAAAGTGGGAACATTTGTATTAACTTGAGGATCCCCCGTTAGGTCTTCAAGGAAGAACCAAAAGTGGGAAATCTATTGTCTAGGATTAGGATCCCCCAAAACCATCAACCTGAACATGTTTTTGACTCTTATTCACTTGGATTGAGTTTACAAGGACTAGGCCAACGATTTCCCCTGGCTAACCAATTCTTTGAGTGTTTAAAGTCGATGAGAAGTTCAATTGAAAGAAGAGGAAGCCCATCGATATTACTTGTATCTATGGGAGCTTAGTATCAACACATGGTGGCCCCAATTCTGTTAATATCGACTGGAATTCCTCTGGTTCTTCTTGGATCTATGGATACTAACTTCTTAGACATTACTTGGCTGCCTAAAGCCTCCATTGACCTCAATAATATCGACACAAGATCAACCTATGATGTTTCTTGTGCCAATTATAGCTGACCCATGTTCTACTCGTTGATACCAAGTTCAAACATCACCATTGACTTTGTTAACTCTTTATAACCTCAAACCAGGTTCAATCAGTCGTTCCCAAGTCGATTTAAGGTCTGGTTCTTAAGTATTGAAAGCTGAAAACCGATTTTAAAAGGAAGAAGATGACAAATAGTAACATACCTTCAACGCAGTAACTTCTCTCTAGGATTCCGGCCAGAATACTTCGAACCAGCTCCGATCCCTTGTACTTCCAGCTTCCTCTCGTCGATTGGTTAACCACGATCTCATTTTTTTTTCCTATCAAATGATAACTTTCTCATATTTAAAGCTAACAATTTTAATAAGCAAATTATATAATTGAATATAGAAAAATAAATCTTTTTACTCAAATAATTTATTAAAACTTTAAAAATCATAAGAACATTTAAACCATAATTGTTAAATCCTTTTTATATATAATTTTATAACTAAATATTTGTTATTCATTATCTATATTTTTAAAGTATTTTTTTTTATATTTATGCTAACATTATTTTATCCAAATAAAATTTATTCAATAACTTAACTAACAAAAAGTTGTATGATAAAACTATTTTTCAGTTATTAAATCTTAATTCGTATAATTTTCATTAAATATTGATTATTAATTAGTATAATTTAATGTAACTTTTTCTAGTAAATAAAGTAATATATGTAATTTTTTTCTAATCTAACTATAAAGATCCGATCCTTTAGACTATTTGTAGTGGTCATCTCACTAAAATTTTCCCCACTGATATATTCTTTCACGTCATCACCCACTGAAAATCTAAAAACCCCGTAACAGTCACTTCACTGAAAAACCTTCCTTAATGTGTCACATCATCACCCCACTAAACCTTAATACGCATATAATGGCCAATCACGATCAAGAGGAGAAAGAGGGGAGCAACGGAGAGCAGGGGCAGCTGGGCTCTTGGTTTTGATCCCGCCTAGATGGGGGCGGTGTGCCGGCCAGGCCCCGTCGAGCCGCGGGATTACGGATGGTCTTATAGGATAAGGTTGAACCTCCGGATCTTTTGTAGCCAACCATATTATTCGACTGGGTTTATCGGAGTCGGATCCGTCTCCGGATCACCAAATCATCACGAACGCCAGCGAAGACCGAAAAAACATCGATTTCCTTTCCATTTTCAAAGCCCTAGTTTTGTCGGCGATAAAGATAAGATGATTGTATACATATAGATCGCAAGTGTTTCATGTAATTTTCCTGCAGGAGCTCGTCAATCTGTTATCGAGTGAAAATGGCGTTATCAATTAAATATTATGTTTTTTTGATGTTTATTATGCTGCCATTCTCTTCCTACGCATCTTCATCGCTGTCATGTCCTCTATTGAAGCCGTTTCTTCATGATCTACAGCTTCAATGCCCTACGACGATCATGTATTCTAGTCCAATCAAGGTACGTTAATCCTGCACAAATTGATATTGTCCTGACCTCGTTGCTTAGGGTTTTTACTCGAATTTGCATATGTTTTTCTGAGTATTTAGAAGGTGATTTAGGTTTATGTAGATAGTTGTTTTTTTATATGAAGGGATCTAGGTGTAGTTGATTTTATCAAATTAAAGGCTATCAAAACCTGCAAGTTTTGGTACCACACCACCCCCCCTCGCTTTGTTAGGCACAGGCGGTCAGGAGGCACAGAGCAGAAGCAACACACACACAAATGATTAACACTCAAAAATGACACGCAACTGTATTTGCTATTTTTGTTGGCATTTCCATCAATTCTTGCTGTCACACACGTAATTCTTTGATTATTGAAGCTGTTTTGTCAAACCTAGAATAGAGGGGTCTACCCCTGCCATAATGCATCAACCTAGCAAACACCAACATTAGGGCGATAAGTTGATTTGGTTCAACATATTGAATTGCTAGCTTATGCACAGATGGTCAGATGTGAAAGAATAACAGATAAATTCGTGAAAATTCTATATGTCTATGCAATCAAAGATGCTTTGCCATTGTTGTTTGATCTGCAATCACTAAACAACAATGAAACGAAGAGAATCGTTAATTTAGGGTCTGTGATTATGACAATGTTGCATTTTCTTCTCAGATTCTTCATTTTTATAGAGATAGGTAGGGAGATGAAAGAGGGACAGCAGTATTTTAGTTGTAGGGATTGATGCCTATCAGCTTCTTTCATATTTATACTTTGAATAGTCCACCTTGCCTCCCTCAAGGGCACAAGAATTCTCAGCATGACACCATCATTTCTCTCTTCTTTGAAAGAGAATATATACTTGTAGAAATTGTAATAGTAGCCTCCATTGTTTAGATTGTAGATGTGTGTCTGAGACTCTGAGTGCTTGTGTTCAAACACAGCAATCTGATGATGTTCTTATCTGTCCCATCAATGCACATAATATGACAACTAAAACCAGTTTTTTGTTAGGTTACGTAGGCCTTTGGGAGGTTTAGGGCAGCCGGCCCTAATCCTGGCCCATTAGGGTTTAGCCTAACTGTTTTTTCTATTTAAGCATTGTCATGTAATTGTAATATTTGAATACTTAATCAATAAAAGAATCCCTAGTTGCAACCCGTGGACGTAGGTCACATCGACCGAACCACGTTATATCTTGTGTCGTTTATTTTCTTTGCTTTTGTGTGCGTGTATGAGTTAATCGGTTTCCGCTGCGCCTCTTTGATTCCTAACAAGTGGCATCAGAGCTTGGTTCGTTGAAGATTAATATACGGAACGCACTGAATACGATTGCTGATAAAGAAAAAAGAAGGAAATCAGAAAGAAGGGGGCTGTTGTCGTCTGGGATATTACGAATTAGGGTTTGGAAAACCCTTGGAGTTCGTAGCCTGTGTTCAGCCGACATCTAGGGTTTCCTCCCTTGGAGCCGTCGGAGGTCACCCGTCGTTCAGGGTCTGAGCCGCAGCCGCGATTAGGGTTTTGCCCTTGTGTCGCCGCCGCCGGAATCGTGCCGGAATCGCCGTCTCCAGCCTCCGCCGTGGTTTTTTCTGCCGATTTTGAGGTTTTAGGTCGCGATTAGGGTTTTAAACCCTTGGATTCGTCGATTAAAGCCTGATTTGAAGCAAAATTGGTTCGAAATTGCTGATTTACTGCTGATTTCATCTGTCTTTGTGGTTCTGGTTCGCGATTAGGGTTCTAAACCCTTGGATTCGTCATTGAACCTGTTTTTTGACACAAGTTGGGTTCGAATTTCATGATTAGAGGCTGATTAGGGTTCAATTGAGCCTTGGATTGCTGCTGCTGAGTTTGGGATCGCGTTTGCTGTGACTATTGACTGAAATTAGACGATTAGGGTTACAAAATTGAACCCTTGAGTCGTCTTTGTCGATTTTCAGCGGGTTTCGGGTCTGTTGCAGCTGATATTGATCGTGGGTTTCTAATCGGTTGAGATTTGATTGGGATTGGTTGGAGTATTCGCCGGATTTATTGATTAGAAAAGGTGTTGGGTATTTTCTGTTGGTTTTATCTTGTTACCGGGTTCAAATGGCTGATGAGGGGAAGATTCAGATCGAGAAGTTCAATGGAACTGATTTCGTCTGGTGGAAAATGCAAATGGAAGCATTGCTCAGTCAGAAGGATTTGGATATGGTGCTGGAGGATAAACTAGAGAAGATGGATGCAGTTGCTGAGTCTGCATGGAACTCAAAGGACAAGAAAGCGAGAGGAGCTATTACATTGGCTTTGACGAGGAGCGTTGCATTTAACATCATGCACGAGGCTACTGCTCGGGGAATGATGTTGGCTCTGTCAAATATGTATGAGAAGCCTTCTGCTGCTAACAAGGTGTTCTTGATGAGGGAATTGTTCATGACAAGAATGAACGAAGGAAGCTCAGTTACAGTTCACATCAATAATCTAAACTCGATTCTGTCCAGATTGTCATCTGTGGGAATCAAGTTTGATGATAAGACTAAAGCTGTGTTGCTGTTATCTTCACTACCTGATAGTTGGTCTGGGACAGTGACCGCTGTTACTAGTTCTGTTGGGACCACTGATATGACATTTGAGGGGATCCGTGATATTGTACTAGGTGAAGACGTTCGCCGGAAGAGTACTGGTGCAGGGTCATCTTCTGAGATGTTACACGTTGGTAGGGGAAGAGGGAATAAAAGAAGCAGTGGGAGTCGGGGAAGAAGTCCGTCTAAGACTCGAAAGAATGTGAAATGTTGGAGCTGTAATGAAGTAGGGCTTGTTAAGAGTCAATGCCCGGGTACTTCGAAGCAAGTAAACGCTACTGAGGGCGTTTATGATGATGATGCTTTGGTATGCAGCACTGAAAGCTGCGTGGACTCTTGGGTCATGGATTCAGGGGCTTCGTTTCATGCCATGGACAACGGGGAAAGGATGCTGAATCTGAAGAAAGGAGATTTTGGGAAGGTTCGACTTGCTAATGACGAGTTGCTTGAAGTCACGGGCATGGGGGATGTTGATCTGGTTACTTCATTGGGAACTACATGGAACCTGAAGAATGTCAGGGTTATTCCGGGGCTGAATAGGAAATTGATTTCTGTGGGTCAGCTGGATAAACAGGGCATGGAAGTAAGGTTTGGTAGCAATGAATGGAAGGTGGTCAAGGGGAATCTCGTGATTGCTCGTGGTATGAAGCATGGGTCGTTGTATTTAGTTGATGAACCTGCTGAGGGATGTATGACCGTCCCGGTTAAGCGAAACAAAATCTGGTTCGCTAAATCTCGTGCTAAGAGAGTTCATTTTGCAAACGTGAAGTCTGGAGCCAAGGAGATGTTAGCTGAACGTGTTCAGAAGTCTAAACCATTCAGGGGATTCGGTGACAGTGGGAGCACGGGTTGTGTTCCGGGTACAGTTACGAAGAGCCGTTGGGTTTTGAAGACTAGAACTGAAGAATTCTCTCCTGTGGGTAGTTTGCTGTGCTTGGAGAGTGTTGGTGGTCCTCGGTGTATCTCTGGATCTGGTGGAGTGTCCATACCAGTTGAGATTGAGGATGAGTCGTTGACGGGATTTGTCACGACTGAGTTGGAGCTCGGGGGAGCTTCAACTGGCCCTTCATGTACTTGATGATTGAGGGGCGGTTTGCAACTAGGGGGATATGTCTGGATACGATGAAGTCTTAGCTTATTCTTGGGAATTGAGGCTTGGAAGACTTGTTATGGAAGATTACTGGATTTACTGGATGACTGGATTGCTTATGTTGGATGCCGGGCTTGATTATATCGCAAGGCCTCCGAGTGGGAGATTGTTAGGTTATGTAGGCCTTTGGGAGGTTTAGGGCAGCCGGCCCTAATCCTAGCCCATTAGGGTTTAGCCTAACTGTTTTTTCTATTTAAGCATTGTCATGTAATTGTAATCTTTGAACACTTAATCAATAAAAGAATCCCTAGTTGCAACCCGTGGACGTAGGTCACATCGACCGAACCACGTTATATCTTGTGTCGTTTATTTTCTTTGCTTTCGTGTGCATGTATGAGTTAATCGGTTTCCGCTGCGCCTCTTTGATTCCTAACATTTTTTTTCTCTCTCCCTCAAATGGGTTCTCTCACTTGTGTGATTTCTTCTTCCGAACCTATGTTTTGATGCCCGATGATGCTGGTTGTCCGGTACCATTGTGAATGGAAGAAATGACCAATGTTATTGATAGCGTTCGTAGCGAGCGCTATAGCGTGCTACGTAGCGATGTGGGAAACACCCGCTATTGGTGTTTAGCGGCTAAAGAGCGGGAAATAGCGGGAGACGACTAGAATTGGAGTTGGAAGATTTTGGCCAATCGTCTCCCCATCACCTGATTGTCAACCCTAATAGTCGACGGAGAACAGAGGGTTAAAGTTGGACATCACGAATGACGACCCCAGCTCCCCAATTTGACGATGATGCCCTAATAGTCTACGATTGGACGACGCCCCACCTGGATGATGCCCCAATTGGACGATCGAATGGAATTAGATGACGATTGGATGGAATTGGTTGTAGGTTGGAGAGGAATTGACCGTCCAGGTTATTATCGCTAAAATTCGTTCTACACTTTTGCCTGTTTTTTTTTGGTTTTTAATACACTAAATTGGTAATTTGGTATTTGTTTAAAGTTTAGAATGGTAATTTTATTTTTTATATTATATTATCGCTAAACACAAAATAGCGGGCGCTATTTACCGCTATTCACTACATAGCATATAGGTAGTTTATCGTTATTTTACCGCTATTCGCTATCGATAACTATGGAAATGACGCATAACTAACCTTTTAAAAGGGTGCCCAAAAGGGGACTTCTTTTGCTATTTTATAATTCATCTTAACATTATGAAACTTAAAATGAACTAATCTAAACCTTGTAGCCTTTGGGAGATGCATTTGGCCATCTTCCGATGCTTGTTTTGGATGCCCACTAAGCTTGACAAGATGGGCGGGTTGGGTAGGATAACGGGTTTGAACAGGTTTGAGTCATGATGGGTTTTAAGCAACTAAACAAATAATCTATTTGGATAATCATTAGTGATTTTTCTCATCAAATATGTTATAGTCTTATAGATTATTCTAACCCGTTTGAATCTATTTTGTTCACATAGTTTTTAGGTTGCGTATCTTAATTCTTAACCTATATTGTGTTAAGATGTTGCCCATCTCAACCCATTATAAGTTATGGTGTTACCCATTTCAACCCAAAATATAATAATTATTTACCCAAACCAACCCATTTTTTCTTGCTTTAGGTCAAGATTGCCAACCTTAATTTTGATCTATCGGTTTTCCCGAATTGCTGTTATTGTCTTTCTCGTCATGGCGACTAATGAGAATTGAACACATACACAATCGCAATATAGTATGAATTCAACACACAATTAGGGGAATTAACTTGTATTGATTGAAATGGAAGAGATTACATAAAACGTAGATGGATAATAGGGATTCCAGGGCACAGCCCTCTTCTCACTGCAATGCAGGAGACCAACCTCAAAAGGCTAACCAACTTCAATATTAATTCTGGATGCCTAACAACTTACCCTCCCTTCTCTATTTATAAGCAACATCTAACAAACTAAAGGTTGAATTACCCTTACTACCCTTCTCTAGAACATACTAACAATTAATATAACTAATTATGATTATGATTCCTATCATTACTCCCCTCTTATTTAAAAATCTTGTCCTCAAGACTTGGGAGTTAACTATGAAACATGCTTTGCTCCAATTATCTTTCCTTCCGGACATTTGTGAGCTGGCCCGAATCTGTTTCCCCAACGCAAACAAATTCTTTTCTTCTTACGTCCTTTCCAATCCAAACGGAAAGGATATAGAACTCCGCGATCATGATGCAAAACATGCCCCAACTCCGGAGTAGAGGAGACGACTGATCGAATGGCAGGAAATGAACACAGAATATCGATTTGATGGGCGTACCGAAGACCCGTATCCCATTCAGGCACATGAACTAAATACCCATTCCCCTTCTTTATACAAATTCTATCAAAAAGACAAATAGGAAACCTTTGCCTAGTTAATTTGGGTGTATGAACTCGTTTGGGCTCCCCTTGACCCAAGACCTGAGGCCCATCAGCTGTTAAAAGCCCAGACCCAATTGAATAACAAAATTGAGAAGTAGCGGCCTTACTCGTGACATAATTAGGGCACCTGATATCCACGACATCTTCTATCAAATTAGAAATCAACTCCGATTGTTGAATCGGAACGAACTGCTCAGAAGGATGAGGAATTTCGAAGCTAATAAAACGTTGTAGTAGCTCGGATTGGAACTCCGGTAATTTCACCTTGTTGACCGCCCATGGCAAGGTCGACGGTGGTTCTGGCGGTGTTGGCAGTAGACCAGAAGACCCGAAAATCCCACTTGAACCCCGAGACCCATAGGATCTATCAACCTTCTGCTTCTCTAGATGTGTTATCCACGCAAGAACCGTTTTACGGAATGCAACAGATTCAATTCGATCAGCCTCCAAGGATTGCAAGGTGATTTTAATTTCTTCAACATCAGATTGCAATTGCTTGATATGATGTTCTTGCGCGTCCAGTCGAGTAGTCGCATAAGTTTCCATAGCGAGAAGACAAACAGCAGATCAAGGGCAATTATCGGAAATTGAAATCCTGGATATCTGAAATCGGCGCTACTTGAACGACAAATCTGAGAAATCAATTGCGAATCGTCTGAAATCAAAGGAAATTGACGCTGATGAAAGCGTGGAGATGAAATTGGAAGCGATTACCAAAGTAGCGTAGCCGAAAAATCAACCAACAGTGAAATCGGCCAAAATTAGGGCCGACAGTGGTGATTAGATCCAACAATGATGAATCAGAACTGAAATTGAAGGTGTAGACGGCAGGTTATCCGGAAATTTGATCCAGCAGAGTCTTTATGGGAACAAAAATCACGAACACGGCAGGTCAACGGCAGGATCGGACCATTGATGAGAATTGAACACATACACAATCACAATATAGTATGAATTCAACACACAATTAGGGGAATTAACTTGTATTGATTGAAATGTTAGTGATTACATAAAACGTAGATGGATAATAGGGATTCTAGGGCACAACCCTCTTCTCACTGCAATGCAGGAGACCAACCTCAAGAGGCTAACCAACTTCAATATTAATTCTGGATGTCTAACAACTTACCCTCCCTTCTCTATTTATAAGCCAACATCTAACAAACTAAAGGTTGAATTACCCTTACTACCCTTCTCTAGAACATACTAACAATTAATATAACTAATTATGATTATGATTCCTATCAGCGACCAAAGAAATGGCAACTAAGCCAAAGGAGCTGGAAGTTGAAGGTTTTCCCTACATTATTAATGATAATGGGTTGATCTAATGAAATAGCCATACAATCACAAATGAATTTGAAACAACAATAATCAAATCTCAAATGGGTAGTTATGATTTCTTCATAAACCTAGCAATCAGAACATCATGGTTATCAAAAAAGAAGACAACCTGAATACTTATATAGGAGGACTCGAGAATCAATTCCATACCGGAATTAATCTAAACAATAATTATTCTTAGGTTTTAAACTGTAGAGAAAGACAAATGCTAATCAAAGATAAATCACAAAGAAAAGGAAACTAATCAAACCCAACCATAATTTTGCTTGAAATAGAGAAATCCAAAAATGTGATTTTGTTCGCCTAAATGATCTCAAGTTCTCAACTGGCCGAAAAAACCATGCATGATAGCCATGCTATGACTTTTTGTTTTTTACCTTGTTTCAGGTCACCCATGCTGATTTTCATCAGTTCGAATATCAAAATCAAGTTTTGCAGAGCTATCGAAACATTTTTTTGTAGTGATATTATAACCAACTTATGTTAAGCTCCCCTGTATCCCTTTACCTTCATTTGTAAACTCTTTTGGTTCCGACTTTTGTATATTCATAAAGATGAGCATCCTCCTGTTCAGTATAGAAGTCAACTATGTAGATTGACTTTTGAAGTACTGGTCAGATACTGCTCGTCACAGGGCATCAATCCACAATCACCACCATGAGGATGATAGGATTGATATGGTTTAATGTAGTATGTCATCAGGATACTAAGGAAGTAAGGAGCTCTTATATCGTCTCATGATACATAAGGGGTCCTTCCTAAAGGACGAATTGAAATCCAAACTGGAAATGTTAATGAAAACCATAAAGTAACCTATTAATTATTTCCCAACATTGGGAATTTATTTAGAGCATTTCTTAGTTTATATGGTATGCATCAAAACAAACAAAACAAGGTAAGAATCATTAATATTATTAAACTTATGAAATTATAAGAGTTACGACCTTTTTCTCGTTTCTTTTTGCACATTCTACTTCTCTCATTCTCTGATCATTGCTGATATTTTGTGTGGAAATTTTAGGTTCTTCATTTATTTATCATAAAGTCATGGAACTTAAACATTTTATAAATGTTAGAAAAGCATAAATTATATTCTCTCTGCAGGTGAATGGGGAGTCTCTTGACAATGCTTTAAGCTTTAATCAATCAAAAGCATATGTAGCCATATTGTTCTATGCGTCCTGGTGTCCATTTTCAAAAATTGTGCTACCCAAGTTTGATATCCTCAGTTCAATGTATCCACAAATTAAGCATGTAATGGTTGACCAAAATTCAGTTCCACCCATGTAAGTTATTCATTTTGTGTGCAAATGCTGGATTTCATTTGATCATGTTCCTCTTTAGACCTACTCGCCTAAATTATGTGACGATAAATTGCAGTGTTTTCTCAAGATATGGTGTTCATGGGACTCCCTCAATTTTGATAGCCAACCAAACAACCAGAATGCGATGTCGTGGATCAAAAGATCTATACTCTCTTGCACACTTCTATCAAAAAGCTACAGGTATAAGCTATAAGCTAAAACCAACCCAATAGATTCTCGTTCAAATATTTTTTTTTGCCCCAGAGAGGGTATGGAGAGGGGTGAGCATGGCACAATTCATTTATAAGTGAAAAGAAAACCTATAATTCATGCTTTGGAAGGTAGGTGGATTCAAGCTAATTGTAATTATTAATTTCATTTTATTGGTCAAATAAAATATTAGCAAATATATTGGTATATAAATGTGAATAAGTGGTAACTGTTATGTTATTTATAAAAGAATTTAACAAAACTTCAATGTAAAATAAGAAATATAAAGGTTGATTCTGATGTGGGTTCAGTGCAGTTAAGTCAATTATTTATACACTTACACAAATAATCAATTAATTGAACCATAAAAATCCATTGTCAAAAAAATCATAACTGAACCATCGAACTCTCATAAAAGTTTATAACTTCTGAAAAAATATTGTTTATTTGTTTTAGTCTTTTATATGCCGGTTTTCCTGCTGTCAAAGTTGAAGCCTGAAAGTTCAACCGAAGCCTCAAATTTAATTCCCACTAAGGCCGATTTTACTTTGAGGCTGCCAACCCGATTGCTTGCGGCATTACTTTAATGATATCTCCTGGTTAGTCGGGCATTAGGGCCTTGGTGGGGACCTCTAATGAAAAAAAGTTGAAACTTGAAATTTAACTGGAATAATTTATTTTTAAGCTTAATTTTCTTTTATGGGAAGCATGTTTAAGTCTCATGGTGGATTGAATGTGTATATGTTAGAAGTAAGTAATCAATAAATTGAGAGTCAAAATTAGAAGTCAAATTGTAGAATGTCAAAGGCGGTTAAAGTTAGTTATTTAACCACCAAAAGTTAGTTAATATTGTTGTTTATGTAACCGCCACTTCATGGGTAATAAATACCCTCATTTGTATGACATTTTGTGTGTGGAATGTATAGAACTTGTGTGTGCATATTGTGTGTTTTATGTTTCTGCCGAGAGAGTCTGCACATGTATATGTGCAAGAACCCATAACCTTTAATCCAACCTTTATCTTGTTCAATCCAATCTAGTTAATATGATCCTCTAAATTATCGTTCCTGTGGGCAATATGTGGCATCAGAGCTGAGGTTTGTAAAGGATCCAAGGAAGATCAAATGTGTGCAGTCCCAAGCGTGAATAAAAAGGTATAGTATCGCGATGAATGAAAAACGAAAGTTTTAGTTTGAAGGAAAAGAAGCCTGTGTGACTATGTAAAGAAGAAGGCCTGTGTGGCAGAAGAAAGTTTGTGTTTCACCGGCGAGAAGAGTCTGGCGAAAAAGAAGGAAGAATTAGAAGGGTGACAATCGGAAGCAGTTGGCGTGAGTAGGAAAGAATGAGTAAAGAAATTGCGAAAATTTTAGAAGAATCATGGTGACATTAATAGTGTTGGAATTTGGTTCACTAACAACCGGAAAGCCATGATGATTCGGAGAAGAGATCAAAATCAATTCGGTTAAGACGGTGCTAACCCGCTTCAATCCGAATCAATTAGAATCCGGAGAGATCAAAATCGAATTGAAGATCAAGGAAAGAAAATGGACTGCCAAAGAAATATAAATGATGGATGAACAAGAAGATTTAATCATTGATTGTAATTTTCTTGATTAGGGGAGTGATTGTTAGAAGTAAATAATCAATAAATTGAGAGTCAAAATTAGAATCAAATTGTAGAATGTCAAAGGCGGTTAAAGTTAGTTATTTAACCACTAAAAGTTGGTTAATATTGTTGTTTATGTAACCGCCACTTCATTGATAGAGGTATCTGTATTTGAAATTGAAAAGAAGAAGAAAGGATTATGGAAATCGATCTCTTTGATTTCTCTTTTTCTTGTCTGCTCGCACTGCGACTACAGACTTAGCTAATTAAAGCTAATTATTACAATCAAACTGAATAACGGAAAATACAACAAACTAGTTAACCGCACAACTAACCAAGACACCACAACTAATACAAAATATTACAATGCTTAGACCATCAATTCACCCCCCTAAGCTTGTAACATCCTTCAGTCCCAATTTGATCTTCATTTCTTCAAATTTCACTCTAGGAAGTGCCTTGGTTAAAATGTCAGCTTTCTGCTCATCACCACTGACATACTCGATTCTGATCTGTTCTTTTTCAACACTCTCTCTTATAAAGTGATATCGAGTATCTATGTGCTTGCTGCGCCCATGAAACACTGGATTTCTGATCAAAGCTATGGCAGACTTGTTATCAACCTTGATCTCCACCTGAGTTTCTTCCTTTCCAGTCATTTCAGCCAACAAACCCCTTAGCCAAATAGCCTGACAGGCTGCTGCTGATGCAGCCATAAACTCTGCTTCACATGAAGACAGAGCCACTGTGGACTGCTTTTGAGAGTTCCAAGCTATAGGCCTTGCTCCATAGAAAAATACCATACCAGTGGTACTTTTACCATCATCTCGATCACCTGAGAAGCTACTATCACTATAACCATGCAGCACACCTTTGCCACCTTTCTGATAGTATAAACCCACTTTGATACTTCCCTTTACATATCTCAAAATTTGCTTTAAGGCCTGCAAATGAGATTGCTTTGGAGTCTGCATAAACCTGCTTAGATAGCCCACTGCATATGACAAATCTGGCCTTGTGTGAGTTAGATACCGTAAACACCCAATCCATTTTCTGAAAAGAGTGGCATCAACATCCTCACTTTCATCCTCCTTTGTCAGTTTTAATCCAGGCTCCATCGGGCACTTGGTTGGATTACACTCTCCTAACCCAGCTTCACTCAAAATCTTGTTGGCATAACTTGTTTGCTGAAGCTTAATTCCTTGATCAGTTTGAGTTACCTGAATTCCCAGGTAGTAAGACAACAGACCCAAGTCTGTCATTTCAAATTTCTTCTCCATATCCTTCTTGATTTCCCTGATTTTTCTTGAACATCCCCCTGTAATCAGAAGGTCATCTACATAAACTCCAATTATCAAGATCTCTTCCTTTTGACCCTTTCGATACACTGCTGGTTCATGCTTGCATTTGACAAAGCCCAGATCCTTTAACACACCATCCAACTTGATATTCCAAGCCCTTGGTGCTTGTTTGAGCCCATATAGGGCTTTGGACAGCTTATAGACTTTCTGTTCTGCCCCTTTCTGAATGAAGCCTTCTGGTTGAGTTACATATACCACCTCCTTCAAATCACCATGCAAAAAAGCTGATTTGACATCCATGTGATGAACCCACCAATTTTTCTGAGCTGCCACTGCCAGAATTAGTCTAACAGTCTCAATCCTGGCCACTGGAGCAAATACTTCTCCAAAATCTATGCCATACTGCTGCACATACCCCTTTGCTACAAGCCGGGCCTTGTACTTGGTGATCTCCCCTGATGCATCTCTCTTAACTTTGTATACCCACTTCAAACCTATTGGAATTACTCCAACTGGTTTATCAACAAGTTCCCATGTGTTGTTTTTTTCTATAGAACCAATTTCTTGAGCCATTGCTTCTTCCCACTCTTTAACACCTTGAGCATCCTTGTAGCTGACTGGCTCTCCCTCTAACAATAGCAACTGTGCTCCTTGAGTTTTTTCATAGATGTCATCAATGTTCACCGATCCTCTCAAAGGAGTATGATCATATCTTTCTTCAGGAGCCTGAGTTGGATCACCTCTTCCCACATAGTCACTTGATTGTCTTCTTAACATAGGACCTCTTCCTTTGACAGTTGACTCTGGACTGCTCCATTCCAGTTCATCTTCACTGTCAACAGACCTTCTTTCTTGCCCATCGAACTGATTTGAGCTTCCTGGTTCAGCATCATAATCAAAATTTTGGTGTTGCTCTCTTTCTTCCCTTCCCATTTCTGTATGGACTAGGAATTCAGTCCATTCAGACTTGGGAGAGTTTTCTGTTTTCTTCCAGTTCCAAGGCTTTGACTCATCGAACATTACATCTCGAGTGACATGTATTCTATTTGTTTCAGGATCCAGCATCCGGTATGCCTTGGTCTTGGGTTGACACCCAAGATGCACCAGCTTCTTGCTCCTGTCATCTAGTTTCTTTAGATTTGTTCCCAAGACCTTTGCATAGCCTACACACCCAAACACCTTCAAGTGATCTATTCTGGGCTTTCTTCCTTTAATTGCTTCATAGGGTGTAATTTCCAGGGCCTTTGTTGGAGATCTGTTCAAGATATACACAGCATGTCTTGCAGCCTCTCCCCACAAATCTTGAGGGAGATTCATAGCCTTCAAAAGACATCTTGTCATACTCATGACTGTTCTGTTTCTCCTCTCCACAACTCCATTTTGTTGTGGAGAGTATGGAGCTGTCAATTGATGAAACAGTCCAGAACTTTCACACAGGGTCTTGAATTCCTTTGAGGTAAACTCCCCTCCATTGTCAGTCCTTAGACACTTTATCTTCTTCCCATATTCAAGCTCAATCGCCTCCTTGAACTCCTTGAATCTTCCAAACACATCAGCCTTGGTTTGAATAAGATATGGCCACATGTACCTACTGTGATCATCAACTATCAACAGTAGATACTTGTTTCCACCTTGAGTTTCTGGTTGGATTGGCCCACAAACATCAGCATAGACCAAGTCCAGTGGCTGCTCCGATCTGTATTGAGCCTCTCTTGGGAAGGATGCCCTTGTCTGCTTACCTGCCAAACAACAATCACATACCTGGGCTGGGTGTGAGATCTTTGGAACTCCATGGACCATCTCTTTGCTGGATAACTTCTGAATTGCTTCAAAATTCAGATGGCCTAGGCGTGCATGCCACAGCCATGCTGAATTGACCTCCACATTTGCTAACAGACATACCGGTGCTACAACCTTGAGCAGAATCTTGTAAAGTCTGTTGGCAGATCTTGGCACCTTCATCAATAAGGCACCTCCTTCTTCAAAAATCCACAAATGGTCCTCCTTCATTCTCACTTCATGTCCCTTTTCTGTGAGTTGACCCAAGCTGATGATGTTACTTCTCAAAGTAGGGATATAGTAGACCTCAGATAACACTCTTTGGTCTTGGTTCTTGCATTCCAACACAATATCCCCTTTTCCTTCTATGGTTACACAAGAGCCGTCCCCAAACTTGACCTTGCCAGTCACACCTTTGTCTAGACTTGCAAATAGAAGCTTGTTTCCTGTCATGTGATTACTGGCTCCATTGTCCAGGAACCACATGTCTTGTTCCTCGGTTTTGTATCTGTTAGGGACCACCTTTTCTTCATTAAGAAACACTGCAAGTGCCATTAGCAGGGCCGGTCCATCTTCTCTGGCTTCAGTAAGATTGGCTTCCTCCTTCTTTGGCTTTGTAGGGCATTCTGAGGCATAATGCCCCATAGAATCGCATCTGAAGCACTTGATCTTTGACCTGTCTTTGTTTTTCTTTGTCTGGTAGCTTGTGGAAGGTTGATCTTGAGTCTTTCCTCTTCCCACAAGACCTTTTCCTCTGCCCCTTCCCCTTGCTCCTTGCCTTCCAGCCCCTCTCCCGGCCCCTTGGCTAGGTTCTGTTTTTTTCTTGGCCTGCCATTCGTCAAAGCTTAGGAGTAATTGTTCAGACTTGGCCGCAGGCTGCTTCTCCTTCATTCGTGTTCTTTCCTCAAAGGCTTTGAGTCTCCCAATAGCTTCTTGGAAGGACATCACATTTAGATCAGCGAATTGCTCTATGGATGCAACAATCGCCAAGAACCTTTCAGGTACTGAACTCAGCAGCTTTCTTACCAATGTCTTGTCCTCGATTGTCGACCCTAGGCTGTTTGCCTTGGACACCAACCGGCTCAATCTGCCGACAAACTCATCAATTCCTTCGCTATCGGTCATCTTCATTGATTCCAATTCAGACTGGAGCGTCTGAAGTCTCGCCTCCCTTACACGGTCGGCTCCAACAAACCTCACCTTCAAGGCCTCCCATATCTGTTTGGCCGTCTGACATTGCGCCACCTGTAGCACAAGTTCCTCTGGAATCGCTTGATACAATAGAGCCACAGCCATGTCGTTCTTCTTCGCATCTACAGCCATGCCAATTCCAGGTTCAAGAGCTTCGAGAATCCCATGGACCTTGAACACCGCCTTTAGACGAATCGACCAAATGCTGTAGTTGCTGTTGTTCAGCATCGGGCACTGTAGTGAAGCAGTACCGGGTTCTTTAATCGTGACCATCGCACCAGCCGCAGGTCCGTCTCCCATCGTCAATCGTCTTCTTCGTCTTCGATAGGTCACCACCGCCTTTTGATCCAGTCCGTCGGGCCAATTGGACGATTTCCTCTCTTCGATCGAATACCGTCGACGATTACGTTCTTCGAGCTCGATTCGATGGATCTAGATTGATCCGAGCTCTGATACCACTTGATAGAGGTATCTGTATTTGAAATTGAAAAGAAGAAGAAAGGATTATGGAAATCGATCTCTTTGATTTCTCTTTTTCTTGTCTGCTCGCACTGCGACTACAGACTTAGCTAATTAAAGCTAATTATTACAATCAAACTGAATAACGGAAAATACAACAAACTAGTTAACCGCACAACTAACCAAGACACCACAACTAATACAAAATATTACAATGCTTAGACCATCATTCATGGGTATAAATACCCTCATTTGTATGACATTTTGTGTGTGGAATGTATAGAACTTGTGTGTGCATATTGTGTGTTTTATGTTTCTGCCGAGAGGGTCTGCACATGTATACCCATAACCTTTAATCCAACCTTTATCTTGTTCAATCCAATCTAGTTAATATGAATTATCGATCCTGTGGGCAATAGTATATTTAAGATTAGGATTAAAAGGTGTGTTATGTGTATGATGCCAGCGTTCTAACAAAACTTGAAATTTAAATTTGACCAATTATTTTTAGATACTTGTTTTTGGATGCTTACATTTGGTCTTTTTATGTTTTAATGTATTTGTGATCAATTGCAACATCTATCTTTGTATGCAAATCAAATGTGACATTTAATAATATTCTTTTTATTTTTGCAGGGCTACAGCCAGTATTGGACTTAACCAAAGATCCAATCAGTTTTCAAGAAATCCAATCAAGAGCTACCGATTCAAACAACAAGACCCAACTAAAGAACATAGTCTCAAAAGAACCTTATCTCATCTTCTCCCTGTTCTTCCTCTTTTTAAAAGCACTTCCATACCTGTATCCAAACATGGGATCTCACATTATCGCGCTCTGGCTTGCATGCATCCCTCATCTAAACCTTGCCATATTTGGCAATTCAAGACAGCTTTTGGGCCGTGTTCTTCAATGGGTAGATTTCAAAAGGACGTTTTGCAAACTAAAGCTCATTAGAAGTGCTCGAGCATGGACTTCGTCGTTGGCATCATGCTTGTTTTGCAAGGCATCATCATCTAGAGCATCATCTCCAGGGAGAAAGCTGTAGACTTTCATGACAAATTTCTGTAACATGTTTTGATATGAAATGTTGGGTGTAATTTTGTTTTTTCGGTTTAGTAAATGTAGGAGTGGTTGTAAATCTGTTGTGCTATATGTATATTATGTATTAACGAGTGACAGTGCGACATTGATTCGGTTTTAATCATTTGAATGTATTTTAACTTGTTTTACTTGCTTGATAAATTTGACTCAATTACGTTTTAAATAAATGGTTGACAATGTTGTTCAACACTATACTCAAAACCGATAAGATGTCGGATTAGTTGAGGTAGTGTTTTAATTTCCTTCTGTAAGAACAAGGGAGACGTCTTATGTTGTGATAACTGCTTGGGATTAAACTCTACGAAATTTTGAGAATGGGTGATCCAGACAAGATTAAGATGAGAAACTCAAGTCATGGTTAGAGGTGCACAAACAATTCTATTTTTTAACTGGAACTGGTACCTAGGGTGACTAGTTTCAGGGGTAGAACCAGGTAGGATCCAGAATTGGTTTGGTGGTTGGAGGCTCATAAGTCATAACCGATAGAACAGATTAAGGCAGGGATGGTTTCGAACCCGGATCCATTTTTTTTAAAATCAATTGCTAAATAAATAAATAATAAATATAAATGTATTTTTTATTATTTTTAATAGTTTCTCATACAAAATACACTTTTTTAAATAAAAACAAATAACACAATTTTGCTATTATATTGTTGCGAACAGATGTAGGCATCATAGGTAAGTTCTTCGATTTTACAATTTCAAGTGTGATACGCAACCAATTCATCTCATAATATATTTATAGTAACTTGAGGATTATAAAACACAAAAAAATTGCTATTTGGAGCCTCCAATGGTTTAAAAACACTTTCCAACATCTAGAACTTGAAAAACGGGCAAAACTGGTTTGTAACCGTTTTTTGGGTTTGGATAGAATAAAGTTAGGAACCGGTATCAATTTTTAAATAAAGGACTGGGTAGGAACCGACGTTTCAAGTCGGTCGGGACTATGTCTTGCCAGAGTTGGAAAGGAGCATCTCTAGTTATAGTGAACCAATTTGGCCTTATGTTGAGACATTCTACTACATAAGCGTATACGTCGTGAGAAATTGATATAAAAATATAGGGAGAAGAAGAAATATTTACATACAGTCTCCGTTAGTCTATAGAGCATAGTATTTACTAGAAATATATAGATGTGGAGAAGCTAACCACACGATTAAAGATTGTCCAAAACCGAATAGGAATGTTGTCAGCAATGCTTCTAGATCGGCTAGTGTTGTGCCACTGACACACCCCGAGCCGGCGGGCTGGATCGACTTTCCCATCGGGCGGAAGGTTCTCGGGGCGCGATATCGCTTGATAATCAAAATGATCAGATTGTTTACATAGCACATGATATATAAATGAGAATGCTAACATGACAATGATATAGAATTACAAAGTTAAATTACAATGTTACGTTGATAATTTAACTAAGTAAATCTATCCAAAAGAATCATTGAGGTTCCTATCTTGTAACTGTACAAGATCTACAAAAGATGATTCACTGTTTTGTCATTCCAAAAGTATGCTCAACACAAAATGTAGCTAGGTCTTCTAAAAGTCCACTAGCTAAATCCCTGAATGCTGGTGACTAAACCTGTTCGTCGCCTGAGAAAAACATGCATTTAAACAAAGTCAACACTAGGTTGGTGAGTTCATAAGTTTAGTAATTGAAAACATTGATTTGTTATCATACACAGTCACAATGTCATACAAGAGTTTTGTTAATGTTTGATTCATCCGTCTCACACAATGGCCTCTCCATAGTTATATTTACAAGTAGTATTTCACCCTATCAGTTATGCTTATATATAGGGCATACGTAGGGGAGCAAGCCCCACCCGACATCCCACCACATAACTAATAGAATTCCACACCACTTGCGATACAACTATAGATACCCATTTCCGTCTCACATGTGTTCAACCCGTTTGATATTCACCCATGAGGTTGTGTTCATCACCCAGTGTGTTATATGTAGAATAATAGAATATGAGGGTTTAAAGTTATCAAAACCGAAGTGTTGATGAACCTTTAATGTTTTAAGGAAAAATAGATTTATTAAATCTTATCCTTATTATTATTATCTCATTGTGGGGTTAACTGTCAATCACTACTAATAATAGAAGTGTTAGTTAACATGTTGAATTTGTTCTCATCTT
The DNA here is from genome assembly GCA_009363875.1 of Mikania micrantha. Lineage (NCBI taxonomy): Eukaryota > Viridiplantae > Streptophyta > Magnoliopsida > Asterales > Asteraceae > Mikania > Mikania micrantha. Next base: position 60,298,321 of record CM018695.1, read on the forward strand.
GAAGTGCATAGAGCCTAAAAGGAATCCATTGTGATCCTCACGTAATCAGATCACAATGCATCCGATTTACCTCTATCACCTTTGTGTTCTCATAGCCTTCAACGAAACTACTACCAGTAATGCGACATGAGAGAAAATCAATTCCTCAGTCTACTAGTCAATAGAATCGAAGGATTAATTACCATTATCACTGTAGATTAATATCACCATGTGTCGTTTACCAAACCCGACTGATGTCGCCCTGTCACCGGTCATACGATACCGGCCAATGATAATGTTACGATCAACGTACCGACCTCACTTGCCGGCGGTTTGTCAAACCTATGGTACCACTACGTTATCGTCGGTTTAGTCCCACTAAATTAACTGGTAAATGATTCGTTATTGAGGGGCTTACACTATGAACTTGAATACATGGCACATGATTGATGTGATATAATACAGACAGTTTAATAGTAATCAATTGTTGTTGTGTTCACCATAGTCATCATCTCAGTGTTGTTTGTTCTCAGTGTTACGTGTTCTCGTAGTCTTTAACAAAGTTTTATAAGAGCTTGTCTTATTATACGATGTTAGCAGTTGTGTGAATGATGATGTTATCATGAAGTTACGTTATCATGATTATCATTCTTGTTATCCCATAGCCTTCATCCAGTTGTAACTACAGTGTTGTAAGAACTAGTCTTACTACACTTAGTTAGTTCAGGTGGTGAATGATGTCATGAGGTCATGTAGACATGATCATCATTCCTGTTCTCATTAGTGTTTGTTTCGTGTTATCCCATAGTCTTCACCGAGTTGTAAGCATAGTGTGGTGAGAACTAGTCTTATTACACTTAGCTAACTCCGGTGGTGAATGATATTGTGAAGTTATATTATCATCACATCATTCTTGTTAGTTGTTCGTGTTATCTCTTGATTATCCCATTGTTCATTCAAGTAAGAATAATACTAAGATGTTATAAGATATAATCTTACAACTAGAATTATTCTATTATGTTGATGATTCATGAAACTACATTATCATGTTTCATCCTAGATATCTCAGTTATGATATGATCAGACAAGCATGCATACAATGATAAACGATAATAAAGTCAAACAATATTATCTAAATCATAGTATAATCAATATGTTGCACTAAAACTTTTAAGTAAATAAAAGATTTAGCTTGTTTCTTAGCCCCGAGATTTGAAATCAGTTAAGATTAGAAAAGGGGCATATGAACTCAACTTGTAGTTGATGTGCTTGACTAAGTAATAACAAGAAATGAACGCGCTCGTTGTTGTTCTTGATGTTGTTTTCACGATCCTGTATTGATTTCACGATGTTTGTAACTTATAAGTATAAGTTATAGGTATTTGTGTATGTGTATTGTCTGTTGTGTTAGCCCTAAAGTTGGCTAACACTTGAGTGTCTTTTGATCCTAATTCAATTGTGGTGATATATACTAACCCTTAACCATCTAGGATAATTTAGAATATTATGTTGGTTTTGTTGAATGTTTAGCCCCAATAGTCTTCATAAATCTTAGCCCAAGTTTATAATCTAACATTATCAGAATGTAGATTCAGGTTTACAATTTGTGAGTTTGAAAGCCCATATGATTCCTAAGCATTAACTTAAGTTCATTGATATTAGGCTTTGCATGTTAAAGGTTTTTGGGTATTAACTTGATTCACCCAACCCATATCACCACCTTTGTAGTAAAGCTCTTATGAATATCCATTTTTATGCATGTTGTACAAAGATTAAATTGATTCAAGTGTTTGTTGCAACTTTAGTTATGTGGGCCAAATTTATAAGCATAGGCCGAATGAGAATGGCCCTTGCAGGTCCGAATAGACCTGCCCGACCGATTGACTTGGTCGAACAGGATGCCTAGGCCGAACGAAAGTATGTTGGGCCGGATGAAGATTGGTCCGGGAGAATGGCCTAACCCTTCGGCCGACTGAGTGCATGGTCCGAATGAGACCCCCATGAACCAAACGAATGGGTAGCATGGACCGAGAGAATGAGGTCATGCGAATGAGGAGTCTTCCTTTGCCTCCAGGTTCCTTTCGGTCGGCCCAACTCATGCGGCCATCCCTTCGGCCCTAGGCCTTTCGGCCGGGCTGTGGGGTTTCCTTCGGCCAGCCGCGACCCAGCACCTCCTTTCACTACTTTTGTGTTCTAAGATCAACTCCTAGTGTTTCCCCAATTCCTAGGATGATCTAATGTTTTCACCTAAGATTTTGAAGTGGTTTGGACCGGTTTTAGAAGGGGTTCGAACATAGGGTTACAAAATCCTAGTTTTCGTGACTTTTCATCACAGATTACCTCGATTCAGGTGGGTTTCACTTCCGATCGGCTGTACTTTCTTGTAGAGGGGAATCAAGAGCTTCGATTTGGCACCAAAATGGGGTGATTTGGTCAAGAAATGAGGAAATTCTTGGTGTTTGAAGGTGAGAAAACCCTAGAGAGAGAAAGTTCCGGATTTTTGGTTTTAGAGAGAGAGAGTGGAGGTGATGAATGTGGTAGATGACTCATTTAGAGTATTAATACTCCGGGTGTGTTCGGGTTCGTTTCGTTAGCTCGGTTTTAGTTATCGTTTCGTTTCCGGCTCGTAAACGCGTGTTTTACGGATTTTAAATAAATGGGCTTTATTTTTTAGGTTGTGATTCCTAATCATCTTCTAAATTTATTTTCTTAATTTATTTTATCGAAAACAATTATTTTAAGGTTTCGTCAGATCGCGTTACCGTCGCGCGTATTCGTTCGAATCGTCACCCGAACGAACACGACGATGGTTTCACTTTCTGATTTTTGTTTTCTACTTTTCAGTCATCATTTCAGAACTTTAAACTCACAGATATGGTTGTGTGAATTGTCACCCACGCAAACACACTGTCAGTTTGTTATTTTGAAACGATACCGAACTTATGTTTTGAATTGTGTTTCCTCACTGACGGACTCAACTAAACTTGCCTGTTTTCACATTGTTCTTGTTGAATTTACATTGTTTCTCACTGATTTGTTGGCCATTTGATTCCTGTCACCTGTGGATATTCAGATCGCAACCGATGTGTTTTTGTCATTTGTTAGAACACTGTTGTTTCTCATGAGTTGTTGTATTAACTGTACTTAAGTTTTCACTTAAATACCTACAACTGTTGTTTGTCGTGTGTTGTTGTATTTACGGTATTTAAATTTTCATTTAAACACATACAACTATTGTTTGTTTTTTGAGTACTGTTATCACACAACTGTTTACACATTGTATTTACACACAGTAAATAGTGAAAGTACACGTACCGTACGGACTTGCCGGACGATCAGGTACTGGTTGTCACAGCCACCCACCACTGGGGGAGAGTATTTGTTTTAAGCGTAGGCAAAGCACCAACGGAAGCCGAGCTTGCAAAGAAACGTCTAAAGCATCATGAATTACTTCCCACCCACATCAACAGCAACAACAAAGATCTGCACCAGCAAGAGCGTTTACTGCCACCTAACCCGATGACAAGGGGAAAGGTGTATATCAAGGAAAATATCCACTGTGCAACCGATGCTCTTATCACCACTTTGGACAATGCGAGCGATACCATTGTCTGAAGTGCGGGCGACATGGCTACATGGCCAAAGATTGCAGATCTAAGCTTCCCAACAACAACAACAATTCCAACCACAATCTGAACAACAACAACCACCAGAACACCCTCGGAGGGTGTTACGAATGTGAAAAGCCGGGTCATATGAGGAGAGATTGCCCTTAGTTGAAGAAAGCCGGAGGTGGAGCGGCGAAAGGCCGAGCGTTTGTGATAGGCTCGAGAGAAGCCAAGGATGATCCCAACATCGTAACCGGTACGTTTCTCTTAAATAATGTATATGCTAGTATATTATTTGATACCGGTGCCGATAGGAGCTTCATATCTAGTGAGTTTAGTGAATTGCTAGATACTACCCCAACACCATTAAACTATAAGTATACCGTAGAGTTAGCCGACGGCAAACTAATTGAAACACAACACGTCTATCGAGGATGCGTCATGACTCTGGCGGATCACGAACTCGAAATCGACTTGATGCCGGTGACTCTCGGGAGCTTTGATGTGGTCGTTGGAATGGACTGGTTATCCGCAAACCAGGCAGAGATCGTATGCAACGAGAAGATCGTACGAGTGACGTTGCAGAACGGAGAACAGATTTCGATTCAGGGAGAACGACGGGGAGTACCACTGAACATTATGTTATGCATGAAGACCAACAAGTACATACAAAAGGGATACATTGCAATACTAGCCCTTATCACGGAGCAACCAAAGAAGGAAAGGAAGATTGAGGACATCGCTGTAGTCCGCGATTTTCCTGAAGTGTTTCCCGAGGATCTACCTGGACTACCTCCGAAACGACAAGTCGAGTTCCAGATAGACCTCACTCCCGGAGCAGCACCGATTGCTAAGGCTCCGTACCGACTAGCACCAACGGAGATGCAGGAACTGTCTAACCAGTTGCAGGAACTGTTAGACAAGGGATTTATCAGACCGAGTTTCTCACCTTGGGGAGCACCGGTCTTATTCGTGAAGAAGAAAGACGGATCATTCCGTATGTGCATCAACTACAGGGAGCTGAACAAGGTGACGATCAAGAATCAATACCTATTACCACGAATAGATGACTTGTTTGACCAACTGCAGGGGTCGAGCTACTATTCGAAAATCGATTTAAGATCGGGTTACCATCAACTGAGGATACAGGAAGACGATATTCCAAAGACTGCCTTTAGAACCCGATACGGACACTACGAATTTTTGGTGATGCCATTTGGACTGACCAATGCACCCGCAGTATTCATGGACCTCATGAATAGAGTGTGTAAGCCTTATCTTGACAAATTCGTAATAGTGTTCATTGATGATATCTTAATTTACTCGAAGAATCGGGAAGAACATGCCGAACATCTAAGGTTAGTCTTGGAGTTATTGAAGAAAGAACAACTGTACGCGAAATTCTCCAAATGCGACTTTTGGATTCGCGAAGTCCAATTTCTTGGACACGTGGTTAACGAGAAGGGGATACATGTAGACCCTGCCAAGATTGAGGCCATTAAGAACTGGGAAGCACCCAAGACTCCAACCGAGGTGCGACAATTCCTAGGACTAGCCGGGTACTACAGAAGATTCATCGAAGGATTTTTAAAAATCGCCCAATCACTGACATCCCTAACTCATAAAGACAAGAAGTTCGATTGGGGGGGGGACAAACAAGAAGCCGCTTTCAACTTGCTGAAGCAGAAGTTATGCACCGCGCCAATTCTATCCTTGCCGGAAGGATGTGACGACTTCGTAGTGTACTGTGACGCTTCGAAACAAGGACTCGGTTGTGTACTGATGCAACGCGAGAAGGTGATAGCGTATGCGTCACGACAATTGAAGGTACATGAGAAGAACTACACAACTCATGATCTTGAGTTGGGAGCCGTGGTGTTTGCCTTGAAGATCTGGCGACACTACCTATACGGTACGAAATGCACTATCTTTATCGATCATAAGAGCTTACAACACATCTTCAACCAAAAAGAGTTGAACATGAGGCAACGAAGATGGGTTGAACTCATTGGCGATTATGATTGCGCTATCAAGTACCATCCCGGTAAAGCAAACGTAGTGGCCGACACGTTAACTCGGAAAGAAACAACCAAACGTGTGCGTTCTCTACAACTTACAATTCACTCTGAATTACCACAACAGATCCGGAACAATCAACAGGAAGCTCTGAAGGTCGAAAACCTCACATAGGAGTCCTTGCGAGGCATGGACAAGCACATGGAGGTGAAGGCCGACGGAACATACTATGTTAGGATCGAATCTGGATTCCACACCACGGAGGACTAAGGAATGTGGTAATGGATGAAGCACACAAGAGCCGGTATTCTGTACACACGGGCTCTGACAAGATGTACCATGACCTAAAGACAACTTATTGGTGGCGAAACATGAAAGCTGAGATAGCCACTTACGTAAGTAAGTGCTTAACGTGCTCAAAGGTCAAGGTTGAGTACCAAAAGCCATCAGGCCTACTTCAACAACTTGAAATACCTATGTGGAAATGGGAGCAAATTTCCATGGACTTCATAACCAAACTGCCTAAGACAGCAAGTGGTTACGATACCATCTGGGTTATCATAGACCGACTGACGAAGTCTGCACACTTTCTACCCATCAAGGAGACTAACAAACTAGACAAACTCACTCGAATCTATTTGAAGGAAGTGGTTACTCGACATGGAGTACCGATCTCGATAATATCTGACCGCGACAGTCGATTCACGTCGCATTTCTGAAATCCTTACATAAGGCTTTGGGTACGAGATTGGATATGAGTACCGCTTACCATCTGCAGACTGACAGGCAGAGTGAACGAACCATACAGACATTGGAAGATATGCTCCGAGCATGCGTTATTGACTTTGGCAATAGCTGGGAGACTCACCTACCGTTAGTTGAGTTCTCGTACAACAATAGCTACCACACTAGCATACAAGCTGCCCCATTCGAGGCACTTTACGGACGTAAGTGCCGATCACCCATCTGCTGGGCGGAAGCTTGAGACAGTCAACTGACCGGTCCAGAGCTGGTGCACAAAACGACTGAGAAGATCGTGCAAATACGCAAACGAATGGCAGCAGCCCGGGACAGACAGAAGAGCTATGCTGACAAACGACGCAAACCATTGTTATTCCAGGTGGGAGACAGAGTGTTACTCAAAGTCTCGCCTTGGAAGGGAGTCATTCAATTTGGAAAACGAGGGAAGTTAAACCCTCGTTACATTGGACCTTTCGAGATCACTAAACGAATAGGCCATGTAGCCTACGAGCTGAACCAGCCAGACGAACTGAGCAGCGTGCACAACGTATTTCATATCTCGAATCTCAAGAAGTGTCTATCCGATGAAACGCTTGTTATCCCTCTCGAGGAAATTCAAATCGACGAACAACTGAACTTCGTTGAGGAACCGGTAGAGATTATGGACCGGGAAACCAAGAAACTCAAACTCAGCAAGATACCAATAGTGAAAGTGCGATGGAATTCGCGACGCAGACCGGAATTCACGTGGGAACGTGAAGACCAGATGAAACAGAAATACCCAACCCTGTTCGCGGAACAGACAAACACTGGCAACGTAAGTTGAATTTCGGGACGAAATTCTTTCTAACAAGGGGAGGATGTGACACTCCGTAAATTCCAGGTCAGCAATTTATTTATTTAAATGTGTATTTAAATACTATTTGTACACGTGGCACTAGAATTAGTTTAATTTAGTGTGACACGTGGTACGACAGTACGAACATTGACACACGACAAGATAATTCGGGGAATTATCGAGAAACCGCACACACGTGTCAAAACACACGAACGTTGGTGAACGCTTAGCACATCGTGTAACACAACACTCGAAACCTCACGAAACACTCGAACAATTGAACTTGGAAGTTCAAACGAGGCCAAACGATAGTTCGGAAGCGTGAATTCATCAACGAACGGATCAAACCATGAAATTAGGCTTATTGGGCTCTTCAGGGGCCCATCGCGGTACGCGATGGCCCATAAGAGGCCCTATCGCGGTACGCGACGAGTTTCGGAAAATTTGAATCCCGAATTCTTTCGCGGTACACGAAGCATCTTTTTGCCCTTCTCCGCGGTACGCGACGGGTGTCAGACGGCAAATCTTTATAAAACCAAGATGCAATCATAACCAGCCACCCTATTTCGCATATATCGAACACCAGACCACTCAAGGTCGTCTTCCTCACCTGGAAATCCTGCTGGAAGCCATTGCTACACCCTTGAAAGCTTGGAGGTGAAGGTTAGAAGGCTTGGATCAAAGAAAGAGCTCACCTAGACCACCACCACCCTCTTGAAGTTGCTACACTCGAATTCCCTGGAGATTTAGGAGCTGTTTATTCATTATCTTGGTGTTCCAGGAGTTCTAGAAGGTAGCTCTACACTCCTTATGGCTTAAAATCACCACATTTCGCACATACACTCACTAGATCGCACATGCAAGCACACGTAGTGCACATGCACGAATTTTATGATGATGAATCTGGGTTTATTGATTTTAACATGTTTCATGATGATCTAAAGTGATTTTGTGACATATCTTGATGATCCATGATGGTGGGTATTGATAAAACTTATGTTTTGTACATAAAGTGTTGAGATATATGCATGCATGATCTAAAGCATTCTAGATGATTTTAGCTATATTGGGATGATTCTTGATGATGTCTAAGTGTTTGTGCAAGGTTAGATCATGATTTTTATGGATAAAATGTGAAATATGAACATGCATGCATATAGACTTGTTATTTGAATGATATTATGATGATTAGAAGCTTAGGAATGTGATTTGAATGTGGTTATGGTCATTTTGACATATTACTATATTTAGTAACTTTTCGGGTCAAAATAATGATAGGATTTGTTTTAGGCTATATTGGCATGTTACAATTATGTTAAATGCATATTATGATGATTTGTGGCATAAAAATGGATTAGAAGTGTTTAGGTTGATCATTTGGGCAAAATAGCCAAAGTTACTATTTATAGTAACCTTATTTTTACAAAAACCGACTTATGAATATTTTGTACGATTGGAACATGCTAAGTGATTTATTATGTTTTAGTATGATGAATGTAGGCTAAGTTAGATGGTTTCTGATATCACGTATGCTAGAAATGGAAACTTTCCATTTTAGGAAACTTTTAAGTGTAAACATGACAAATGTAACTTATTTGAATCGTATGATGAAAGTGCTATGTGTTAACATGATCACGTACGACTAACAAGCATGCTAGAACTTTAAAATCAATATGCTTTGTGAAACTTTCTATAAATGGAAACTTACTATAAATAGTAAGTTGTCCATAGACGCGACTTGCGCGTTTTGCACACGACGAGCACTTACACGATTGCTACACGATTCAAAACCGACACACGGTTCACCAACGGGTCGTTGACTTGACCCAGTCAACTTTGGTCAAACACGGTCAATGTGGACCAACATGAGCAAACATTGACATTGTGGACCGACACGGACAAACATGAACAACCGAGGGTTGTTGAACACAAACACGAGCACTAACACGAACACGAACACTGACACTTACACGAACTCACGAACGGTATACGATATAGGTTGCTGGTGACCGACGCACAGACTACACGGGAGCTTACGCTTACGATATTTTACTTGATCACTAAGGTGAGTTTACGGCCCCTCTTTACTCTTTTCAAACGTTTTAAATAGGGGGAGAATACTAGTTGCATCGAGTCAAACATTTATTACCATACAATTATTTTATGTGTATGCTAATTTATTAGACAAACATTAAGTGTTGAACTCGTAACAAGTCCTCACAAAGTCTTACCGTTAATGTACGAACAACGTGGTAGATTTGAATGGATCCGTTTGGGTGTGACTAACCCCACGGGGCACAATATTGACTGGATGTCATAACCCGTGAAACTCTGACCTAACTTGCTGTGCGCACGAGACACAGCGGAGGCAAGAGCAAACAAGTCTAGTTCGGTAGTGACGTACTGACACTTGGAGCCTAGGGCTCGGTACTAACATTATGATAAACAGCATGACACACGTTTTCTTACTATATATATATATATATCAAAACCTGTGAACTCACCAGCCATTGTGTTGACACTTTTTAAACTTGTATTCTCAGGTAACTAGCAAGCTATGGAAATCATGAATGCACGTAGGGGATCGAGCATAGGACCCACATGCATTTATTTATGTTCTTCATTTAAAACAATATTTATTTTGGATTATGTAATTTATCAAACATCGTAGTGTCTGAAAATTTTATTATTTCCGTTGCATGTTATGACAAACATATTTTCCGCTGCTATGATTTACTATTCCGATGCAAACTATTTTGTTAAGTGTATGTCAAACATTGTATTTGTAAACACATATAGAGTTGTTCTATATGACCTTGAGCTGTGATTCTGGACACGTCACACCCACGTGGACTGACACCACGAGTGGGAATTTGGGGGTGTAACATCATGAGAGTTTTATACAAAAACAAAAAAGTTAAAAAAATATTATTACTGTTACTCCGTAACGATTACTTTTGTAAATTGTGTGTGTATATATATATAGAGTAAGGTTATTGTACAAATGGATAGTTTTGTAAAAACAATGAGAAACGATCTGGACCATTAATGTGTTATCATCAATGGTTATAAAAGATTCAATGGCATGATAGTAATTAATATAATGTTTAAAATGGAAATAAGGGCATAAAAGGAATTTCTTAATCTAATTTGCTGACATCACTCTCCATTTAAATAGGAGAGAATCAGTTACGAAAGTGGTTGCTGTTTATTTTGCTATGTGCTGATATGTGCTACTAGTACATTTTAGCATATATCAACACATACACATAATTGTATACATGTTTATAAACTTTTTTGTATGTTTTCCTATGTGCTAATACGTGTTATTAGTACATGTTAGCATATATCAGCACATATACATAATTATATGCCTGAAACAATCTTTTTTGTTTGTTTTGCTATGTGTTAATATGTGTTATTAGCACATGATAGAATATCTTTAGTCGGTTCGTCCATTTGTACGTACTCATCCATCGAATTTTGCAAATGCAATTCAAAAACTCAATGCCTGCAATTTTTTTTGATTCGTATCTGAGATTACGAATTCGTTTTTTTTATGATAATACGTGATATAATGTTAATTTTTGGAATAGGTTGAATCATTAAACTGATTACCCACTTTCCTATTTTAATGTAAAATTTAAAAATCATTTAAATACAAATTGCCTATATTATCCTTTTATATTAATTAATTAAAATGCCACATGTCAACACTTTATTGGTTCCTACCATTTTTACAAAAAAACTCTATTTGTATGTGAACCTACTCATATATATATATATACACACACACACACACACACACACACAATACATCAATCCATTTGGTGCTTCCAAACTTTATCGATTTGTTAACACTGGTCACCACATCATGCATGCATTCTTAACATACATAACTACAAAAATGTTTGACCATCAACATGTTAAATATGAATAATATCTCAGTTTTTGTATGTCAAGTAATATACTCAGGAATCCAGGATATCTATTTATCACATGGATGAGTTATCACTTGTTTCATGATTATATTAACTTGTAATGAATGTATGTGATGTCAAAATTTGTGATAATATTATAATGTGATTAATTATAGTAGAGTCGTTTGTCTAACGGTAATACAACGATATTTGAAACTACTTGCGTGCGTTGATCGTGTTAAACTTTAACATGATGGTGAAAAAAATATTCTTGGTGTGTTAGAAGTTTGACATGGGTAGTTAGTGATATACTTTGTGTACAAACACCTTCAACACATCATGTGTGACACTTAAGTTAAGTCATGTGGAAACATATATTGTAGATAAGCATGTCAATGCCACTCTATGTTAAGTGTTTTCAAAATCGCCAAAACATCAACTAGTGAGATGAGAAGAAAGGGTTAAAGAAAGAAAAAAATTGGTGAACGTCACCATTAGGCGTCCCTCACTAACCGGTCTCACGGTCAACATGAGGGAGGTAAATCACATTCGAGATATTACCATACAAGCCCATTCGGGATATTATGATTCAAAATTCAACAGCTTCAAGTTCCCACCACAACAAGCGAAAGGTGGGATGTTTCCAGTCAAATCATTATCGAAGAATAAACCACCAAATGGTGGTTGTACAGACCAAGCTTTTGAGGAATGCTGTCGTTTAATGAATTGCTAGACAACTGAAACTGATACATCTTCGGTAGATATTGATAACCGGATGGAATCGGGCCCTCGAGCGAATTTATGGACTAATCAAAGCTTGGATAAGTTGTTCAAGCTAGCTAGCTCAGTTGGTATGACTCCATGAAGATGATTTTCAAAGTGATAAAGCAATGTAAGCCCAGTATTTGGCGTATTCAGTTGGCATCTCACCTATGGCCCGATTCCACCGGAGATCGGAAACTGTAAAAACTACAACGACTTGATCTTTCGGAAAATTATTCCTGGTCAATGGTTTTACACAGTGGTGGAAGGTGGTGGCAAATGGTGGGTGGCTTATGGAGGCAGGTGGTGGTTGTGATGTGTGTGGTAGGTGGTGAATAAGAAAAAGAGTATGGTTGAAGGATATTTTGGTCATTTAAAAAAAATTAATAGAAAAAGATAACATCCTCTTTAGGGGACCACCGATGTTTCGTTTTTGCAAACAGTTTGGCCACCGATGTAATTTCTTGAAGTTAGAAACCATTAGTGCAAAACATGCATAACAGAGGGACCATCCACGTAATTAACTCAAACTAAAATTATCATTAAAGAAACAAATCCACCGATAGGGTTAAAAATATGTTACAAAATCAGACCCCTTCTCTTTTCTGTCAACACAAAATCAAAAAATCCCATTTTTCACCCGAGATTTTATCAGAAAACCATTTGAATAATTCAAACACTTGAAAACCTAAACTTTCCTGGAACAAACCCCATCTTCTTCACCTTTTTTTCTGCTCTATTCACTTAGTTTTGTATATTGAATGCAGAGTGTTCTTGAAGATTAAAAGGTGAGTATTCTATGTTTGTTTGTTATATTTGTTATATTTGTTATATGTTCATATAAAAAGCTGGGGTTTCAAGAACTACTAAATATATCTAGAGATAAATATTGTAACTTTGTTGTTCTTGTAACCTTCCATTCTTTGGGATTAATTACTGTTGGTATTTTGTTTGATTTCTCATGTGATGATTTTGAAAATCTGGGCGATTTGAAAGATTTTATTTTGTTTGATTTCTCATGTGATGATTTTGAAAATCTGGGCGATTTGAAAGATTTTATGCTAGTTTCATCATAGATCTTCATGTGGGAATTCTTTAATTTTAACTTTTTTATTACATTTTGATCTTGGGTATTATTATTTCTTAGGGTTATTATTAAAAAAATTTTGAAAAATGGATTTTTCAATTTCTTTTCAAAGTTCAAAGATTCAGCTTTTCATGTTCTTGAATGATTGTGAAATGCAGGGTGATTTTGACTATCTGCTGCTGGTTTTAGCATAGATCTTCATTTGGGTATTCTTAATTTACATATGATTATTTATTAATTTTGGGTCTTGAAATTTGTAGGGTTCTTGACTGATATTATTAGGGTTTCAGTTGGTTTTCAGAGATAAAGATTGAAGCTTTGGTGTATAATGGATAAACTACAGTGGGGAAATAGAAAGAGATTGAGATGTGTGAAAGTGAACGAATCGGATGGAAACGGAATTGTTAAGAAGAAAACCACATCTCAACGTGTTGATCGAACGGTTGTAAATGAACAAGATTCTCATCATCCTCTTCCTTCTCTTCGTTCTTCATCTCCTCAACGTCTCAACGGGTAAAAAAATATATTTTTTCTTTTTTTATCCTTGAAGAAAATCCTAGATCTATAGCTGTTTAGCTTGCAGATTTTGCAGAGATTAATTATTACTACCCACTGTATTTGTTTCAAACATCAAACCAAATCTTGGATTTTTTTTGGTAACACATTCAAAACATCTTATGAGCATGTGTAAATTTATAACCGTTTAAAAGTTAATATCATTGTAACTTTTTGTATCAAAAAGCTAACAATGATGCAAGTTAAAAATCTTACAATAATGTTAACGCTTAAATGGTGATGAATTTACACAAACACATAAAAAAAAAGAAAGTGTTTTACATGTCTTGTAATGATGTTAAAAAAAATTCAAATATTAAAAAAATTCAAATGTTTGAATTGATCTTGATGAAGATTTACATGTTAAACAAATAAAGTGGGTTATGAAATATTCTAAGCCCTGTATGTATACATATATTGCATTTTCAGATGATTTTATTGATTAAAAAGTGAAAAAGAACATGGGTTTTGATAAAAGAACCAATCTTTACATGCAAATTGACATGGGCTTCTTTTAATTCAATCAAGAATTTTTTATGATGGTTATTTTGTTCTGATCAAATCTTTATTAGTTTTCAAAGACATGTTAGAAATATATTTGCATGTTATATGTGGGTTGTGTTCTTGCTTTCTGATGGATTTTAGGGTTACCAACAGGAAAATAATGTCAGCATTATCATCACCCGAAAAAGAAGACCGATTTTATACAACCCGTGGATCAACCGGAGTCGGGTTTGATGAGAGCAGCAGCAGCAAGAAAGTGTTGACAATGGAGTCAAAGAAAGAGAGTAAAAAGACTGTTTGGCCCAGACTGTACACTACATTATCAAGCAAAGAGAAAGAAGAAGACTTTATGGCCATGAAAGGGTGCAAACTGCCTCAAAGACCCAAGAAAAGAGCCAAGATGATCCAAAGAACCTTGCTTGTAAAATTTACTTAATTACCCTTTTCATTTTTTCTTGACAGTTTCCAATTCCTGTGTGTTTTGATCCATTTATCCAAGATTTGATTTGAATTTTGATGATTGTGATTTCAAATGCAGTTGGTAAGTCCAGGTGCATGGTTATCTGATCTATGCCAAGAAAGATATGAAGTAAGAGAGAAGAAGTCTTCCAAGAAGGTTGGTCAACCACCTTTTGGTTAAATCTTGCTACAATGACTTGTACCTTGTGTATTAAAAGTTATACCTAGCTCAAGGTGGGATTTTTTGGTAAAGTTTAGAGCAATCTTGCTAGAATAACTTTGCACTATATTCATTAAAAATTGTGTGCATATGCTCTAGATTTGGTACCATTTTTGATCAAATTTTGAGCAATGGTGCTTTATTACTTGTACCCTAAGTATTAAAAGTTGTATATTGTTTTTTTTTTTTTTCAGAGGCCAAGAGGATTAAAGGCAATGGGAAGCATTGAAAGTGATTCAGAATGAGAGATTTGGGGGATAAAACATTGAATTTGGGTAGGTTTTTTGGTTTGTAAGAGTTGGTAGAAGTTGGAAGAGAAATCTATGTTCTTTGATTATTGGAAAATTTTAATTCAATACATGCTTTACTAAATAGTTTTTTTTTATTCCACCTAATATTTTTTTACTGTCAAGTTTTTGAAACCACACTTTTATTAAAAGTAATCATTAATATAAGATATATGATTATACAAAATCTTGTTTATTCAAATTATATATTCAAATACAGGGGAATGCTTCTCTAAAATTCTATTTTGCTTAAAAAAGGTATTTAAAAAAAAAAACTCGAAAACCGATCCGAACAAATTACGATTGAACTAATCCTTGCATTATTGAAACCAGCTTGTTGGATTTTAAACTCCAAACCTTAAATCATAAACAATAAACCTCTAATACTAAAACTAAAACTTTATAAATAAACATTAATCCTAAAGATAAACCTACAAGCTAAAACCAAACTTAAGAACCTAAACTTTAAAACTAATTGTTAAATCTAAAACTTAAAAACTAATATTGTAGGGTTTGATAAGATGGTTCTAATGCCATTAAAACAAGTTTATTTAGAGTTCGTTTGGGTCGGTTTTCGAGTCTTTTAAGATAAAATAGATTTTTTTATTTGATCTATTCTCATCAACTATAACCTGAATAAATCGTATAAAATTAGTTTATTCAGGTTATTTAGATATAAAAAACATACTTATTAGGGTTATTTGGTTTATTCACATAGATTCGGGTCACATAACCATAATTTTTATTCGGGTCAGGATGTATTTTGTATAATGTCAAAAAAACTTTAAATTTTAATAAACCGATTCGAATAAAGCAATAAACAGTTAGTTGACATGAACACATCTAAACAACATAATCTATATTAATCAACTCATATCAGTCTATAAATAATTTCATACACATTTGAGTTCAATTAGTGATGAATCATAGTCTTAATATATAGTTTAGTTTATGCCACAAACTGACAAACATGCCATTTGTTACACCTTGGTCGCCTTTTTCAAATTCTTTTTGTTATTAAACAATAAAAACAATAAGGCAAAAGTCTTGATTTAAATTTTACTTTTAAAGTCAACTTTCTAAAAATAGACAAATCAGAAGTTACAAAAGACTCAAAGAAATCATATATCAAGATTCAAGAAAACTTGTTTCGGTTACGAGGGATGATAATTTTAGACACAAACACATCAACATAACATGATATGATTTTAACATGTTTCGTATTTACGCTTAACATGTTTCGTGTCTAAAACCGAATGACATGTTAAGACCTGTTTATTTTCATGTCTAAACAGGTAAAAGCTCCATTAACTAGTTAAGACTTTCTAAAATTTCTAAATCTGTAACTCTAGTTTCTTAACGAGTTTCTTAGTAGGCCAATTATAATGTTAACTGTTAACATGTACATAACAGGTCATTCCGTGTTTACTTGTTTTAAACGGATGTGTTTGGAAAAAAATGATAATTTTTAGGTCGTGTTCATTTATATCCATTGCCATGTCTATTCCCACGTTATATATCAAAATTTTCAAATATGTCATTATTAAATTCAACCGATATATGTTTTTTTTAAAAGGAATGTAAAAATTGTTACCATAGCATTTGATCCAACTATACAAAATAACCGCAATCTTGATTTATGTCTTCTCCTTACCCAACCTAGAGTGAGTTTATAATATCAAACCACACATCATACATGTTAGTGATTGCAAAGTGAAATAAAGAGTTAATATCCCTAAAACAATATTTATAGTTAAAGTCTAAACCTATAATTTGCTTATAATTTACCACACATCATACATGTTGGTGATTGCAAAGTGAAATAAAGAAGTTAATATTCCAAAAACAATATTTATAGTTAAAGTCTAAACCTATGATTTGCTTATAATTTGGAAGTTAAATGGTCACCTCACAACAACTTTTAAAGATTTTAGAAAACAATTATTACAATCGTGTCATCAGTGACAATGTGACATACCATAGTATGTCATGGTTATGTGCATACACATGATATAGATAATCGTGTCATCTTCCTTCTGTTATACACCACATGACATGACGTAATTATGTAGCATTTTATTTATCAAATTGTATTGTTTATATCAAATAAACTAATTTAATTCATTTAATGTTAGGTTTCTTTTGTCAAAAATCCAACTTGTGGTAACTCATGCTCAGTCTTATTTCTCAAGACTCGCATCTCATGTGTTTCAATAAGAAAACCCCCTATCAATGTTCATTATATACAATATAACTAGATGAAAAAAAAAAAAATTGGATGTGAAAAATATCTTCATTCACATCATTTTGTTGATACTTGATACCATGATACATGTTTTTAATAACCGTGAGAATTCACTTACGTTGTTAACCCCTGAGTCTCTCTTAGTACCCGAGACTAACCAAGAGGAACATGTAAAACGTGACCACAAGCAATCAGGTTAGTGGTCTACAAGGAAAATTGTCTCAAGTGGGAATTGAACCAGAGACCTATAGATTGTCTCTATTCCATTTTAACTACTATACCACTTTCTATATATAGCTGAGTGTCAAGATTTAGATGGCCACTCTATAAGCAACGTTTTCTTTTTTTTTTTAAATAAAAATTTAATTTATAAATTATACAATAATATTATACTTTAATTAAAAATAAAGATAAAGTTAACAGCCATGGGGTTGTATTATTTTTTCACTTTATACTTGTTTAAATGTGTATTTAAAAGAAAGTCCAAGCTTGGTTGCACAATTTAATAAGGAACATCAACATCATTCTAGAGTTTGTGTTTTCAAATAAAGGATGGTATTATGTTGACCATGAATTGTGCCCTTTTTCTTTCTTTTATGTTTTGATTCCTTTGCTTTTCACCAAATCCCATTAATCTATTTTTTGATTTATTGATATCCAATCTAAATACATATAAAAATAATATAAAAAAACTATTATATACATGCATATTGATAAAACATATTATACATATTTTATACTAAAAAATAGGGCAATGTTAATATTTTAGGTATATTAAATATGTACATAAAGTTTAGAAGCGAATACATGACGCAAACCAAATCCATTAATCAACGGAATACCTCAAGAAGATGATAGTTATTTACAGTTAACTATCTCGGGTAACTTCCATCATGCGGGTCAAAATTTTGGGTCATGGGTCTCGGGACCACCACCAGGGGCACAACCCTTTGTCCCGTGTTTGGTCAGAAGCTCAGAAATCTTAAATGAGCGTACACTAAAATATGCACATATATGTGGTTTGATATCGAGAGCATGACAGAATCCCAACCGAATAAGCCCGCTAGTTGGATGTATTGTATGCTTTTACATTCTTTCAAAATTGCAATAAGCTATCAACTCAATCGCGTGTTGCAGCCTGCTTTTTTTAGGGTGAAGCCGTTTTATGACTGAAATGTATACATTATATAAAGCGGTGATTAACTCGTTCCTCTGGATCTTGCTATTGTAGTGTCATGATTGTAGTTCGATTTTCTTGTGAGACTGTTTTGAATTGGACTGTCTGAATCTCTGTCATGTCGTGTTTGTATGACGTTATGAACCTTCAAAGCCTAAAAGGGCTGAAAGAAATGGTTTAATGGCCAACTCATGCACTTGAATATGCTAAGGATACTGACTCATGGGCGGCCCAGGGGAGGGGCAAACCCGACCCTCTATCCTTGGCCCATTTTTTAAGGGGCACAAATTTTTTTATATCTATCTATACTAATTTAGTTGTTCAAAAAAAATTTATGTATCTATACTAATAAATAAAGGTTTTTGGTGCCACATGACATGTTTTTAGAGCTTCTCAACCTTTATTTCCCTCCCCTCTCTCATATTAAATATCTAATATTAAATATAGTTTTAACTTTTAATACATTTTAAAATAAAAAAGATTTTTTAATACATTAAATTATATTAATATCAAAGACACTTTTTTTAAGAAAATTATTAAAGATTATAAAATATTTAAAAGCAATTATTTGAAACAAAATGTTTAAAGAAAAACAAACTATAAAATCATATTATTATTTTAATACTTAAAATATTAAATCATAAGAAATTGTAATCATATTTTATATTAAAAGTCATCTTCATTTTTTTCTAAAGTTTCATTGATAATCATTCGTCATATTTATTTATGTAATCCGTGTAATACACGGGATACTAACCTAGTATACGTATATATAGAGATTCATTCAAATGAGAATTAATAAGACGAAGAGAACTAGAAAGAAGCATGTATAAACACATTGTTTAATGGTTGCAACAAATCATTTTTTTTATAGTATGGAAAGTTACTTTCATGCCTTTAAACTAAATATGTCCATTGGTTCGGTTAACGGTTTATTCGGTCTGGTTTAATCGGTTTTCAATTTTTTTCTCTATCAAAATACCGAACCGAATTCGAGAAGTGGTTCGGTTCTAATTTCGGTTAAAACCAAATTAACAGATTGAAAACCAAATAAACCGCTTAAAAGTCGAATAAACCGATCCAAATAAATCGAATTCAATCGAAAAAACGATTAAAACCAAATAAACCGATTAAAAAACGAATAAACCGATCTGAATAAACCGAATTCAATCTTATATATTATTAATAAGATAATAAATTTAATTTTAATTCGGTTTAATCGGTTAAACAAACAAACCAAATTTATAAAAAAAATGGAATTAAAAACCGAAATTCGGATATGGTTACGTAACGAATCGAAAACCGAATTCGAAATTTGGATACAGCTAGAACCAAAACGAAAACCGAATTCAGAATTCGGTTCGGTTTTTTCAGTTACGAATACGTTTCAGTTTTCGGTATTAAACAGTTTTTTGGTTTTTCAACACCTCCACTTTAATATTTGAATTCGTTAGGGGTCTTTTTTTTCCGGCTCGTCCTGGGCACAAAAATTCTCAGGGCCGCCCCTGGATACTGTGTGTAGAGGTGGCCAAACTGGGTTTTTTTTTTGAACTGGTTCTGGTTAACAAAGCCAAGAACCGGTTCTAACCGTTTTTTGTCGGTTCCTGTTCGGGTTTTGGCCGGTTCCGGTTTGACTGGTTTAAGGGTGGAACCGGTTCCGGTTTTTCCGGTTCCTGTTTCGGTTTCAATTTCTCTGAAAACCCGGAACCGCCCGTACCCACCGGTTCTGGTACGACCGGTTCCGATTCAGGTTTTCGGTTCCGTTTCCGGGTTCGTTGGCCACCTCTAATTGTGTGTGTGTGTCTAGATTGGTTGTTGAGTTGTTGGCAAGCGTTCTTACATCTATGTTTGGATCAATCAGCAAATGGGTTGCTAGACCCAGTTGTCCTTTGCCTATTACAAAAATGGAAAGAGGCCTAAACCACTAATAATACCATCCAATTTTTAACATTTTTCACGACACAATAGAGGTGGCCAACAAACTAGAATAGGAACCGAAAACCGGAACCGGTCATACCCGAACCGGTGGGTAAGGGCGGTTCCAGGTTTTCAGAGAAATTGGAACAGGAAAAACCGGTCAAACCGGTGCCAGCAAAAAACCGGTTGAAACTGGCCAAAAACAGGAGCCAGAACCAGTTCTTGACTTTGTTGACCGGAACCAGAACCATGTGAAACCGGAACCGGTTTCGGTTCCAAAAAAAATCTCGGTTTGGCCACCTCTACCACACAAACTCTCTTCTTCTATAAAAAAACAATAATTGTACTCCTATATTACAAAACATACAAACCAACAATCCATCAAATGACATTCATTTTTTTTTTACCAAAACACTCACAATCCGAGCCCAATGTTGAGGTTGCTCATGCAACACACAACTATCACCTCCATCGCTGCAAAAAACAAGACAAAATAAAATGGTTAGAAAGGAGGATGAAAAAATTGCTGGGCATAAGTGGTCTTCAAAAGAGGAAATTAATTAATAATGGTAAGACATGGATTAGTATTTCCAAAGACCCAAATGTTAGTAACCATCAACAAATGTATATTTTCTAGAAAAGAGTTGGTGAACAATTTTTTGCACCAAATGGGTATGATGTTCAAGGAATTCGTCAAATCATTTGGAAATCTATCAGATAGTGTTTGAATCATCACTATCCGAAATCAATATTTCTTCCCTTTCAAGTTCAAGAAATTTGATTATGGGATAATCCAATAGAGAGAAAACAGTGATATGAAATTTTGATTGAATGATTAAGTCTGCTAATTCGTTCATGTTATTCATCACCAACCAACCGCAAGGTAGTTATTGACGGTTGGTTTTGACAGGTAATATTGACGGGTCAAATCTCGGATCATGATAATTCAGAACATAACAAATAAGTAAATTTCGTTTAGGTTTCGGGGCGTTGCTCCTTGGACCCCGCTAGGGGCGCAGCTGTGACAATCCGTCTAAATCCATTTTGGATATATACGTGTATGAGTATGTATGTGTGTATTCACCATGAACTAAAAAAAAACTTTTCATGAAAAGTGTATTTCTGACTCAAAACAAACTAATCATGTTGTATAACAAAGTGAATCGGGCAATGTGGCTAGATTGGTTATACAATATGACATTCATATCATGATGACTGTCTTTTATCACGATTGTACGGCAAACTGAATCGGGCAATGTGGCTAGATTGGCTATACAATGTGATTACTTGTCTTTACAAAAACAATGTTCATATCATATCAGACTAAAACCGATGAATCATAATATACACATTCATTGATACATATATGCCAGAAGGATCAAAACATATCATATCGTTGGGTACTAAACATGACTTGGACTTTGACTTGTACCTATTATCAAGGAGTATCTAGAGCCTTGATAATTTAAGGGCACGTGTTATACAAAACATATCATATCAGTTCATGACTTGTAGTTACTCAGGAATCTGATGTTAGTAGATCGCAAAGAAACATTCATCACCTAATGCTTATTCAAATAGGCGACCAACCAATTTCATGTATAGAATCATAACTCGGAAATAAAGAGAGAGTAAGCGAAATCACGAAACGAGGCTCCGATTTCAAGATACACTGAGTCGAATATAACGTTAAATAAGAGATCAGATATTTTGAACTCTTCAGGTCATTAAATTATAACCATTTGAAAGAGCTCGAAAAATCGTGAACGTGAGCGAAAACCGCACGTAAAACGGAGTTCGTATGCTCAAGTTATCGCGAAAACAAGAAACCAGTCAGATCGCATTCGAACACAACACGTCACGAGACACGTGGCAAAACTCCATTGCTCGAGTGCCACGTGTCAATCTCAGAGGTGAGTCAGCATCCACGTGGCACACATGCAACATACTGCTTCCAGGCGCTACGCCCCGAACCAAACGTTGAGACTAGGCTATGCGCCCCAGAACTAGGCACTACGCCCTAAACCAAACGCTGGGACTAGGCGGTACGCCCCAAACCCAGAATTCGCCTATAAATAGCAAATCACCGTATTTCGATTCTGGTTGAGAAAAATCACTTCCCAACCCTCAAATCCCGACCCTACACCTCCAAATACCCACATTTAACTCCTCCAATCATCTAGGGTTCAACACGAGGTGTTGCCAAACTTCTGTGAGGTAAAAATCTCGTTTCGTATCATTTCAATTCGTTATAATACTTGTTTTAGTTCTTATTATTATTATTATTATATAATAGGATTATGTTTAATTGTTTGTATTTAATCAAAAACATGTCGAGGTTATGTCCGACTTGTTTTTGGGAAACAAACAATTATAAGTATAGATTCTACCCAATTGTTTTCAGAAAACTTAAGAATTATAAGTCGAGGTTCTGTCCGACTTAAAACCTGAAAAACCTCACTTTTATAAGCAGAAACACTGTCCAAAACAAGTATACGAAACCTCAGTCCTATAAATCGTTGTAATGCCCAATTGTTTAAAACTATTGGTATTGCAAATACTTATATTTCTATTATTATTTATCTATTTTAAAATATAAATAATATATTTAATAGAAAAGCACTCCTAATAGGTTTAGACTAGAACTGGACTATTGTTTATATTCAGCTGCAGGTTGGAGCAGGACGGTTATTATATTATTATTAATCTGTGAGTCTCATACTCCCCTTTCTAATATTTCAGTTTCTAAAACTCGGGGATTCATTACCAAACCCTTTTCAAATGCATGATATGTCTAAGTATCTATTAGTATTCAAGCATGTGATATCTGTTGCATGAGGTGTTCGAGGTATCTTGGTGGTGTATGTTTAGTGAATTTATATTCAGGTTATTGACTGCTGTTGGTTGAGATTACATGTTCAGTATCTGGTGAATTCATATATGTGTGTCTCTATTCAGTAAGTTATCTCATTGTAATGTGACTCATGTTGCATGAACTACTTGTGATTACTTGAGCTATCATGTGAACTGTATGGAACTCACCAGCACAACTGATCCTTTCCAAAACCAAAACCTTTTCAGGAAACCACAGATGTATATCATTACGTTTTACAGAAACGTTCAAGATCCAAAAATTTAGGTATGATATCTAGACCATTTGTTTTCTGAACCAGTCATCAAAGCAAGTCGCACCCACCCATGCCGACATCCTATAAACCGCTTCCGCAATACGCCACAAGCTCTTACGAGCATCCATGGGCGACCGAGGGGGTGGGGTGTGACAGCAGCCCCCTTGACCCCCGCGTTTGGTCTGGAGCTCAGAAATGTTAAACAATGTGCACTCTGCGCCTCCAACTTTTTAATATTCCTTTACAACCAATTACACACAATATATGATTAGCCTAATTACTGTAAACCGGATATGTTCTTGTCAAAATGGAGTGACACATGCCTAAATTTGGTAACTTTTGAGGTAATGGTGATAATGAAGCACTAGTGAAAGACGATGCCTTACATTTCCCACTCTGTTTTGTCACTTTAGAGCTTGGAATGTGTACGAAAGTGGATTTCCGTCCCCACTAAGTCAAGAAATATGTGTAGTTCAAATAAATCTCAACGACACTTTGGAATAAAATGAAGGATTCATTTAGGATGAACCGGTTCACTCCCCCAAGAGGAACAACCTCCTTACAAGGAACTTTCGAGAGTATCGCCAATAAGTTTGATCACTACACATATTTCTTGGTACTCCTTACCTTAGTGTTATTACCTATATATGACCTTATTTTTATAAGTATCATTGGTTAGTGGTCACTACCCATTAGCTTGGTGTTCCTTTGTTTAAAGTTTAAAAGAGAGAATAGTGATGGTAAACGTTTCTTTCCAAGTCATTAAGCAAAAGACAGATTTCTTCATCCACAATAAACGCGTAAATATTTATAATGGATGAAACATAGACATCCAAAATTGATTCTTATATGTAATATGTTATAAATAATTATGTAATTATTTGTATATCACATGAATTAAGTATAAAATATAAAATAATAAACATAAAAATTTAGAATTTTAAAGTGATACTTCAATAAAATTATTGAATAACTACAGAATTGATTTATTCTGTCTATTGATGGGTTTTATAATTTTTTTGAATTTTTTGAACCACTAGGTCAAGCAAACAATTAACACTTACGTGATGTTTGTTTTTGGAAAAAAAGGGTTTGTGCAGGCTCTTTTGTCTGTGTCCTGCAAATCACGCGCAGATGTTGGCATCTGCAGACTTTATATTTTTTTGAGTATGTTTCATTAAAAAAACGTCTCCGCGTGCTCTTATTGTTGCCACTGGCGGAGGTTTTAAGGGGCCCGGGGGTGCCCCGGCCCCTGCCGTTTTTCTGGTCAAAAGTCTCGATATAGTAGTTTACGGTCGAAAAATTTTATAGGAGCCTGGTCCCTTCGGTTTTTCTTCATAAAATTCTTTGGGCCCCCTTGGATTTTCAAAAGTAATAAAGTTTTACTAATATTATACGTTTTAATATTACCTTTAAATGTTCACGTGTCGGTTATTATCTTATTCGATCTTGAGTTTAAAGCTTGTTTTGGGCCTTAAAAATTAAAATTGGCCTTAACTATTGAACATTACCTATTTCAAGAATCATCTTCGCAAAGGAAATTGCCGAGAAGTTAGATTTGGAGTGTATAATCAATGAGTTCAAAAAGCTTAAAGGTCGTCGCGTTTAATTGTGATTCTTTTTTCGGGTCCTCACGTTTTCGTCTAAAACATTTTATGTCTTGTTTGATACAAACATATATTTTTTTGAGTGGAACAAATGTTGATATTTTAAACTTTAAATTGTTTGACCCGACCCGAATTATAATGTGCCGACTCGAATTTTTAACCCGATACATAGCGATAAGGAAAAAAAATTTGCCCCAGGACTTTCGGCCCCCTCGAACATATTTTTCAAGCTCTGCCACTGATTGTTGGAGATGTGGTTCAGCCACTTCTAAGATCTTCTAAGGTCTGCAAAGATCACCCACCACCGGCGGCCGCTACCAACACCACCGTCAGTCACCGCATCACCACCACCACCGTTGACCACCACTGCCGCCGGCCACCCCCATCTCCCTCCACCATCAATTTATTTTTAACAGTTAACAGACGTTAAAACAACCACTCTTTTTTTCATACTGTAGATATTTGGTCCACATCTTATTTACAGATGTCTGCAGATGTGGTCTGCAGACTGCAGATATTTTACACTTTAAAAAACAAACTCCACCTTAATGAACAAACAACTTGGCATTATCAACGGAGAAAACTCACACCAAACAACTCTTTGCTCATCGGAAACATGAGCTTACAGAAAAACCTGGATGCAAAACCTGTCTACAATGTTCACGTTTTGAGACTTACTTTTTCTTACAAAACTTGTTGATGTGGAAAAATTTTCTCACCATTAGTGTGCTTTTATTGAAATGATCAGCCTCTAAAAATAGCTAGTTTTAATGTAAATTATTGATAAATATACTCATTATCTAAACTTTACAAGAATAATTTATTTAAACAATTGTTGATTGTTTGACACGTCTCTGAAATGAAGCTCATACATCATCATACTACCTATATCTTATTAATTTAGAAGAGAAACCTATCACTGCGATAAAACACGTTAGAGTAACCTCCTCAAGATCATGAAGTCCCAACTCCCAAGCTTTTATCACTTATTCTCCTGCCATTAAACCACAAAGCCATGGACGAATTTTTTTGGGACCCGAGCCTCCCTTTTCCGGTCAAAAGGGTCGGTTTAGTAGCAGTGGCGGATCCAGGAATTTTTTTCGGTGGATTCACCATTTTCTGACGTTTTAATTAAATAGAACCGGACATACACATTTTCGGGTCGGGTTGACGGTTTATGTCTTGTAATGTTTTTCACGTAATAACAATGCGATATATTAAGTCAATGATTAAAATTAAAAGACGTCTTCATTAAAGAGTTTGAAGGTATAGAATGCGTTTTCGTTTAAGATTTCTGAGTTCCAGACCAACCAGGAGTCAAGGGTCCAAGGTGGTGGTCCCGCTGGCCATTCAGCAGGCATGGGTCAAGGGGCAACGTTTGTTGTACGGTTCAGGGCGTTACCTAAACGAAAGTTGTTAAGTTTGTATAACCATAATTAACTTGATCCGAGGGTTTAACCACTAATAACTATCATTTTGATTTCTAAGTTTATATGACCGGAAAGTGATTTTAACACAATCATATAGAAATCTAATCATTGGTTACCGAGATTTATTTAACAAAGATCACTTACCTCAATTAATTTGACAAATTGCTGTAAAAATTACATTAAAAATTCACTCTTAAAAATCTTAATGGATTACCTCAGGATTCACCCCTAAAATATTAATGGGTTCACCCTATTGTTTAACTCTTTTGAAAAAACTTTTTCCTACTAGCGAGTCGAAGCGCGGTGGATTCCCGTGAACCCACTCCTCTATACTTACATACGCCCATCTTTAATAGTATACGTAGGAAAATCTTTCGGTTCCCTTCATTTCTTTTATAAAAATCTTTCGACCTCCTCTGTTTTCTTTCTAAAAATCATTCGACTCTCTCTGAGTTTTTATTCAAGCTCCCAAAGTCGTAGACTTTGCAAGAATAAGTGGACATGAAATCGGATCGGATACCTCTAGTCGGCGGGCCATGGTTGATCCATAATATGCTGTCACGTGTAAACTCACACCTGCATGTGGACTACACGACACCCACTAAGTATGACCTTTATGGCCACACATCTCGTCATCAACAACTAATTTGAAGTCAACTATTTTGGGCTCCCATGTTTGACCCTCTATTTTGACTTTTGGTCATATACACACTACAATATTCTTTTTTTTTTCTTTTACGGCAGATGATCTCCACATGTGAACAACCGATTATGAGGTCACGCCATCAAGATTTGGTTACTTTGACTGCTGAGAGGTCATACTCACCAGATAAACATGAACCGAATAAATCTGTAAACACTCTCTCATGCTCATGTTTGAACCATTGATTTTTATTGAGATACAACTTTTCTCTATCATTATAATACCGCTTGGTTAGAATTATTTTGTTGGACATACAATATCAATCCAAACAAACATATTCTTTGACTCTTCGATTCACTTCCCTACCAATTTGATATAGGAATAAGGATAAAAAGGTGGCTAGTGAATGATATAATAGAATTAATAATTGTTCTCATAAATATTATATGTCACTATAGTAAAAAAAAATGCCGTTGAAAGAAAAGTAATACAAAAACATAATATAGGGAGTTTCAAATTAAAATGATAAAGGATTTTTTTTATTAAATAATTGTCATAAAAAAGAATTAAGTAATATAAATGATCTGCTAAAAAACAACATAAATGAAAGGTTTATTTTTATTATTTTTAAAATATAAAATTTCTTTTGATACTACATCAATTTTTATTATTGAACTCGAATCTTTAACTTTATTAAAAGAAGCATATATATGTGTGTACATGCTAGAATATCACTCAACTAAAGCAACTTAGTTATGAGTTCAGTTTTATATAATAATATAATTAGTTTGTGGTAGTTTAGACAATAGAATATATTTGTAGTTTAAAAGAAAGAAAAAAAAAGTACCTTCAATTCTTTGGTTTATTAATTATATATAAAATCTTACAATGAAAACTAATTAATTATAAAATCTTACAGTGAAAACTAATAATAATGATAGTTCACCAACTTAATTAATTACTAGTCATACCAATATTTTTAAAATTTTATTAAACAGCTAAAAAAACTCATGAACAATATTGATAATAATCCACAATATTTATGTTGATTTAAAAATTTTCTTATCAAAAAAAGGAAACAAAGATTCGGTAATAATCCACAACATTTATGAACAATATTTATGTTGATAATAGTTACTTACACTTGTAAATAACTTCTAAACGGTAATGAATTGACAAAAACACAAAAAAGAAACCCCCTATTTATGTATAATAAAAACCATGAAAAAGAAAACAAAGATTCGGGCAAAAAACGCAAAAAATGCCAGGGTTAAGGGGTTATCGCAATAAGGAAGGGTTAACAATGGAACCATCCCCTATATATATATATATATATATATATATATATATATATATTAAAAGTAATGCATAGTGTATAGATGTTTGATCCATGTAGTGACGCTTTGAAAGTTTAGACTGAGACCAACATTTTTAACTTTGAAAATTAGTAAATAGAGATGAGAATATTTAATTTGAGATATTTGTTTAAACATTTGGATTTTATAAAATTTGAGAGATTTACTTAGAGATTTGAGTTTTTGTTGGTTTAGGATTTAAAATTTAGGCTCCAGAGTTTACGGTTTAGTTCGTGATGAGGGATTTGATTTTGCCTTTAACTTATGCTTCTACAAATGATATATAATACTCATTTTCGAGAGAGTACTGTGATAACCAGTCGCAAAGCGCGTGACGAATAAAACTAGTTTATATTATTAGTGTAACACCCCGACCAATGGCGGAATCATCGGAGCGTACACAAAGTGTAGATTGTTTAAAAGCACAGGGTGTTTATTGAAATTAATTCAAACCATTCATTATCATAAATTTAATCATAAC
Source organism: Mikania micrantha (assembly GCA_009363875.1). Classification (NCBI taxonomy): domain Eukaryota; kingdom Viridiplantae; phylum Streptophyta; class Magnoliopsida; order Asterales; family Asteraceae; genus Mikania; species Mikania micrantha. The sequence goes on from CM018695.1 coordinate 60,327,280, forward strand.
ATTCAAATAACTTCAAACATCTAATACATCATGAAAGGATATATTAAATCAAACAATTAAATGTTAAACATAATAATAAAACTAAATCAACTCTCTAAGCATGCCTATGTAGCATTCCCACCTGAAACATGTTTAAATAAAAGGGTCAACTATAAAGTTGGTGAGTTTCACATGTTTAAGCACACACACCAAAATAGTTGAATAAAATGTTGATAAATGTTATAAATAATATGTGTAACCAAGCAATATGAACATACAATATTGAATTAGTAAATAAAGCAGATCAACTACTGTTAACAAAATAATGTTTGACCATGGTAAGCATCGCAATGCTTGAACTAGTAACTATCACTACGGTCTTCCCCCGAAGGGTAAATCAAACACAGTGGAATGGCCGGTCAATAGATCTATTATAGTCACTAAGGGTGATCAATGCTAAATGTTAACTAATGTTCAATATGTATAATGTCATAAACTAGTTGCACAAAAATAGTTTAAAAATTGTGATAACATGTTCCACCCCAAATAATAAAAACATAAAAAGGGGCTATGAAGACTCACCTTGTGTGATGAGCTAATGTTGCAAATAAATGATAAATACGTAGCCCAAATAGTATTCAACACGATCTACCTTAACCTATAATTTAATCGCACATAACTAAAGTAATTATGACTTTGCATGGAATTTTCATAATGTATTTGTGTTCCATATGTTTATAACCAAATCCATAAATATGATTTTATAAAAATTGTTTAAAAGTCGTGTCATTGTTTAAAGTTTAAAATATTTATAAATGTTGAAAAATTTTCATAATAGTAATACTATTATTAATACTATCAATATTATCAATAATAATAACTATATTAATAATGATAATAGTGATAAGAATACTAATAATACTAATGTTAATAATAATACTAATAATAATAATAATAACGATGATGATACTTTTATTAATAATACTAATAGTAATTGTAATAGTAATAATAATAATAAAAGTAATAATAATAATTTTGTTAATAACTATGATAATAATAATAATGGTCATAATAACAATAATACTATTAATAATATTAGTAATAATAAATGTAATATTAATACCTTGATTAAGTTATAATAAATAATACTAAGAATAATAATAATAATACTATTAGCTATATTAATCATAATAATAATAATAATAAGATAGTGATAAAGATTAATAATATTAGTATCAACTATAATAATCATAATAATACTAAGATAGTAATAAAATTAACTATAATACTTATAGAATTTATAAGATCGTAATAATTAATAATAATATCAACTATCATAGAATTAATAATAAAATAATAATAATACATACATATATATATATATATATATATTCTGTTTTAAAATAATAGTTTTTTTGTTTTATAAAAATTTTTGTTGAAATCAGAATTTAAAAATAATTTATAAATAAAAAGTTATTAAATAAAATAAAAAAATGGTGCAACTCGGCTCCAACCTCGACCTCAAGCTGAAACCCAAGCGACTTTACCGGTTAGTCTGGAGCCTTGCTCGCGTCTAGAAAGCATGCGAATTATATTTAATATATAATTCGGTTCTTCCCCAACCCCTTAATATAATCAAGCTGTAACCCTAGTTTCTTTAGCCCTCAAATTCACGCGATTTCAAATTCGATCGACTACGAAACCACGGGGCTTTTATTAAGGATCTAAAAACGAGTTTATTGATATATAGAACGCTCACCTTTATATACGAATGAATAGGTTTCGGAAACGGGTTCAGATACGTCTCAGCAGATACCTTGGAGGTTCGGTTTCGCGATTTGAGAGGCTTCTGAATGGGTTCCGATGGCACAGACTTGTTCATCGATGTTAAGAGAAGATGTGGGTGTGATTAATTTGATTATTACGCTCGTTTATATAGATTTTAAGATACACGATCGAATCCGGTTAATTAGGAACGAATTTTCAATAAATCTTTGACTTATTCGATTAATTAGCTACTGTTAATGATCCCATGACGTTCGGCTGTTGATAAAAGTTCAAACTTTATTGATTTTTACTCCCTAAATCGCGTTGTGAGTTGAATGGGTCGAAATGGGTATCCATGAGATGAATGGGTGAAAGAGATGAGGACTTTGAGAGATTTACACAACCAGTCCCTCTATGTTTTTCTTTAAAATCTCAGTTATAAATTTGACAGTTTTGGTCCTCCTTATTTTAAAAGAAAATTATAAATATTAAAATCTTATTTTCTTAATTATTTATTATATATATATATATATATATATATATTTATAACATTCTTTATAAAGTTTTAACATACAATTATTTATTTACCTATTGATATATTTATATTTTATTAGAATTTCTTTATAAACTTTAAAAATATAAACGTGTTATTACTATTGTTGTTTATTTGTATTATCATTATATTCATATGTAAATATATTTTTCTTGTTATTATGTATATATATGTATATTTAATGATTCGTAATAAAAATGAAACTTCGAATTTTTCATTAATGATTTTAATATTACATAAAATTCGAAATGTTACAATTAGCATCTTTATAATGATAAAATAATAAATAAATGTGAACATATGCCATTTTTTTAGAATATTCTTGCATCCTTGCGTATATGTTCTCCCATATTTCTTTTGTTAAATACATCTCAAATTATATGAGATTATGTTATTTAAAAAAATATTTATTGCAAAAAGTGTAAGAATCATTTAGGACCACGGGTTAGGTTCAACTAAATACTGTTATTTTTTAAAAATATACTAAAAAGGATTATTAACATTAGATCACGAGATTAAATTTGAAAGAAAAAATTCAAAATTTTAGACGGAAAAATTATTAGTGGGTAATTTAATCATGATCACTTTCCACACCCTTTATAAACATCATAACTTTTACAAACGATAATTTATATTAAAAAATATATAATAAAAATGAACATTTTTATATTTAAAATGAATATAGTGTTGCTATAAAAAATGAATTTTTTAATTCTTTTTGTCTAATTATCGTTATTATATATTTCTTAAACATTTATGTATAATCATCTTTTTTTGTGTTTTTATAGGTAATTATGTCTTTTTTACATATCATTTTATCATTCATACTCATCATTATGTCAATGTTGCTTGACATTATGTTTTTTACAATATAATTGTGTCTTGAATTGTTCAGAAAAAGACAACATTGAGCCGAAAACATAAAAGACACCACGACATGTATAAAGATTACCGTATAAAAGACATAATGAACTGAAAAAACAAAATTTTTTTAATAACAACATTATATTCATTTTAAAAATAAAAAAAAACACTCGTTTTTATGGTATATTTTTTCAAAAAATAATGTTGTATGAAAAACTTGTTTATATAACAAAATTTCATTATTAACAAAATTTAATCGAATTGGAACAATAACCCGTTTATAATTAACCAAAGTATGAATTTAGTTTTGTAAATGACAATAACAGTATCAAATGAACCATGGTCAACGGTGGTTGTTGTGGCTCATGAGGGGTCCAGGTAATTAGATGTTGGTGATATGATCTGTAAACAGTAGGCTTACACGATTAAGACATTCGTTGTTCAAAAAAAATGAACCAGGTCACCCCTGGTATAAAACATAAAATTTTCTAAGTTTTAATCGATAGTAAAGGGGCAAAAATTAACATTTTCGGTATACTCCAAGGGCTTTTTCAATCATCCATTTCTGCACTTCCCGATCTATCCTCGTAATCCACGCATCCTCAATTCTATTTTACCTGCAACTCCGCTGACTTCTTCCATTTCAATCGCTCATTTTCTAACGAATTCTAAGGTCTATTTTTCACCATTTTCATCAATCATTTCATCACTGATCACCATCATTGGTTCACTTTTGTTAGAAATTAACATAATCGGATTGGATTGTTTGATGTTTGCAGACTTGCAGGTGTTCGTTGGACCGAAATCGATTCGTTCCTTTCCGAATTCCAGGCTCTTCAACTTTGAGATTGTAGGCGTTTGTGATCATTGTCTATTTGTATAATTAAGTTTTCAAATAGAGGTGATTCCGCTCATCTAGGTTTGGATTAGATTTTTTGATTGAGATCGAGATAGATCATCTTCACTGTTGATGGAAATCAATCTAATCGGATTGAATTGGTTCATGGTTGCAGGTGTACGTCCGAATATATGTAATTGGATCGAAATTAAATTGTTCCGTACTGATTCAAACTATTCTAGGATTTTTAGATCTCAAGGTTCTGTGATAAGACTGTCGATTTGTGTCAAATTGAGGTGATTTAACGATTCGTCTGAATCCTTATTCTGATTGGATCGAAATTGATTCGTTGATTTGTTCCTTTCCGGATTCCAGAATATTCTAGGAGTTGGAATCTAGTCTTTTATAATCGAATTATCAATTATAATAAATCGTCAAATCGATTCAGCGATCTGGCTTTGGATTAGATTGTTGATTCTAGACTTTGAGATCCAGACAAATTCATAAGCTACGAGAGACGAAGATCGTGAAAGGAATATGAGACTACCGATGGTTGATTGCCGTAGCTTGATTGAATTCTGCCGAGCGTTCGAACAGCACAAGAACATGACGATAACGAGCAATAACAACAACAATTATTCACGAAGCAACAAGAAGTGCAAAAACGGTTCGAATTCAATCAATCCTTTATCGCATCCGTTTTGTGACCGATCCCCATTCGCTGCTCTGGATATTCTGATGCTGATTCTGGTTCTTGGAGCACTTGGATTTCTAATCATACCATATATTAGTATCATATACCGTGAATCGATTGAGATTCTTCCTTTAGTTTTCGAAATCATCCAGGAAGTAATCTCTGATGCCCCATTCGCGTATGTGATCGGAGTAGTCGCAGCAATCAGTGGTGTGATTGGCACAATCGCTACTTGGGAGATTCTTGATTTTAAATCCAGAAAATGTGGAAAACCCAACTGCAAAGGGCTGCGTACAGCGGTTGAGTTTGATATCCAGCTTGAATCTGAAGAATGTGTTAGGTATCTGTCAACAGGAGTATCAGCAGCTGCAGAGAATGATGTGAAGCCATTGGAATTAGGGCAAGAGCACAAGGAGCTGGAGGCTGAGTTGAAGAAGATGGCTCCTGTTAATGGCCGAACCGTTCTCATTTTCAGAGCACCATGTGGATGCCCAGTGGGTCGATTGGAGGTATGGGGGTCTAAACGAATTCGTAGAATTAAGAAATAAATATATCAAATTTCACTTTAGAAAGAATAGATACTTGCTGATATATGACAATAAGGAAATCCCATATGTGTAATTTACCAACTGCTGTTAGTTATCAAGTTATCGCCTGCATCTTTAAGATCAATTACTGCATCTTTCTTGTTGTTTATCACATTTTATTTAACGGCCACTCGATTGGTTGGCACGTTACCGAATGAAATCTAATACGTCAACCACTTAACCTATATCCAATGTATTTAGAATCGGATCAGATGTCGAACTGGTTTTTTAATAGTCAGCGGTCAAACCGGATTTTAGAACCGGATATATATAAAAAATTATAAAAATCCAAATCTTATATAGTTAAAAAAACGGTTCAACTGGGCGGTTTTCTGGTCGGACCGCTGGTCGAACTGGCTAGTTCGCCCTAAAACGGTTTTGAGCATAGAATCGGACCGTCTAAGTGGCTGAAACCTGGTCTGGCCAGTCCAGTCCGAATTTGAAAACACTGCCTATATCTAACTAATACAATATGAACCTTACTACTGAGGTAAAACCCCTAAGAGTCGTGGTTAAAACCTAAAATATCAAAAAACCCTACGCTCTATCCTTCATTTTTTGTATCATTGAATCACAAAACTATTGTCTTATCCCATTTGTTATGATCCTGTTGATTCTTTTTGGTAATATGTTGGATTATTGTTGACATCCGTGTAGAGTTTAGGTTGCTTATATGGGCTTCCTTAAATCATAAGAAATGAATACGCACGCTCACTCACAGTGCTCACACACTTATAGACACATTTAAGTTCAAATGAATACAATTAACTAATAAGAATTGAATCAATTTTGGACTGTGTGTTTGTAACAACCTCGAAAATTCAGGTCCAATTTGAACCTTTATTATTTATTAAATCGTCTAGAATATTTCGTAAGTTAATTTCTAAGTTAGAAATGTATTCGATATCCTATGGATCAATTAAAGGAATATGTTATTTCGAATAACGAACTTAGAACCAAACACAAAAGGGATTCGAATCGACATTAGACGGTTAATTGAAAGTCACTTTACTCGGCCCAAACACCTTAACAATTTAATTACGACAATTGGTAAATACTATGCCAACATAATTATTTTATACAAGAGTGTATATATAAATTACTAAAATCATAAACATAAAATTACACACATAATTAATTGTAATAAAAATATAATATATATATATATATATACACATAGACATGCAACATTTATATATATATATATATGGACGTGTATAGACATGCAACATTTATATATATATATGGACGCGTATATATATGTATAGACAAGCAATGTTTATATATATGTATATATATACACAAAATACACGCATACATGCATTTATTCATACGCATGTAAACAAATACAAGTACATATGTATACAAAACAATCAAACAATTATAAAACATAAATATATATATGCATGATACACACATGCATGCATGAGTATGAAATCTATACATACATACTTGCATTCATATGTATACACATACAAGTATTCATACATATAACACACACATGCATGCAAAAGATGCCATGCACACTAACAAACAAAAATCCACATTCAAACACACCACCCCTCATGCCCAATCCACACACTCCCTCCTTCTCTATCTCTTCCCAATACACTTTACTTTTCTGCTTTTTGACAGCATTCAGCTGTCAACTTTCAACAGCTATAACTCGTTCCATACTTCACGAAATCACTCCATTCTTTTTCCATAATCAACTTCAACTTCCTCCAGAAAATTCCCAAGTGGTATCACTCGTTTTCATCAAGATTTCGACCTCCAAACAACCTTTTAAACTCAGGTGCGCAGAAACCGACCAGCTTTGCTATCTTCACTTCTTCATCATGGTTAAGGTACCAAATGAACTCCAAATCACCTCATTATTTTTTTGATCTTCTTGGACTTCAATTTACTTTTTTTGGTAAAAATCCCAGGAGCTTTTGAGACCCATAACTAAGCTTAAAGTCCTTGCAAACGTGGAACAAGTGCAGCAACATTACATGCAAAGGCTTGCATCTTCCTTCTTCCTTGATTCATGAACTTTTGAACTCAAATACTTGCAACAACTCCTCATATAAGATTCTTTGTTATTATTTTCAGGTCTTACCATCTAATAATCCATCTCTCTTCATTATCCTTCAAGAATTAGGTACAAATCCTACATTTTAAAATCAAAAACTCACTTTTATTAATGTTTTTGCACACTATCATATACTCTTTCAAATCTATGACCAAGACCTATTTTTTAAACAGAAAATAAAGACCATTTAACATCCAAAATTTTGTGGTTTTGAAGCCATTGTCAAAACTCTTACATGCAACAAGGTTGCATGTACAAAAAGACGAGTTTTTGAGTCTTAAAAACAACAACTATGTATTTTTATCACTACTTCTTGTTGACCATGATTAATAAATTGTTTTGGCAGTAAAAATAAATGTTTTAAACTAACAAAATTTGTTGGTATAAAATCTTGGTCGAAAAACACACATGCATGGAGGTTGCATGTGCCTAAACTTAGTTTTTGAGAACTAATTCCTTCACCTTTGCACCTTCACTTCATCTAAACCCAATACACTTTTGTTAACCACATTTACAGCCCTAAAACCCTCTGGATACAACAGCCTCACACCTAGGATTGGTTGAGCACCGGTCAAGGCAAAGCAACTTCGTTAAGGGTATTCATTCAACTAGTTTAGTTATGCTTTACTTGCATAGTTTGCATTTAACACTTGTATTAGCACATGAGCATATATAACATATAAAACACATGTAATATGACTTAAGATGAGTCAAAGTATCTGAACATAAAATGTAACATAATGCATGCAACGTCTTGTACGTTAAAAACGGACATAACGCGTTAAAATCTCAAAAACCGACACAAACCGTACATGCATGACTTCAAACATTCCAGAAGTTAAAAACATCTTAAATGATGTTAAAAATAATTTAAATATGTTTTATAAGACATCCCTAACATGGTTTAAGCTTAAAATCGTTGTATTACCGAACCGACGTGTTCAAAACTACTAAAAGGGTTTATTTTTGTGCATATTTAAATTCTGGAAATTTTATAAGTTTATTTATGATAAATAATGCATTATATCATATTTTGATGAGTTATGGTGATTAAAATGACTAACAACGTATTTTATGCAAAACTAGCTACGAAACCGACGTCTTTAAATTGTTAAATCGCATAGTCTTGGGCTATAACTTATTTTTGAAATATTACAGAATATATACAAGTAAAAATATATAAAATAATGTTATAAAAATATTTGGGATGATAGGAAATACGAAAGACTCTTTAAAAGCGTAACTACGTGCATAACCGACACGAGAAATGCGTAAAAACGGGTTTTTATATATATACAAGCCAATAACTATTTATACCAGAATATTATATTTAATATATTTTATATATAATGAAAATATAATTTCTAAAACTTATAGGCTTAAACTATTTATTTAAAATGGATAAAAACCGCGTTATGGGCGTTACCGGCCCAATTAGCCCACTAAGTAAAATGAGGTATTTTTAATCAAAAGATTTTATTAATAAATAGTCTATTTTGAATATTTGAACAAGTATATACTTATTTAGACAAATTATGATTTATAAACGTATTCTTGGGCTTTAAACGTCTTGACGGGCCCAATAGGCCCAATAGTAACTTTACATGTAAAAATAACTTAAAGCCCAATTGTTAACCTATCTAGTTTATTTAATTATTAGTATTTGTATACAATAATCATGTTAAAATTCTAATTACATACATACAAGATGTTACGTAAATGTTATAACTTACAAAACATATAAAATGGGCATGAGTAAAGTATGACACTATGCATAGAGCACAATGATACTAGCAACTAAGTCTAATATTAGTAACACGTTTAAACATAGGTATACACCTATCTTGTAAAGGCAACCACGTGGAACACTCAACTCACAACATTGTTTGCAAACCGTAACCTCGGTGAGTTTTCGTGCAAACCTTTCCTTTCTTTACTATGTTTTGGGATGAAATACATGCTACTAAAACTTTTTATGTGTACTAATGTTTGAGACTTGTTACTTCCCATATTGTTGTCCCTTCTTTAGAGCACACCATTAACCCTAGTTGGGGGCCATTAGTATTATGGGTAGCGCTATCTGAGAAACCCTCACACACAGTGGTCTCCCCACTGAGATTGGCAAATCGTTGTGGCATAATTACTAACTATTTTATTTAGTTTATTAATGGGAAATGAACTACGCAGGGACGGAACGCCGGCATATGGTCTTGTTGCGAGATCATATGGGTGGTGCAGGATTGGCTGTGCGACTTGAACATTGTACACAAACGAACAAACTATTGTTATCTTTGTTTATTACAAAGAATACAAACTGTTTACTTATTAAATGTTTTTAACTGCTCGAGCTCACCAGCTTTATGCTGACCCAAACTCTTTTAAGCATGTATTTCAGGACGTTAAACTAAGGAGAGGTAGACGGGAAGCTTTTGGTGCCTAAAACTTTGGAGTCTATCTTAGAGACTTGCTTTGTTATTTCCGCTGCCTAGGAACTAGATTTAAACTTCATCTGTTTTATTATTACAAACATTATGCTATTGGGTTGTTCATGCCCACTTTTGGTTTTAAGACAATTGTTAAGACTATTTTGTACTAGTTGATGATGAAGTTATCTTAGTCCTACTTATTTAAGTGTTTTACCAATCTTTCGTCTTGCCCCTACCGGCGGGGTGCGACAGTGTTAGATTGCATCATCAACCTCATCCAAGCGGTCATGTAGAAGGATGATTAGGGGAGTTTAAAAAACTAAATATATGAAACCGAATATAAATTATCTCTGAAATTCAAAACCCAGAATATCCAAAATTTGGATATCTGGAAATTTGTATATGTAGAAAATTGGATGTTTGGAGTATTTGATATTAAAAATTCAGATATTGGATATGCTAATTATCCTAAATAGTTTTTTTATTTGGATAGTTTTCGAATATTTTGAATAATTTTTCGGACATCTATTTTTTTAATTTTTTTTTTCTAAAAATTACCAAATAATTAATGTTTTTATCTATAATCGGGTATCCAAATTTCAAATACGGATTTGAATATTCAAAAATTCACATATATGAGGATACAAATATCTGAATTTAAACACCCCATAGATAACGGCATGCGCTAACGAGAGTAAGTGCCGTTATGATATAACTGTTAATCCTTTGAAATAGATATGTAGTTTTAAGGAGCTAATATTATACATATACTTAAAAACCAATGTCGGTTGTAATAAGACAAAACTATAACTAGATTATTCTCTAATATATATATTTGTTTGTTGGAATACATAACGAAAATGAAGTGTAGAGGAGTTGGTAACTTGGGTTGAAGTTTTTCAAGGGTTCGAAACTTCCCTTGCCCTTTTTTCTCTTTTCTTTTTTTTTTTTATTTTTCAACTCTTAAGATATAATTTTTCTTATACTTTAAATTAATATTATAACGGTCTTTTGTTAACGACATTTTGATATAAATATTAATCGTAATCGACTTTGTTTATGTTTTCTGTAAAGTTAACTTTGATATATTTATACTTTTTATATGTTTTCTTATACGTGTTCGGATAAATATTAGTCAAAATCGACTTTTTTTGTATTTCAGGTCGTCCTATATACAATATATTTTTATATTTTTTAAATACGCTTTTAATTTCGTAATTATAATTTTTACAACTTGGCATACACACATATTCAAGTTTGACTCTTTTGGTTCCTATTTTTTGGTTTTTTTCTAATTTATTTCTTTTTTTTCTTTTGTCTTTATTTCTCAACATATATCTGTGAAAAAAAAAATACATGATCCATTATAGTATGTGTGTATAATAAGATTGTTTTCTTTAATTCTTATTTATTTGCCTTTATTTCTCGACCCACTCCTCTGAAGATGTGTTATTATGACTTTCTAAAGTTTATAGTTTATCTAATTTACTATGTTTATTTCTCAATCCGCCCATATGAAAAAAAATTCTCTCTAACCCGTTAGGTTTTTAAATTTTATAAAGAAATCATATATGTATGTTGTTTAAAGTTGGATTATATTTTTAAAAGTGAAATTAGGCGTCACAATTAAATCCCGTGGGGTCCAAGATTAAAACTTGGGCTGCGATTTTTTTTCCTTTACTTCTTTTGTTTTTTATTTTTATTTTATGAGATCGACACCAATTGAATAACATAACACTATTATATATTATATAATTGTTTTCTATATATGTTTCGATTTGAAAAAATGAGTCATTGTAACTTCATAGACTTCCTTTATGCGCATAAGACGCAACGTACGTAATCAAGTTCATAAAAACGTCGTATCACACAATTTCGCTTCTTATTTTCCATATACTTTTCAGTCTTTATAACTGATATGTTACATCTTTATATGTTTCTTTTAATCGTATCACCACGTCGAAACATGAGAGTTGTTTAGCATAGTTTAGGTTAATGTTGTAACATTTTTTATAACGAATTTTCAATATAAATATTAATCAAAATCAAGTATATTTATGTTTTCGGTCGTGTTAACTCTGAAACATTTTTACCTTTTTATGTTTCGCCATAAATATTAGTCAAAACCGAATCCGTCTATGCTTCTGGTTGGCTTACATAGGAAATATTTTTACTCTTTTTATATACACTTTCAGGTTTCGTAATTCTATTTTTTATAACGACATAATATTTTAGCTACATTTCGATTGTTTTCGCTTTTTGTTAACATTTTTTTACAACAACGCTACCTATTCATAATTTTCAAATATACCGTTGTGACGTGTTCTTTTAAAATATAAAATTTATATTTTATATTTGTTTCGGGTAAAAATTAACGAGCTTAACTTTTAGCAAAACCGAATTAGAAAAGTGGGGTATTGTGTTTAACAAACAAATATACTGAATATACCAAATATATGTTCAGGATATCCCCAAATATCCCTGGGGATATTTGAATATATTAAACAGAAAAATAGCAAACACACGAGTTTTATACGAGGAAAAACCCTTAATCCTTTAGGATTGCCGGCATAAAAACCTCGGGAGGTGACAATCGTCACTCTGCCTAATTTTATTAATAATTTGGAAGTGAATGAATACTTTGACACCCGGCAATTTCAGGTAAATTGCAACTCTTAAACTCTACGTATTTCACATTCATACTTGTAATATTTCATTTAATTATGTTTAATTAGATGAGCTAAACACAAACACAAAACAATAGCTTGGACTATTATTGTGCATTACACGTTGATTAGGATTAATCAAGCGTGCAAACACTTCGTAGAACACGAACACAAACTATCGAAGATAATTCAAGGAATTATCGAAACACACACACGAGACTCACGAACGTTGGTGATCAAACAATAATCAAACTTATGTGTCCTTATGTGCTAATGTGCCAAACATGCATTAGGATAAGCGTTAGGAATCGAGCACGAGCGAAATCAAATCATCAAAGTCGAAAAACATGAAATTTGACCCGTCGCGGTACGCGACGAACCCATCGCGAAAGGCTTCGCGGTACGCGAAGAAAACCGGGATTCGAAACTCCCGAATTCCATCGCGGTACGCGATAATAACTTTTGATCGGCCTTCGCGGTACGCGAAGGCCATGCAGATCGAAAAATTCAATAAAATCAACCCCAAACGCATTTCAATCGGTTTCTTCACACTTCTTCCGATTTTCCACTCATATGCTCGATCAAAAACCTCTGAGACCAGCATTCAAACTCCATAGAATCACTAGCAAGACAATTTCTTGGTGATTGAAGATCGTAGGAGCAACGAGGAAGCTTTGGAGGCCATCCACGAGTGAAAACCCCATCGTCAGCCTTCATTCTAGTTTCCAGGAGCTGTTCAATCACAAATCAACACTTCTAAGGTAGTTTCTTGTGTTTATCTATAGTTAGATCGCACATGCAATGGGCAAAAACCCACATGCAACTCATACGGTCATTGTGCTTGATGTGTTGATGATTTGATGTATTAGATGAGTTAGATTTACTGATTTTGAGGTCTAAGATGTTAGATTTGAGTTTTGGTTTAGTCATTGGTTGATTTGATAATGTTTTGGGCAAACTTGCCATAAGAGGAAACTTTTATGTGCAAATATTGGATTTGTGATAATCTAGACATGTTAGACATGTCTAGATGTTGTTAGATGTGTATTGGAGTGTTTTGAAACACATTGGGATATTTGATTTTGTCAAAAACTTGGTTTTATAGAAACTTACCAAAAATGGAAACTTTTATAAATCAAAAGAGGGCTTTTAATGTTTTAAAGAGTTTTGATGAACTTAGATTGTTGAAACATGTTTAGAAATGATTTCTAACATATTTGGAAACCTTGATTCGTGAAAACGAGCTTTTAAACAAGTACTTACTATTTTAGGAAACTTTATTTGGGCAAAACGGCATAAATGATGGTTTATGCGCAAACGATGTGTTTTAAGTGTATAAACGTGTTTTTACAAACATACTAGAGCTATTAGTTTTATGAAATGGAATTTCATAACCACACTTTCCTAAATTGGAAACTTTCTAAAAAATGGAAACTTATGTGACTAGAGTCATAGGATGCATATTAGTGTCTTATGTGCGTCAAGGCACATAAACACAACAATCGTGTCACCAACGATTCGTCGAGTCAACACAAGTCAACACACACATACTCGGTTGAGCACACCGACACTTGGAGTTGTATGGAATACAACGCATCACAAAACACGTACTTACACCTATATGATCATAGGTGCTTACTAGCAGGTGCTAGCTTTCGCAGACGCGAACACACGAAAACCGGAAACTGCACTACCAGGTGAGTTCACGGCCCCTTTTTATCTTTTCTACCTTTGGGGGAGAAAACATTGCATTACAACTGTTTTGAACAACAACTCATTTTAGTTACGTATGGACATGCTTTATCATTATATGTATATGTGTGGGCCCCTATCACAACTAAAAGTCCTCGCGATACTCCTCGGACCGTTAATAGCATAACGCCTAGCATGGTAATCTTGAATAGTACTATTTGGGCCTGACAAGCCCCACTACACCCGACTGGAGGTCGGAACAGTGCAAAATTGACCAACACTTTGCCATAGTCTTGTGATGGACATGGCGGGAGGCACCCACTGTCAGCTTCGGTACCATCCACAATATAATATAATTGTATTGACTAGCTATCAAACGATACTGCATTGTAATGATATGTAAATATGCAAAACTCTTACTTTAAACATTTTGATGTTTACTGCTTATGAAAAACCTGTGCTCTCACCAACCTTTGTGTTGACCCTTTTACTCGCATGTTTTCTCAGGTAGCTAAGGCACGCGCACAAGGATAGGATGCTAGGATGGAGTCCCATGCATCAGCTTTAGTGTCTTAGATCACCGATAACATTTAACATTTTTACTTGGTTATGTCTTGTATTGATAAACAACTTTCAATCGCTCCGCAAACTTTAAATTTATGATGTTCTGAAAACTGTTTTAAAATAACGCTTCCGCAACTTACGAACTGTATTTGTTTTGAGATTGTATAACTTCCGCAACTCTGATTTTGCAAATTGATTTATCCATGTAATTGGATGTACGTATATAACCAGACATGTAGGTCTCGCATGTTGTGTGACCGGAGACTGCGATCCTGGCAATCTGTTGTTGCTCGCGCCCCAGGAAGGGACGGGATTTCTCGGGGTGTGACAGATTGGTATCAGAGCCTCCGGTTATTGCGAATTAGGTTTGCATTTAGTGAACTTAGTCTATAACCATTAGTCTCCACACAACACATAGTGTTTAGTATTAGTACTACTTGCATACATTACCGTACATATACACAATACGCACATTTTTGATATGGGGTCACTGTCGTAATCATCTATGCTCACATTCGAAGAGAAGGAACAGATTGTTCCTACACCTTCAGTATCAACACTATCGGTAGCAGTTGGGTTACCAAAACGAACCAAATATCGCCCGAAGGCAGCGCGTCTGAGCCATCGCAGGAGGAGCAGCCGGTACGCATATGCTACATCACCAGTGCCCGAATCGAAGAGCCGACGACAAAAGCTGATCGGTGATGAAACCACCGCAAATCAAGGGATGAAATAGGCCCTGTGGCTCAACCTTGATTGGAAAACATTGATTTCCTTTCCAACTCCTAAACAACATTCCCGTAGCCCTTTTGGTACTACCGCACTTACTACTTGCAAGGATAACATGAGAAGATACCAAACTCAACTCCTAGTCACTCATAGAATGTCACTAAACGGACATTGTCGCTCGAGTTAAAAGAGGAATAGAGTGACCATGCGGAGAAATTTCATTACTGGTGCATACGAAACTCCTTGGTTGCTAAGTGGTCATCCACAAGCAGCTACACTAGCACTCACATAATGAGTGTCTCAACATTAAGTGACTTAAGGAAAACGCGCTCAAGCCAAATGGCTATCCATATGGGATCAATGCAAGACCCAATACTATCATTCAACTCACATAACTATCCCAAAGCATTAGTATTGATAGGCTATTCAGCCATATCTCATATGACTCTCGTCTGAATCTCGAAGTCATGAATAAACTCTGGATACAGTAAAACCTAATAGCTCTAAGTAGGAGGAACTAGAGTTCTTATGTAAGGTAAATTGACGATCATGGTGCGCAACATAATCGTGAATTTACAGGTACGCATGAATTCTGGCAAATTCTATTGTGAGCCTATCCTTGAAAGCACATACATTTATATCCGAATATCCTGAAGGTTACAACGGAATTCAAGCAACGTATCAAGACTTCAACATAAGGTTCATCAAACTTCCAGCTATAGTCCAGGTTACCGGGTATCCTTGAAAACCTCGTGCTGTGACTTTACACTCCACATGATCAACATAACAAATTTTCTGATGAGGATCTGACAAGGATTCTGAGGAGGACTCCATGGAGGAGTCATCCGACAATACATAACCCATACTAGACTCACCTAAGCCGGAGAGGTAGTGTCTTCAGTCGGATTGACTCGGGACCTGACCTGGGCAAACGACGGAATCGAGTATCTTGCAGAGGAACCCGACACTGAGGGAGAGGAACCAGTGGTACTAACTGATTATGGTTCTACTATCGATAATGCCTTCAATTGACCTAGCATAGACCTAGTAGAGAAGAGTTCTGAGTTGTGTCTCTGTACTCGAAATTTTGAAACCTTAGTGTTTTGGGTATTAAATAAATTGTAGCCAGTACAACTTATTATATATATCAAGACTAATAACTGTTATTGAAAATTTTGTCTATGCCAATCAATACATATTTTCTTACCGTATCAATCACACGCTACATTAATCATTAGACCTACACTAACGCTTATTCTCGCTATGAAGATCATGACTGGAAGACGCGAAGGATGCAAGAACGCGGGAGGGCATGGAAACATTAACCTCACCGCAACGGAACTAAACGCACTAATCAACAAACGAGTTGAGGAGGAAATCGCTGCACGTAAAGCTACACGTAACCAGAATCAACTGACCCAAGAGACAAACCCTAATCCACCCCACTGCACATTCAAAACATTCTTAGACTGCAAACCACCTTCTTTCAATGGTACGGAGGGTGCAGCCGGTCTCCTCCGATGGATTGAGAAAATGGAATCAGCTTTCATCATGAGCAACTGTAGGGTTAATGATCGCGTGAAGTGCGCAACAGGAACCTTAGAGGGAGCAGCCCTCACTTGGTGGGACACAAATGTTCAAACTATAGGACGAGAAACATCTAATTCTCTACCTTGGGAAGAATTCAAGAGAATAATGAACCACGAATATTTCCCTCACGACAAAGTTCAGAAATTGGAAATGGAATTTCGGAACCACAGGATGATCGGTTCTGAGGTCGAGGCATACACCTCTCGATCTTATGAGTTGGCACGCATGTGCCCAGAAATGGTGACCCCAGCCTACAAACATCTCGAAAGATACATTGAGGGATGGACACCAGAGGTTCGGGATATGGTGCTATCCGCTGACCCCACCACCTTGCGACAAGCCGTTTACTTAGCTCATGAACTGACTGATATGGCAGTTATTCAAGGATTATTGCCTCCACCTGGATCAGTAATTAAAACCACCGACAACAAACGCAAATGGGACAACTCTCAAAACGAAACCCCCACTCTACAATCACCCAAACGACGCAAGGGTACCTATGCTGGCAAAAATCAAAGTGCAACAACTGTGATTATCATCATCAACGAGGACCGTGTGAAAGATACCGGTGTCAACGTTGTGGAAAGTTAGGTCACGCAGCTGAGAACTGCAGGGGTGAACTAGTGACCGAAATCCCACGGCCACAACAGCAGCAATACAAAGCACCAAAAGGATGCTTCGGATGTGGAGAGCCAGGGCACTTTAAGAGGGACTGCCCCCATGTGAAAAACAGTGGTAACGAAGTACCGAAGAGTTGCTTCGAATGTGGAAATCCAGGTCACATCAAAAAGGACTGCCCGCATCTGAAGAACAACAACAATAACGAGAACAACAATGGTCCGATGGGACAAACCCTCGTGATTGGGACTACTGAATCCAGAAATGATCTTAACCTTGAAACGGGTACGTATCTCTTAAACGGTCATTACACTTTTGTATTGTTTGATACTGAAACTGAGGAAAGTCTTATATTTAAGTACCTTAGTAAATACTTGTCATAACCCCAATATCCTTAAAGGCTAAATACACCGTGGAATTAGCTGATGTTAAACTGATTGTAACTGAGCACATTCAAAGAGAATGCACTTTAAAGATAGCAAACCATAAATCTTAAGAACGACCTCATGCCAGTTACATTAGGCATTTTTGAGATAATAGTGGACATGGAATGATTGTCTAAAAACTAAGCTAAAATCGTTTGCCACGACAAGGTTGTGCGCATACCCCTCCCTAGTGGAGAAACCTTAGACATCAACGGTGAATGGAGCAACACTCCTCTGCCCCCATGTGGAAGTGAGAACAAATCTCCATGGACGTCATTACCAAATTACCCCCCGTACTCCTGGTGGAGGTAACACTATCTGGGTAATCATGGAACGACTAACTAAGTCAGCAAACTTCCTTGCGATTAAGGAAAACGATAAGATTGGAAGAGCTAGCCAGAATCTATGGCAAGGAAGTGACCTTGCGACACAGAGTGCCGATCCCCATCATTTCGGATCGAGACGCTAGATTCACTTCTAATTTCTGGAATTCACTGCCAAAGTCGCTTGACACTCGGTTGGACATGAGTACAGCATACCACCCACAAACTGATGGCCAGAGCGAACGCACCATACAAACTCCTGAAGACATGCTACGAGCGTGCGTAGTAGACTTCGACAATAGCGGGGAAACTCACCTACCGTTGGTAGAATTCTCCTACAATAACAGCTACCACACAAGTATCAAGGCGGTGCCTTTTGAGGCCCTCTATGGCAGGAAATGCCGATCACCTATCTGTTGGGCGGAAGTGGGCGACAGTCAGCTCACAGGCCCGGAACTCGTACACGAAACAACGGAGAAAATGGTGCAAATCAGAAATTGCATGGCAGCAGCTCGGGACCGTCAGAAGAACTATGCCGACAAACGCCGAAAGCCACCGGAATTTCAGGTAGGAGACAAAGTCCTTCTGAAAGTTTCACCTTGGAAGAGCGTCATTCATTTCGGTAAACGAGGCAAACTGAACCCACGGTATATTGGACCATTCGAGATCCTGAAGAGGATTGGTCCGGTAGCATACCAAACTCAACCTTCCAGCGGAACTCGATGGAGTTCACAACATATTTCATGCCTCAAACTTAAAGAAGTGTTTTATCTGATGAGACACTCGTAATTCCACCAGATGAAATCCAGGTGGATGAACAACTACGGTTCGTAGAAGAGCCGGTAGCGATCCTGGACCGAAAGGTTAAACAACTAGAGCAAAGTCGGATTCCGATTGTCGGAGTCCGATGGAACTCGAAACGCGGACCTGAATTCACGTGGAAACGTGAAGATCAGATGATGCGCAAATATCCCCATCTCTCCAAACAAACAACGTCGAACACCGACAACAACGAATAAATTTCGGGACGAAATTCCTTTCAACAAGGGGATGATGTGACAACCAGAGAAATTTTTGTTTCTCAACCACTCTTGCTTCTCAAACACTATCAAAACAACCAAATTTCGGGACGAAATTTCTTTCAACAAGGGGATGATGTGACACCCGGCAATTTCAGGTAAATTGCAACTCTTAAACTCT
This sequence comes from Mikania micrantha, assembly GCA_009363875.1. Classification (NCBI taxonomy): domain Eukaryota; kingdom Viridiplantae; phylum Streptophyta; class Magnoliopsida; order Asterales; family Asteraceae; genus Mikania; species Mikania micrantha. The sequence goes on from CM018695.1 coordinate 60,346,869, forward strand.
ACGTATTTCACATTCATACTTGTAGTATTTCATTTAATTATGTTTAATTAGATGAGCTAAACACAAACACAAAACAATAGCTTGGACTATTATTGTGCATTACACGTTGATTAGGATTAATCAAGCGTGCAAACACTTCGTAGAACACGAACACAAACTATCGAAGATAATTCAAGGAATTATCGAAACACACACACGAGACTCACGAACGTTGGTGATCAAACAATAATCAAACTTATGTGTCCTTATGTGCTAATTTGCCAAACATGCATTAGGATAAGCGTTAGGAATCGAGCACGAGCGAAATCAAATCATCAAAGTCGAAAAACATGAAATTTGACCCGTCGCGGTACGCGACGAACCCATCGCGAAAGGCTTCGCGGTACGCGAAGAAAACCGGGATTCGAAACTCCCGAATTCCATCGCGGTACGCGATAATAACTTTTGATCGGCCTTCGCGGTACGCGAAGGCCATGCAGATCGAAAAATTCTATAAAATCAACCCCAAACGCATTTCAATCGGTTTCTTCACACTTCTCCGATTTTCCACTCATATGCTCGATCAAAAACCTCTGAGACCAGCATTCAAACTCCATAGACACTAGCAAGACAATTTCTTGGTGATTGAAGATCGTAGGAGCAACGAGGAAGCTTTGGAGGCCATCCACGAGTGAAAACCCCCATCGTCAGCCTTCATTCTAGTTTCCAGGAGCTGTTCAATCACAAATCAACACTTCTAAGGTAGTTTCTTGTGTTTATCTATAGTTAGATCGCACATGCAATGGGCAAAAACCCACATGCAACTCCATACGGTCATTGTGCTTGATGTGTTGATGATTTGATGTATTAGATGAGTTAGATTTACTGATTTTGAGGTCTAAGATGTTAGATTTGAGTTTTGGTTTAGTCATTGGTTGATTTGATAATGTTTTGGGCAAACTTGCCATAAGAGGAAACTTTTATGTGCAAATCTTGGATTTGTGATAATCTAGACATGTTAGACATGTCTAGATGTTGTTAGATGTGTATTGGAGTGTTTTGAAACACATTGGGATATTTGATTTTGTCAAAAACTTGGTTTTATAGAAACTTACCAAAAATGGAAACTTTTATAAATCAAAAGAGGGCTTTTAATGTTTTAAAGAGTTTTGATGAACTTAGATTGTTGAAACATGTTGAAATGATTTCTCTAACATATTTGGAAACCTTGATTCGTGAAAACGAGCTTTTAAACAAGTACTTACTATTTTAGGAAACTTTATTTGGGCAAAACGGCATAAATGATGGTTTATGCGCAAACGATGTGTTTTAAGTGTATAAACGTGTTTTTACAAACATACTAGAGCTATTAGTTTTATGAAATGGAATTTCATAACCACACTTTCCTAAATTGGAAACTTTCTAAAAAATGGAAACTTATGTGACTAGAGTCATAGGATGCATATTAGTGTCTTATGTGCGTCAAGGCACATAAACACAACAATCGTGTCACCAACGATTCGTCGAGTCAACACAAGTCAACACACACATACTCGGTTGAGCACACCGACACTTGGAGTTGTATGGAATACAACGCATCACAAAACACGTACTTACACCTATATGATCATAGGTGCTTACTAGCAGGTGCTAGCTTTCGCAGACGCGAACACACGAAAACCGGAAACTGCACTACCAGGTGAGTTCACGGCCCCTTTTTATCTTTTCTACCTTTGGGGGAAAAACATTGCATTACAACTGTTTTGAACAACAACTCATTTTAGTTACGTATGGACATGCTTTATCATTATATGTATATGTGTGGGCCCCTATCACAACTAAAATCCTCGCGATACTCCTCGGACCGTTAATAGCATAACGCCTAGCATGGTAATCTTGAATAGTACTATTTGGGCCTGACAAGCCCCACTACACCCGACTGGAGGTCGGAACAGTGCAAAATTGACCAACACTTTGCCATAGTCTTGTGATGGACATGGCGGGAGGCACCCACTGTCAGCTTCGGTACCATCCACAATATAATATAATTGTATTGACTAGCTATCAACGATACTGCATTGTAATGATATGTAAATATGCAAAACTCTTACTTTAAACATTTTGATGTTTACTGCTTATGAAAAACCTGTGCTCTCACCAACCTTTGTGTTGACCCTTTTACTCGCATGTTTTCTCAGGTAGCTAAGGCACGCGCACAAGGATAGGATGCTAGGATGGAGTCCCATGCATCAGCTTAGTGTCTTAGATCACCGATAACATTTAACATTTTTTACTTGGTTATGTCTTGTATTGATAAACAACTTTCAATCGCTCCGCAAACTTTAAATTTATGATGTTCTGAAAACTGTTTTAAAATAACGCTTCCGCAACTTACGAACTGTATTTGTTTTGAGATTGTATAACTTCCGCAACTCTGATTTTGCAAATTGATTTATCCATGTAATTGGATGTACGTATATAACCAGACATGTAGGTCTCGCATGTTGTGTGACCGGAGACTGCGATCCTGGCAATCTGTTGTTGCTCTCGCGCCCCAGGAAGGGACGGGATTTCTCGGGGTGTGACAGATTGGTATCAGAGCCTCCGGTTATTGCGAATTAGGTTTGCATTTAGTGAACTTAGTCTATAACCATTAGTCTCCACACAACACATAGTGTTTAGTATTAGTACTACTTGCATACATTACCGTACATATACACAATACGCACATTTTTGATATGGGGTCACTGTCGTAATCATCTATGCTCACATTCGACGAGAAGGAACAGATTGTTCCTACACCTTCAGTATCAACACTATCGGTAGCAGTTGGGTTACCAAACGAACCAAATATCGCCCGAAGGCAGCGCGTCTGAGCCATCGCAGGAGGAGCAGCCGGTACGCATATGCTACATCACCGGTGCCCGAATCGAAGAGGCGACGACAAAAGCTGATCGGTGATGAAACCACCGCAAATCAAGGATGAAATAGGCCCTGTGGCTCAACCTTGATTGGAAAACATTGATTTCTTTCCAACTCCTAAACAACATTCCCGTAGCCCTTTTGGTACTACCGCCACTTACTACTTGCAAGATAACATGAGAAGATACCAAACAACAACTCCTAGTCACTCATAGAATGTCACTAAACGACATTGTCGCTCGAGTTAAAAAGAGGAATAGAGTGACCATGCGAGAAATTTCATTACTGGTGCATACGAAACTCCTTGGTTGCTATTGGTCATCCACAAGCAGCTACACTAGCACTCACATAATGAGTGTCTCAACATTAAGTGACTTAAGGAAAACGCGCTCAAGCCAATGGCTATCCATATGGGATCAATGCAAGACCCAATACTATCATTCAACTCACATAACTATCCCAAGCATTAGTATTGATAGGCTATTCAGCCATACTCATATGACTCTCGTCTGAATCTCGAAGTCATGAATAACTCTGGATACAGTAAAACCTAATAGCTCTAAGTAGGAGGAACTAGAGTTCTTATGTAAGGTAAATTGACGATCATGGTGCGCAACATAATCGTGAATTTACAGGTACGCATGAATTCTGGCAAATTCTATTGTGAGCCTATCCTGAAAGCACATACATTTATATCCGAATATCCCTGAAGGTTACAACGGAATTCAAGCAACGTATCAAGACTTCAACATAAGGTTCATCAAACTTCCAGCTATAGTCCAGGTTACCGGGTATCCTTGAAACCTCGTGCTGTGACTTTACACTCCACATGATCAACATAACAAATTTTCTGAGGATCTGACAAGGATTCTGAGGAGGACTCCATGGAGGAGTCATCCCGACAATACATAACCCATACTAGACTCCCTACCGGAGAGGTAGTGTCTTGAGTCGGATTGACTCGGGACCTGACCTGGGCAAACGACGGAATCGAGTATCTTGCAGAGGAACCCGACACTGAGGGAGAGGAACCAGTGGTACTAACTGATTATGGTTCTACTACGATAATGCCTTCAATTGACCTAGCATAGACCTAGTAGAGAAGAGTTCTGAGTTGTGTCTCTGTACTCGAAATTTTGAAACCTAGTGTTTTGGGTATTAAATAATTGTAGCCAGTACAACTTATTATATATATCAAGACTAATAACTGTTATTGAAAATTTGTCTATGCCAATCAATACATGTTTTCTTACCGTAATCACAATCAACACGCTACATTAATCATTAGACCTACATACTAACGCTTATTCTCGCTATGAAGATCATGACTGGAAGACGCGAAGGATGCAAGAACGCGGGAGGGCATGGAAACATTAACCTCACCGCAACGGAACTAAACGCACTAATCAACAAACGAGTTGAGAGGAAATCGCTGCACGTAAAGCTACACGTAACCATCAACTGACCCAAGAGACAAACCTAATAATCACCCCACTGCACATTCAAAACATTCTTAGACTGCAAACCACCTTCTTTCAATGGTACGGAGGGTGCAGCCGGTCTCTCTCCGATGGATTGAGAAAATGGAATCAGCTTTCATCATGAGCAACTGTAGGGTTAATGATCGCGTGAAGTGCGCAACAGGAACCTTAGAGGGAGCAGCCCTCACTTGGTGGGACACAAATGTTCAAACTATAGGACGAGAAACATCTAATTCTCTACCTTGGGAAGAATCAAGAGAATAATGAACCACGAATATTTCCCTCACGACAAAGTTCAGAAATTGGAAATGGAATTTCGGAACCACAGGATGATCGGTTCTGAGGTCGAGGCATACACCTCTCGATCTTATGAGTTGGCACGCATGTGCCCAGAAATGGTGACCCCAGCCTACAAACATCTCGAAAGATACATTGAGGGATGGACACCAGAGGTTCGGGATATGGTGCTATCCGCTGACCCCACCACCTTGCGACAAGCCGTTTACTTAGCTCATGAACTGACTGATACGGCAGTTATTCAAGGATTATGCCTCCACCACCTGGATCAGTAATTAAAACCACCGACAACAAACGCAAATGGGATAACTCTCAAAACGAAACCCCCACTCTACAATCACCCAAACGACGCAAGGGTACCTATGCTGGCAAAAATCCAAAGTGCAACAACTGTGATTATCATCATCAACGAGGACCGTGTGAAAGATACCGGTGTCAACGTTGTGGAAAGTTAGGTCACGCAGCTGAAACTGCAGGGGTGAACTAGTGACAAAATCCCACGGCCACAACAGCAGCAATACAAAGCACCAAAAGATGCTTCGGATGTGGAGAGCCAGGGCACTTTAAGAGGGACTGCCCCCATGTGAAAAACAGTGGTGACGAAGTACCGAAGAGTTGCTTCGAATGTGGAAATCCAGGTCACATCAAAAAGGACTGCCCGCATCTGAAGAACAACAACAATAACGAGAACAACAATGGTCCGATGGGACAAACCCTCGTGATTGGGACTACTGAATCCAGAAATGATCTTAACCTTGAAACGGGTACGTATCTCTTAACGGTCATTACACTTTTGTATTGTTTGATACTGAAACTGAGGAAAGTCTTATATTTAAGTACCTTAGTAAACTTGTCATAACCCCAATATCCTTAAAGGCTAAATACACACGTGGAATTAGCTGATGTTAAACTGATTGTAACTGAGCACATTCAAAGAGAATGCACTTTAAAGATAGCAAACCATAAATCTTAAGAACGACCTCATGCCAGTTACATTAGGCATTTTTGAGATAATAGTGGACATGGAATGATTGTCTAAAAACTAAGCTAAAATCGTTTGCCACGACAAGGTTGTGCGCATACCCCTCCCTAGTGAGAAACCTTAGACATCAACGGTGAATGGAGCAACACACTCTCTGCCCCCATGTGAAAGTGAGAACAAATCTCCATGGACGTCATTACCAAATTACCCCGTACTCCTAGTGGAGGTACACTATCTGGGTAATCATGGAACGACTAACTAAGTCAGCAAACTTCCTTGCGATTAAGGAAAACGATAAGATTGGAAGAGCTAGCCAGAATCTATGTCAAGGAAGTGACCTTGCGACACGGAGTGCCGATCCCCATCATTTCGGATCGAGACGCTAGATCACTTCTAATTTCTGGAATTCACTGCCAAAGTCGCTTGACACTCGGTTGGACATGAGTACAGCATACCACCCACAAACTGATGGCCAGAGCGAACGCACCATACAAACTCCTGAAGACATGCTACGAGCGTGCGTAGTAGACTTCGACAATAGCGGGGAAACTCACCTACCGTTGGTAGAATTCTCCTACAATAACAGCTACCACACAAGTATCAAGGCGGTGCCTTTTGAGGCCCTCTATGGCAGGAAATGCCGATCACCTATCTGTTGGGCGGAAGTGGGCGACAGTCAGCTCACAGGCCCGGAACTCGTACACGAAACAACGGAGAAAATGGTGCAAATCAGAAATTGCATGGCAGCAGCTCGGGACCGTCAGAAGAACTATGCCGACAAACGCCGAAAGCCACCGAATTTCAGGTAGGAGACAAAGTCCTTCTGAAAGTTTTCACCTTGGAAGAGCGTCATTCATTTCGGTAAACGAGGCAAACTGAACCCACGGTATATTGGACCATTCGAGATCCTGAAGAGGATTGGTCCGTAGCATACCAACTCAACCTTCCAGCGGAACTCGATGGAGTTCACAACATATTTCATGCCTCAAACTTAAAGAAGTGTTTATCTGATGAGACACTCGTAATTCCACCAGATGAAATCCAGGTGGATGAACAACTACGGTTCGTAGAAGAGCCGTAGCGATCCTGGACCGAAAGGTTAACAACTAAAGCAAAGTCGGATTCGATTGTCGGAGTCCGATGGAACTCGAAACGCGGACCTGAATTCACGTGGAACGTGAAGATCAGATGATGCGCAAATATCCCCATCTCTCCAAACAAACACGTCGAACACCGACAACAACGAATAAATTTCGGGACGAAATTCCTTTCAACAAGGGATGATGTGACAACCAGAAATTTTTGTTTCTCACCACTCTTGCTTCTCAAACACTATCAAAACAACCAATTTCGGGACGAAATTTCTTTCAACAAGGGGATGATGTGACACCGGCAATTTCAGGTAAATTGCAACTCTTAAACTCTACGTATTTCACATTCATACTTGTTGCATTTCATTTAATTATGTTTAATTAGATGAGCTAAACACACACAAAACAATAGCTTGGACTATTATTGTGCATTACACGTTGATTAGGATTAATCAAGCGTGCAAACACTTCGTAGAACACGAACACAAACTATCGAAGATAATTCAAGAATTATCGAAACACACACACGAGACTCACGAACGTTGGTGATCAAACAATAATCAAACTTATGTGTCCTTATGTGCTAATGTGCCAACATGCATTAGGATAAGCGTTAGGAATCGAGCACGAGCGAAATCAAATCATCAAATCGAAAAACATGAAATTTGACCCGTCGCGGTACGCGACGAACCCATCGCGAAAGGCTTCGCGGTACGCGAAGAAACCGGGATTCGAAACTCCCGAATTC